>JACJUM010005601.1:14943018-14971109 GCA_020976665.1 Heortia vitessoides
ATATATATATATATATATAAAATCAATATTGTACTACAATTTAAGGTGGGTGAAATCGGGGATTTAGGGAAGAACTCTGGCTATTGGGCGAAGTGAAAATAGAATTGTTATACGCTATTAAGAGATCGTCTAAAATAGGGGTCTATTCACACGATATTCCACTAAACATCCATTCACAATAGAATGCATCATTATACCTTTCCGTCATTTGAGAAGTCATTTGTCCCAGTCGAAGGAATCGTACAAAACTATTTTTTTGTTCGGGCATTTTTTACTACACCCTCCGTGGGGTTGTGAGGGCGGAACATATGTCGTTTTATAAGGGTGTATTCGGTTTAATAGGTGTAAGTTGGTGGTATTTCGGGATAATGTTTTTGGTTGTAAATCAACGGGTTTTTTATTTACTTATATTTAACCCATGATTAGGTTATTCTTTTTTTATATTATTAAGTCAACAAACAAGTATACAGTCCGCTTGATGTTAAACGTGTTCGCAGTCTATAGACGCTCGGGTGAAGATACCCAATAAATTCACTACCTCTCTCACCCTTCAAACCGGAACACAGCTATTTGGCGGTAGAGATAGGTGAGAGTGAGGTTGAGGTGACCTTTGTAAGAGGTCTACCTCATGTTAAACTCTAAAGAAGATTATTTGACAAATTTGAGAATAACAAAAAAAAAGGATAAATTTAGGTGTTCTTTTTCTAATCCTAATTATACTACTCGATAGTTGATGAAAATAATAATGCTAACTTATAGTTTAACTATTATCAATAGAGTAAACGTCATCATCATTATATGCATTACCAAATAAGTGACGAGGTAAGCTTGTAGTTAATACATTGTCATATTTTTATCAATGCATTAATAATGCAAAACGTAAATATACTATAATATAATCCAAAGGAATTAATTAATTAATATGATTATTAATTGTTTGCATTAATTCTATCTTAGTGATTATATGAGACGGTTTTACATAAAGCTTTTTGATCAAGTTCACCGCTTAAACTGTTATCTGCCTTCATCTACTTCAACCTTGCTCCGTTATCTGCGACACTTGTTATAAGTGTCGCGACATCTTACTAGGCGCTCTTGACATGTTTCTTGTGCCATCAGCAAAAACTTCACTGTTCAAAGATATGATCACGTTAATTTTAACACTGAGATTGAAGTGTGAATAGATATAGTTCATATTACGATTGTGTGGGAACACTTTTTGTGTAAGATTTTGGTTAGTAGTAGGTTATTTTCCTATTTAACATGCCGTGGGGTAACATAATCTAGAATAGTACCTCTCTCTGTATAAGGTTGTTGGCAGAAACAACTGACATAACGGAACGGCATTGGTACCTCACTCTCACCTATTTTGCATAAGGTGGTCTGGTTTGAAGAAGATGGGTGGGGGGTGGAAGTTAAATTACTGGGTTATGTGTCAAAGTATCTTTAGGTTACACACTAGCGTCAATACGATGCGGTGTGGTTACGCGGAACGTATGCTAGTTTGTCGACGTAGCCATATAAAAAAACAGCTGTTTGCAAAACTACCATCAGCATTTATAGGTAACAACCTCTTTTAAAGAGGAGGTCTATTTCTTATGTTCAGTTCAGTTCAGTAATTAACAGAACAGTAATTGAATAGAAGTGGTACAAATGAAAAGTTGTCATTATTTTAATTCAGATTTTAGTCATAATAGTTGAATCGTGTAAAAATTCTCAATTCCATCCATTTGTAGCCCGGACTGCTATGTACGCCAAATTCCAACGCTCGATGCAGACTGAAGTTTTTTGAGAGCGTTTTTGCGGTTGCTTTTGTTAGTGAAATTTTTTCAGAGCCTCTCCTGTACTTTGGTACAGTCCGGTCTTTCAGTGTTCCCGGACAATTGAAGGATTTGTGTACAAAAGTACGCCATCTTTTATTTTTGTTTGCGTTATTCGATACAATTAAACAAAAAAAGTATCTTGACGGACCTGATGGCGCAGATGGTAGTGATCCTATCTTGTGCGCCAAAGGTCGTGGGTTTGATCTTCACCCATGACAAATATTTATAAAATCAAATTTGTGTTTGTTCTGTGTCTGGGTGTTAAATTAAAAGTATTTAAGTAATATATTTGTGTTTCTTCTATAGTCTGAAGTCCGTAATATAAGGGTTTTAAAAGACTTATCTCGGAGTCACGTCAATGTATGAGATGTCGTGGGAATTTATTTAAACTGTGTTTAAATCTGGGGGTTAGCATTCGTATCTCGTCAGATCATTAAGTATTTTTCGAGTTCATCGTAAACATACGTACAGACAGCCGAGGAGTTTTTATGGTACCTAGTGATTTCAGATAGAAATAAATCCTTGTACCAAGTTTACATTTTTACCTCCCATCATTTAACACAGATAAGATAAGAAACGTCATTAGCTGACGCGTGTGTCAATGTGTGCTTAAGGCACCATATTTTTAACACCTCCGATATTCAAATCTCAACCTTAATTGCTGTAACAACTTGCAGTTAGAGTTCAAATTTCTTTACACGGTTTGTAAGGTACCTTAATTTTGTGTTGATGTAGGTTATGATGCATAGTGTGTGCTAATATTTGTTGGGTTTTGTTCATTGTAAAGTGTAAGGAAATTTGGATCTCGTCGTGAATTGGTGACATGTTTGAGGACCACCCGCATACCGCTTTTTTGACACCAGCTACTGAGACTGAAAATAATTATAGAATAAAATTAATAATTACAACAATCTCATGCATCTCTGGACTTAGTAGTAAGTTGCCTAACGATACAAATATAACACTTTTATAAATATTTTATACATATATATTTACGAACTTGATGGCCTAAATTGTTTTGACGGTTCGATACCCACACTATACTATGTGTTTGTGCTGTGTCTAGGTGTTAAACATATTTAGTAGTATATTTTGTGATTCCTCTGTTGTCTGATGTCCGTAACACAAGTGCTTTAAGCGACTTATCACAGAGTCAGGTCAATGTTGAGATGTGAGAATTTATTATTTATTATAATTATTATATACATCATATAAGTGTTTGTCCTTTTTTGGAAAACTAGTAGGCATCGAACCCACGGCCCTTGGTGCGCAAGATAGGCACACTACCGGATGCGCCATCGGGCCCGTCAAAAATAGGTACATAAAGAATATATTTTCTAATTCTAATAGAATACTCAAAGGATAAATTGTACTTCAAAAGATCACTTTATAAATATATAAGAAACATATACGTCACGTCCAACATTTTCTTTTTTTTTTAGACCAGGTTGACGTACAAACATACAGTTATAGTAAGCCTAATAATAGTAAGCGTCACTGCAGCCTACACACACTCGTACAACAAGAATGTCGTCACCAACATTGTGACATTAAGATATTATGTCACATTACCCCGTAATTTCACTGCCTCTCTCACCCTTCAAATCCATATATATAAAATAGGCGAGAGTGAGGTACGAATGCAGACGACTTTGTATTAAACCTACATCATGTGATCTTAAATTTATGCGTTTGCTTTTCATTAAAAAAACGTCTTTATACTTAATATATTGATCACGATTTCGGTAAGCCAATAGAAGCGTCGATATAAAATGTAGAAACGAGGTAAACAGCGTTTAAAAGCCGTTACTAGATTTGTTCTAATAAGTCAGAGAGAAGTTCAACGAAATGTTTTAGTACTCAACAAACACTGCTGCCAAAGGTTTGCAGGAATTTGTATGAAAATAGTGGTCTGTCCTGTCGAACGCAACGTCGGTTTCACGTTCTGAAAACATTGCACTACGTACATGTGTTGACGTGTGTAGAAATATATTGGGTGCGGTGAAAATAGGCTGAATTTCGTTTTTAACTGAAAATCGAAAATCTACATATATTTTTAAACTAACGGCCTACCCTGACTCCGACTGAATACATAATTTTTTCAATATATCAGGTAGATAAACAAGTCCGCGTGATAGTAAGCGGTACATAGCCTAAGCACTCGTAATATTACAAGGATATCACAAGCCAAGCTAATTTTGTGACTTGAAAATACTATGCCAATGTGGCAACCCAGTAATTTCACTGCCTCTCTCACCCTTCAAACCAGAACACAGCATGGCAAACACTGCTGTTAGGCGGTAGAAATATGTGAGAGTGAGTTACCAATGCACATTAAATGGTATCCCGTTGATCCTATTACCATGAGTCTATTATATAAGTAGCATTGGATCTTTATTCAGTTACTTTACACCGCGATCTGTTGCAATCTTATGGAAATAGGGATTAATTTCTATTTATAAATAAGTATTCTTAATGTATATAATTTTCTGAGCAACTCTTTGAATTAATTTATATATATATACATATATATCTTTGGAGAGGTTTATGTCCTTCGCTGGACTTATATAGCTGATATGAAGAATAAATTATTATTATTGTCTACTCAAACAGCGGAGTGGCCGCCGCCATAACACCGCAACTCTCATAGATATTCAAATGGAAACATTCATATCAATTTGAGAACGAGGATGCGGGACGAAAAACGCAGATTGTGGACCGGGCAGACATATTGCATCGGGGCTGTCAAAGGCAAACCGCACCGCCGACCAACTTCTGACTACGTTTACGTTGCTGAAAGGCGGCAGGACAGGCGACATTTTGTTTACGTTTTCCTCATTTATTTATTTATTTAACTTTATTGCATAAAATATTAAAAAATGTACAAATGGCGGACCTAGTGCCATTTGGCATTATCACCCAGTCAACCATTACTCGAAACAGAAAAAAAATATACATGATGGTGCAGACAATATATATACAAGATAGATAAACATAACATACATATTTGTATAAATAAACGCAACAAATACATATGATATCAAAAAAATATATAAAATAACATCAGAAATAGGGTTATAAAGTTAGAGAAGCAGCATCAGTAAATAAAGTACGGAAAAAGCATTTCAGGATAAATTTGTTTGTCTTTATATCTATATATATATATAAAAGGAGAAGTTGCTTTGCAACGCAAAGCCTTACCTATTAGGGTTAACAACTTAAAATTTTGCACAGGGGTTGCTTTTACAAGGGGTGCACTAAGAAATGATTTTTGAAAATTCGTGCCTTAAAGTGATAAAAGATGTGTGTAATATTAGTATGAAAGTTCTACAACTTAATGCGGGTTACAACTTGGTAACATAAATATTATATGTAAGCCTTTAAGGTACCAGTTGAGAATAGTACCTCCCTGTTTACCAGGTGTCGTTAGAGGCGACTAAGGTATCGGAATTGACTGACGGCGGTATTCGATTTAGTATTCGAAACAGTAGCTCAAAGGTATGCGGGAATAGCAAGCAGCATGGCCGTCGTGAAGCTACGCTCTGCGATTGCCAACAGCAATTAGGGAAATCTAACTTCAAGAAATAGGTCAATCGCCAAATCCAACTCGGCTGGGCAGCGTTTGGAGAACTGCTAAACATCTTCTCGTCCAACATACCTCAGTGTCTCAAGTCGAAAGCTTTTGACTAATGTGTGCAGCGAAACGTGGTCTAGCTATGTAGAGGGCAATGCTCGGAGTTTCATTGTGCAATTGAACTAGGAATGAGGAGATTCGTAACAGAATCAAAGTAACCAGATTATTGCCCGGCGGATTAGTAAGTTAAAGTGACAGTGGGCATCTGATTAAAACGCTGCTGCCAATCCCTGCACGGTGGCATTTGATATACGCTGTTTCAACTAGATATACTTAACGGGCCCGATAGCGCAGATGGATATTATGCATCAAAGGTTCGATTCCCACCCATGGCCAAAAATTTATAAAATGGATATTTGTGTTTGTTCAGTGTCTGGGTGTGTAAGTGGGTTTAAGTTACCTATTTGTGATTACTCTATTGTCCGTAACACAAGTGCATTAAGCGACTTTAAACTACAAACAAACTAACAATCAAATATTTCCTCTTTATAATATTTATAATGTTACATTAGTCTAGAATAGGAAATAGGTAAATAAATTGATTTGTTTCTTTTTTTGACAGTTCTGATATAAGGATGCGTTTTGTTGTCTGTCCCCTGTAGTACAGAGGCAGTCAGGTGCGTTCGGAAGTTCGGTGGATCGCTGTTATTGACGGAAACCACGGGCCGCGTATTCAACAAACACAGTGCAAAATGTACGCCACTGGTAGTGTGGAGTGAGAAAAAAGCTATATTCTTTATATCATACAGAAGAGAAAGAAATGTATTTTTATATACGTGATACATAAGTAATATTGCTTATACCGTAATTTATTTATAATTTATTGATTAATAAATATCTGAATACACTAATTCATAAGTTAAGATATATTAAAAGTATTTATTGACTTCGTTTAATAAACAATTATAGGAGAATAAATCATGCGTTATGTACTTCTAAGTATCAGCAACACACAAAATATAAATAAGTTAAAAATACGTAACATTCAAACATTAAATAAAATTAAACCAGAAAAGAAAAAAAAATGTCAGTAAAGTATCTATCGTCCGTTTATATATATAGCTTGTGTCCTATCGGGGTAGAGAGAGTCTAAGGATCTCTACTTGTTACGTTCTTGACATACCCCTCTTGCTTCCTTTACTCGCATTGGTCCTCACGCTCAATTATTCTTGGTACTTCTAACCTGGTCCTTCTTTAATACTTCTTCTACCTAGTTAAGATATGATCAATTATGTTAAGTTAGTTATTAATTTTATTAATACACTATTAATAAAATTAATAGTTACATTGTTTTTATATGAGAATGTTCGTTGCGAGTTCCGGGCATAGACAGTTGTGAAATATACGTATATAAATGTGAAAGCTTATCTATTTGTTTAAAAAGTTGACACAACATCGCACTGACTTTAATCTGACTCCAAGATTAGTCGCTTAAAGCGCGTGCGCTACCATCATTATATGGCAGAGGAATTACTTTTTTTTTTACGTCCAAATACAAATCAAGCACAAATATCGTCGCATAAGTTTTTGTCCTGGGTGGGGATCGAGCCCACGATTCTTGGGCGCATCTGTGACATCGGGTCCGAAAATTTGCACGCAACGCAACGTTGCGGTATTTCGTGTATCAGTCAGTCTGACCTTTGCTTATTCTTGCTTTTCTTTGTACTGATACAAACGCTTTAAATCGATTTTATACTAGCAAAAGCTATATATAAGAGGCGATAAAACCTATTTTTACTTATTTTACGAAATCCACGCTAGTAAAAATTCTCAAAAAAAGCGAATTTAGCTCATTATTGTCACGATGGGCAGGTGTGTTGGCAACCGCAGAGCGCAACTTTTGCGATGGGGATGCTGCTGCACATCCCCGCCCAGTGCATTTGAGCTACACTGATTCGGATGGATATACTAATATCTTTCGTTTTCGGTCCCTCAGTCGCCTCTTACGATACCTGATACAGAGAGTTGTAACGTAGAATAGTAATTCTACGTTACAACAAACAAATCTTTGACCTGGGGGTTACTGTCCTATTTGTCATTTGTATTTTGCTTACAAATTAATATTGAAACATATTTTTGTAGGTATGGATCCCTCTGATTCTTGATACCGTGAGCGTATATATTTCCATGTGTATCATATATACTTCTATATTCCACATTTTTCTTCCATTGAAATGATATTTCGAGGACAAAAATAATAAGAAATGAAAAACAGAGGGAAGGAATTTATGATAAGTATTTTTTGATAGGAAATACAATAAAGATATTAACAGATTAAGTTATTATATATCCGAATTTCAGAGGTAATCCAGCGTCTACTTTGTCTGAGAGCAGTGTTAATAAATGATGTACAATGTTTGTTAATACGCAATCCCCGTTGCTATTGAGTTATTGCCTAAGTTACCGGTTCTACCCGTATCTGGGTTTGTTTTGTTACGGTTTCGCAATTTCTGTTGTTAACCCTCCCCCCTTTACTCCCCACTTATTAGTAAACTGTCCGTTTTGGGAGTTATTTCACAAATTAATTTTGAACACAGTATCTTTGTTTCAGTAATTTTTGTTCAAGGCAAAAATACAATTTTATACATTTAATTTATTGTTCAATCGATATGGTCGATTTCAGGACAAACTAGTCTACCATAGGTGAAACTAGTTCTTCCAATACGCGATAGTATTAACAAGTTTAACCTAGGCAAACTAATTTGTTCTAAGGTCCTCAGAAAAACCAGTTTAGCCTATGGTATGTGGTATGGATCCTGGTATAAATACGCAAACTTTAGGATAACCTAGTGCGGCTAGTCTTAACTAATGTTAAGACTAGCCGCCTACTATAATAGTAGGTATATCTAGGAAGTCAAAAAATTATCAAGAAAGAAAGAAATACTCCGTAATTGGAAATATAATCATGTATAGTTATAACCAGTTTTTAAATGGAACGCGTTTTTCCTAGTAACACTCTATACATTACAAAAGTTTTTTTAGAAAGAACTAGTTTTATTTGATATTATATTTGAGCATATATAAATTCTAGTATTAACAAAGGCATACATTAAAAACTAGTTCTAACTAGGCAGAAAAAACGCGTTTTATTTAAATCTAGTTTTAACTGTCGTTTTGTGGTTTGACTATTTTGGCCTAGGCTTAATGAGTTTTTGCCTAGGCTAAACTAGCTAATCCTTTAGCGTGTAAGAAAAACTAGTTAAGCCTAGGTATAATTTTGCCTGGTAATATCTACATGAATTTGAGTATGATATTTGTAGTTTCATTTGGGACAATGGTCATGGAGTCGATTAACCGGCCCCGCGAAAGATCTTTCAAACTCAAACTCAAACTATACCTTATACAAGTAGGCCTATTATAAGCACTTAAGAATCGTTAATAATTTAATAAATAAGTTCAATCATGTTTCCTTAATAGAAAGTACTAGATTTCATTACATTTATGATACTGATGACCCTGATGACCATACGAGACCATAAGAGTTATCTAACATATGTATATTAGGTCTGTCTAATAATAATAATAATAAATTCCCACAACATCTCATACATTGACCTGACTCCGTGGTAAGTCGCTTAAAGCACTTGTGTTACGAATGCCAGACAACAGAGGAATCACAAATATACTACTTAAATACATATATTTTACACCCATACACAGAGCAAATACAAATATCATCATATAAACATTTGCTCTGGGTGGGAATCGAACCCACGACCCCTGGTGCACAAGACAGGATCACTACCATCTGCGCCATCAGGCCCGTCAAGTCAAGTTAAGCTGGTATGTTAATGTCAAAAGGGTTTTTAAACTAAGTTTATTGCAGATAAATAAACAAGCCCCCCAGAAAGGAACCTGCTAGAATAACTGGTAATTAGTGTTAAAGAATTTCGGCGTCGACGCTAACAAAGCATTGTCTGAAAGCTACTGGTTAGAGCAATTCAATTCCAGGCAGTTTAATTATAAATATAATCTTTAACACTGCAATATGATTTGGAAGTGAGTTTGCTCCTAACGTATTTTAAAATTTATTTATCGGCAATCCTAACATGCTCTCTAGTTTTTTATTTTATAAATCTTAAATAATTGCTCTCGAACAAAAAACTCCCCTTTTCACATATTTAGTGACATCGACTTTCTGTAAAGGGGGGTACCCTCAGGTGCCGTAAGAAGTGATTCATGTAACGCAACAAACAGAAGGCGGTATATCCACTTGTAATAGTTAAGTTTAAATGAATAAGGGCGGAGAACGGCAGCAGCTTTACCATGAAGCTACACTCTGTGATTTGCTGGTGGTAGACCAGCGAACCAGAAATGTACAAAATTATTTTTCCTTATAGTAGAAATTCTACCGCTGCAATAACAAGCTTGGTGGCACAGATGGTCGTGATCTGATGCTCCAGATATCGTGGGTCCGATCCACACCCAGGACGAATGTTTACATGACTAGATCATATGTGTTTTTCCTGTGTCTAGGTGTTGGATATATGTATTTAATTAGTAAGTATATTTGTGATTCTTCTGTTGCCTGACGTTCGTAACACAAGTGCTTTTAGCGAATTACCACGGAGTCAAATTAACGTATGAGATGTTGGGTGAATATTATACATTAGAATAATGATGATGTAAACACTGCTATTTGGCATTAGAAATAGGTGTTAATGAGTTACCAATGTAGATAATTTTTGTATGCGGTGTATGTACTAGGTATAGATAGACTATCTAGACTACTGTCTAGATGTCACTTACTAAATGTTATTACGATCATAAAGCTTTACAATCGATTAGTTGCTGCACTACGAGTAATTGGCAATTGACAGACAATTCATCATTTCTACTATTATAGAACCGTCCATGCAGTCATATATCAATTAAATTAGCATCCACCCCATTAGCTTGTTAGGTATTTGAGAGATTTGGTAGATTTATAGTAAAAGGCCAATGATAACTTAAATATTTAGAGAAAACCTGAGTGATTCTTGATTAGGTGTCAAGTCTTTCCAAGTCCAGAGTAGAGCATCGTTATCATCATAGCAGCCATAGAATGTTCACTGCTGGACATAGGCCTAAAGGGTGAGGGATTTCTGCCCATTATTGCCGCGCAAAGCAAGTGTGGTGGGAATGCTGCTGCCCGTCCCTGACCCATTTTATTTGAGGTACTCTATTTTGGGTGTTTATGATGGTTCTAGTCCATCAACTGCCTCTTACAACACCTGGTACATGGGCAATCCTATCCAGCTCTGCCGGTAGTATCAGCTATAGAAAGTGCACTGTTATAGGCCTCTACAAGGTTTGTGGCGGCAATCACAATGCAGCTGAACGACGAGGATGCTGCTGCCTATTCTCATTCTGTAGTCGCCCACGGCCACATTATACTGATAGTAAGAATAATATTCTTACTATCAGTAAAATGCTTTTGAAAAAATATCAGCCATATCAACGACTAACTACTTCGACTTACCTTCTAGTCTTGTAAAACAACCCCCGAGAAATAATTGTGACTAATAGCTGTTATTATGTTAACGAAATAAAAAGCCCCCCTAATAAGTGCATACCACCGTTCTGCCCACCCTATCGATACAAAGCAATTGGTGCGTGAGCGAGTAGACCCTGACTCTCAACTGTTTCAACTAAATTTTGTTAGTCAGACCAAGTTGACAATCACACGGATACAGAGTATGATATTTACCACATATTCTTCTCTTTTCATTTATATTATGTACCCAGTAACGCCTAGGTATTGTCTTCTTTTGAGTTGTTTAATTATCATATATATACCTAAAATTTTCATTTAAGTCCTCATCGGACTCGTTATTTATTAAATCCATAGTATATAAACATAAACTTCCCCTGCAGTTAGCTAACTGTATTCAGAAATAGCTAGTGTGGTGTGTCGTGGCGTCGCGTATTGGTAATATGCATGGTGTCGCATATCGGGTGTCATTTCTGCCTTTACACGCTCAACGCCTCCGTGATTATCCTGGAATGAGAAGTATATACAAGACTATCATTATGTGCGTTGATAATCTTAGGACTTTATGATGTTACGTCACAATACCCAGTAATTAACAAACCGGATTACAGCAATGCAATACCGCTGTTTGGTAAACATAGGTGAGAGTGAGGTCAGTACCTCCAGTCAGTCCAGTATGCAGACGATCTTTGTATGTGATCTACCTCTAATCTAAGCCTCTTTACTCTTCCTTCTTTTTTACTAAACTTTTTAGCGTTTATAGCTAAAAATCAAATCGCTTCACCAATAATTTAATACCTTAACCTACAAGATCCATTTATAACTTACATAACAACGTCGATCGACCCCTATCATCAAAGGTTAACAGTAGTATGATGCACCGTTTAATTCAACTCATTAATTTACGACCCTTGTTTGGGGGTTGGTCCCCTTCGGTGGCACGTGCGGGTTGTTTTATCATTATGATTATTATGGACACACGGCGGAGGTGGGGGGTGGAGTATCCTGCATTTTGTAGTTAGGAAATACACATATATATTAAGGGGTGATAACAGTTTGTTGAAGTAGAAGACAAGATTAGTTTATTAGATTTGACAGTACTTTAAAAGTTAGACTGCTTCAAAAATTCTTGCAGATATTAGAAAGAATAAAGATAACACATATATATATATATATCTGATATATATATATATATAATTATTCATAAAATTATCTTTAGATTGATTAAATATTTGTTAAATTATATTGATTGCTAGGATTATTAAATAAAATATTAAAAAAAACCTTATATTTACATGAAAATTACCAAAACTTGCATGAACAGCTTTCTGTTCTTGATATCCCATCCCCTTGGGATCTATTCCAATCTTCCTGATTTTATAAGTAACGAAATTTTTTCCTTTATCCATATACAAAATTTAATCACAATCAGTTCACCAGTTACCCCGTGAAAGCGTAACAAACAAACATAAAAACTATTGCATTTATAATGTTGAAATGGAATCGTAGCTATAGCTACGACGTAGGCATTTAGGAATATTCGCTTGGAATCTTTCGCCTAAATACCAGATCAAATTTCAATCAATAATGATCGGACGATTTTCGTCCTTATCGCATTGCTCGAGCAGATGAGAATTGCGTGAATGTACCTTACATGTCTAAATATATGTGATACAAAAAGGAATATAGTAAAAACCCACAAAACCACATCAAGCTATTGCACACAGAATCATCAATGCTGTTAGTATTTGATTGCTTCATCAAATTTCCCTCTAAACTCATGCTGTTAGAGTCTACTTTCCCTTAATATGTTCCAAGACAGTATTTAGGCTTTGGCTATCATTGATCTTGGCATTAAATAACCATGGCGGTTTGTCTGGACACGGGAACACTAATTTGTTTGTGCAGATGGTGTACTCAACATAAAATCTGATATCACACTATCTGTCATTAGCTATTTTGACGGGCCCGTGGGCGCAGATGGTAGTGCGTATCTTATACGCCAGGGGTCGTGGGTTCGATTCCGACCTAAGTCCAATATTTAAATGATGATATTTGTCCTGAGTGTGGGTGTTACATATATGTATTCAAGTATTATATGTGTGCTTAAATGGAGTTAGCTTAATGTATGAGATGTATTATAATATATAATACATCATCATCAATTAATCAATATTTTCAAAACTATGACTTACCCGTGTGTGGTTTACAAGTTATTTGGTATATATTTTGTTAGTAGTGATTTACAAGTTATTTGCTATATATTTTGTTTCATTGAGTAATGAACCGAGAATACTTCTTTGTGGGGTATTTATTTATTTAAGGGACCGGTTTATTGTAAAATTTTGGTTTAAGCAGCTTTTATCGAGATATGATACAAAAGTTCAAAAGTATTTTGCTGCCTAAAATAATTCTATCTAGCAGTCAAATTTCTATAAAGTACCGACAGGGTCTGATAGTACTCCTCCCTCTGTACCTGAGGTACCGGAATTGTAAGTTTTTTTTATTATGAAATCATACAAGCAAGCAAGCAAACAAGCATACAGTCTATTTGATGGTAAACGCAGCCTATAGACGCTAGTGACATCACAAAGATATCACAAGCGTATCACCAACCTTGTGACTTGAAGATACTATATCATATTTACCCAATAATTCCACAACTTCTGTCATCCTTGAAACCGGAACACAGCAATGCAAACCCTGGGGATAAAAATAGATAATAGGTACTAATGCAAACCAACATTGTAAATAAAATAAAATCTTTATCTACCTCTAGTGTAGTATACCTAAATAATTTGTGCCGGGGGCGGGCAGCAGCATTTCCGTCGCGAATTTACGTTCTGTTATTGCCACCAAGTCTGACCAGCTCGCATTTACAAAATTACTGCCATCTATAAGCCGAGAGGTATCAGCAGAGTAGTACCTCCCTCTGTACCAGGTGTCGTAAGAGGCGACTTAGGTACCAGAACCGACAGATGGCGGTATATCCACCCGAGATAGTTTAACTCAAATGCACAGGGTGGGGATGGGCAACAGCATCACCGTCGCGAAAGCTGCGCTCTGCAAATTGCCAACACGCTTGCCCAGAGCGGCAATTATGGGCAAAATTTCCTCTTCCTTGGGAAGGCCTGTGTCCAGCAGTGGATTTACAATGGCTGTCATTATGATGAATGATAATTGATATCTTGTGAAAGTTTCATCTTTCTACTTGTCTCCAGCGGTTAAGGTTTTTCGGCAGCTTTGATATAATTTTTGTTCTGGTTTTGACAGGTACAGGCAAAATACATTACTAGAAATAACATCTATGCTCATTGTTACTAGAGTGGAGCATCTGTACTTGTATAGTTTTATATAAACAAATCTACCACTGATAGGTCAGATGTACTGATGTAACATTAAGATGGCATAGACTGTAGTTAGGTGACTTCACGATCGCGTTTGCGTAATTTATCTATCAACGGATGGAATTGGAGGAGTTACACATGTCAATATACTCTATTTTTCAACAAAATTGTTTAAATGGGCCCGATGGTGCATTCGGTATTCCCTATTCTGTAGGTTTAATTCCCACATAGACAAACTATTATGTGATGAACATTTGCATTTGTTCTATGACTGGGTGTTAAAATATGTATTCAAGTATCATACTTGTAAATTCTATTGTGAGTTATCAATAACCCAAGCGCTTTGGGCTATTTATATTGTGGTTGGAATTAATTTACAGGCGCCTTGAAATCGTCGACACATAACCGCACGCTGTGACGTGAATTTGACGAGGCCTATGTCCAGCAGTGGACGTCTGTAGACTGATATGATGTTGTAACGATCAAAGTAATTGACATAGTGTGATCTTGTCCATGTACAGATATATAAGTTATATATCATATATCTTGTTAAATAGATAGATAACTTTAAAAATAGAATAGCGAATGGAGTAAAGAATTCTCTCGTAGCCTGTGTAATTAATAAATTTAAATTAACTAGTCTAGACTTTTATGACAAACGAGAATATTGTGTTAAACTTGGATAGCAAATTGTAACGGTAACTCATGCGGTATGTACTTGAACGTAGCTTGCCTCATGTACCGGAAACCTTTGTCTGAAGACAATCTATGCCACGATGTACAGGCTTATCTCGTGTACCTTACAAGGTAGCGGGGGAGGCTTTGAATCTTGCATGTGATGGAATGTGTTCCTAGGCCTTACCACTTTGCGAAGTTGATATGAGTATATTCAGAAATAGTAAATGTATGTTGCTGCTCCCGACTTTGTCCGAAAAATGGTTCTTTTATTATACAAAAATAGCTTTGCCGCGCGTTTTCGTCTGCGTTAAGTTGCAAAAATTTTACCCCCTTGATTGAGATGATTTCCGATATAATTTTCTGCACGTATTTCATGAATTTCAATGAAAAACCTGTATACAAAATTTCATTCGGATAACTTTAAAAACAGCAAAATTTCATACTAACTCAATGTTCGTGTATCCCCTTTTTTCACTCTTCGAGGTTCATCATCATCATACCAGCCATTGAAAGTCCACTGCTGGACGTAGACCTCCCTAAGAAAAGCGGCAAGTGTGCTGGCAATCGCAGAGCGCAGCTTTCGCGATATCTCGCCATAGTCGTCTCTTAAGACACCTGTAGTGGAAGGTACTATTCTAATTGGCCGGTACCTCACGGCATCTGTACATAAACGTATATTTATTTAAACATATTTAATATATAACAACCATATATATCTCGTGTTCACTCGCTAATTCATTCATTGTCTGCTAGAAATCGTGTTATGCAATACCACCCGTTATACTTTACAATTATTTTTATTATTTCAATGCATTACTGTGAGAAGGTGTTTATTAGAGTTACTTGACGACCCTTGCGCCAAGTACGAGGGCGCGTTCTCCACCCAAGACAAATACTTGTATAATGATATTTGTATTTTTTCTGTGTCTGGGTATTAATTGTATGTATTTGAGTATTATATTTGTGATTTCTCTGTTGAGTGATGTCCGTAATACAAGTGCTCTAAGTGACTCTGAGATAAGTATCTCAGAGTCACTTAGTGCACTTTATATCAATTGATAAGATTGTAGAGATCAATTGATCAGATGTTTTGTGAATAAATTTATTTACAAATATAAACTTAAATACACATATTCAACACATAGATACAGAACAAATACAAATCATATGAATATAAGTATAGAGTGGGGATATCGGGCATAGTATAATAATAATAATAATAACTTTATTCAACAACAAAAGGTAACTTAAACTAAAATACATTTTGATACTTAGGTACCTAAACTAGGTCTAGCCTGTTTTTATAGGCACCTAGTATACTAATAGTATACTAATTTTCATTATAATTGGTCAAACTCAAAATAGTACCCAGTATATTCTCTCACCAGATGCGTGACTCTAAGTCGGTTAATTATTAACGCGACACTATGACTAATCTTGGCTAAGTACGAATATACGTCCAGTCTCAGGGTTGACAACTTTAACAAAATTATTTCCAAACTGGTCCTTTGACGAGCCTGATGGTGCAGATGTTAGTAGTCATATTTTATGCGGCAAGGGTTGTGGGTTCGATCACAACCCAGGACAAATATTTTTTGATTTTGTGTAAATATTATTATTATGTTCACGAAAATCTGCGATTTTAGCAAAAATTTCAACGAGTTTTAGCATATTCTATTCTATTAAGAGAAAATACTTATTTATTTATATTTGATGATATTTTGTTGAATATAGGCTTACTGAATCGGAAACCGCGCAGGGAGACTCCGAGAATTGCCTTTCATTCCTATAGTCACTGGTAACACACATTTATCGAAGAATTTTGACTTGAGACACTGAGGTATGACGGACGCAAAGATGTTCCGCAGTTTTCTGAATGTTGTCCAGCTAAGTAAGTCTCGGCGAATGATTTGTTTCCTGAAATTGGACTTACCTAACTGGACTATCTGTCCTAGATATACGTACGAGTTAACAATTCAAGAAAGGAGTTCTTAACTGATGCTAAGGTGGGTACCACATGAGCATTTCATATAATTTTGTCTTCTTCATATTAATTTAACTTAATTTAGGTATATTTGTTACGAATACATTGTCAGTAACTAAATAAGCTACATTTTACCTTCATATTCTTTCGGGAACGTGACAATTATGGGCAATTGCCCGCTTTCTTATAATGGCCTATGGATGTTGAGTGGCATGGCTTGCTTTGGCTACCCTTTTATTTCTGTATCCCCCCCTTTATTTAACGTAACAAACCTCGATGCTAGTTGACTACCTAAGCCTATATACACCTGCAACACCAGAGGCTATTCTATATAACCATTAATATAATAATATTTTCCATAGTCGAGATAAGTCGCTTTTGTTACCGACATTGGACAATAGAGAAATCACAAGCATAATTCTTAATTACATATTTAACACCCAGGCACATAACAAACACAAATATTTAAAATACATATAAATACTTTTTAATTTATCATATTAATATGTATTATATCAATATTTATGGAATCTACCCCATCGAGCCCAAATCGACACTTCGCTAGAATATGTAAAAGGGTTATTATTAAGTGGTGACAGCCCTGGTTGACACCGTAGACACGGATTACCCCGGCTTAGCCGGCGCGGACCACACGCGACGGTTTCGCTTTGTTTTACAATTTGTCTCAGATTTGTTTTGGCGCTCCCATTTGTTTTAGTAACTTGCCAGTCGGCTGTATATTTTATGTGTAAAACAAAATTGAGTTTTATGTTTTAGACCCAGGAGAAACATTTATATAATGGACGTTTGTGTTTGCTCTGTGTCTGGGTGTTAAATATGTATTTGGATAATTATCGTACTTTTTTTTGTTAGGTCATCATACAAGCATACAGTCCACGTGGTAGTAAGCGTCACTGCATACAATAGACGCTCGTAATATCATAAAGATATCACTAGCGCGTTGCTAACCTTGCAACATTACCCAGTAATTTCACTACCTGTCTCACCCTTCTCCCCGCAATGCGAACACTGCTATTTGGCGGTACAAATACGTGAGAGTGAAATAAACAAATGAGGCAACAGTAGTGATGTACTAAATTGAATGCAAATCACAAGAATTATCACCCAAATAATTTCAATACAACAAGTAATTTGGTAGCCTCGTAAAATCCAAAATGGCGGACAATAAAACCAGCTGATAAACAATAAACATGTTTATACCAAAGTTAGTTTTATTCTGTTTGTACACGAAGATAATAAATTTTGTGGCGCTGTAAATGCGGCGATTTAACGAGCATGTAATAGTCCCAAATAAGTACTTGATACAGATTAAAAATTAGGTCGATGTTTTCACTAATTTTGGATAGTGACTAGAAACTCACGTAGTACATATTTGTCTAAGTGTTATTTTAGCTTAATATTTTTAATGCGTTTACTATTTTCATAATATTTATTTTCTCACTATTCAACGGGTTTTGAAACACTTTATTGCCCATAATTGCCGCATTGGGCAAGCGTGTTGGCATTCGCAGAGCGCAGCTATCGCGACGGGGATGCTGCTGCCCATCCCCACCCTGTGCATTTCAGCTGCACTGTTTCGGATGGATATATAACCATCTGTCGGTTTTGGTAGGTACTATTCTATTCTGCCGGTACCTTACGGCACTTTCCATGGATAAAACCTCTGAAATAATTACTATTAGTAGAGACGTGTGTAAAACCTCTCACAGAGTATCTTACTCTATAACCATATATTTTCCCCCAGTTTCTCGTCCACGATACTTCATTTTTATTACCACTTTTATAGTTTTGTTGTGCGGTCACTGATAAACGACAGTAAATAACGATATCAAAAAGGCGTTTGCAGAAAACATGGCAGTTAGCCGTGAATGATTCTCGTTTGATTCGTGAAATATTTTTTTTATGAGAAAACTTTCAGAGCTGAAACTATATTATCTAAAAACTTTGATATATATTTAGTTGATGATATGTTCCTATAAGGATTAAGAATCACATAAGTTAGACCTCGTACATTTCTGGATTTTATATTTAACATTAGTTGTGGCCGCGACTTCGTCCGCGTTCTTACATTACACACGCAACGAAAACTCTGAAAACGTATATTTTCGCACGTTTATGCCACATTTTTAATGGTGCTCTTCTCCTTTTCATTGTAGCGTGATTATATAAAGCTTAGGTTACTCCTTATTATATCAACTATCTGCCAGTGAAAGTTTCATTGATATTGGTTCACCGGTTTTAGAAATTATCTTAAACAAAAAGACGGACAAAAATTAAAGAGTAATAATTTTTTGTTATGTGTTCCATGTATGCATTTATTAAAAAGCAGTTAATTTATTATTACAAGCAGACACTCCAATTTTATTTATATATATTGATGTACAGATTTTATGGATTTTCGTATACCAAACATGTCGTAACATACAACACAACATACATATTAGTATTTCATATTTGTTCCTTTTGTACATCCCAATTCGGTGAAACCCTTAAACTTGCAAATCTTTAAGCTAGAGCAAATAATCCAGAACACCAAAGTTCTAGGCCGATACGCAAATATTTGACATATACAGAGTATTGTGGCGTCGTGTGTCCCACATCCCGTATTTGTTTTGGCACCTGTAACTTCTGGGTACACACCAACATTATCTCTGTAACGTAATGGTGCGGGTTAGAAAATAAATTTGTTACATCTACAGGATATTGTTTCGTTAAACTATTTTTGTATGTGGCACATCGTTTCGAATTACTATTGTTACGTGCAAGCAAACGTAGACAGATACGAGTGATTCTCTTAAATAACCTATATTTGTAATTTGATTTAATGTGCCAGTATAATGGAATAGTACCTTCCCCTATAACAGGTGTCGTTCAAAGCGACAGAGGTACTAAAACTGACAGGTATATGTATCCTAAACAGCGTAGCACATATGCAACAAGCCGGGAATAGGCCGCAGCATTCCCATTGCGACGCTGCTCTCTGTGATTGCAATTTGGGCAATTTACCTTTACTTTGGGAGGGTTATGTCCAGCAATGGACATTCTACGGCTGCTATGGTGACAATAACGATGATGATAAATGACTAAACGAAACATGTTTAGATGAACTATTTTTGAATAAAGTACACCGTTAGTTAAATGTTGTTATGGTCTAATCTATATTATCAGATATTTGCCTTTGTGTGCTTTTAAACCATATTTATTTAAAACAGTGAAATCTACCCCCGTCTTATTATATTTCAGCTAATTAATTGAGACAGTGATGGATACCAGGCCTTCTCGTCGCGAAGTTCTGCACCACGCTTGTTAACGCATGTCAAATATGGGAAAAATTCTTTCTATCTATCTTTTTATGGACTTTTCACGGCTGCTGTGATAGTCATCTAAGATTGATTGACTGAAGTCAATTATCGCATAAACATAAAGAAAGGACATAGTATCTTTATATTCTAGTTAAGGAAGAGTGCAAGATACGCGTATGCATTCAACGAAATTAAGAGCTAGTAATTGATATCTTATTGCTGTATAAAGTGTATTATTGCGGATTTATAAGATAAACCACAAATTGTTACTTTGATTTCTTATAGGACTATAAGTATATATATAACTCTTGTTATCTATAACTCGTGTTATCCTAATATCACTAGCGGTTTGCCAAATTGTAAATTGAAGATAAAATGTCACATTTACTTTTATTACATTTAGATTTACATGGGTTCGATGTCTACCTAGGACCAACATTTATAAGTTCATATAGTCTTTATTCTATGTCTGGGTGTTAAATATATATTCGAGTATAACATTTGTGTTATCTTTGTTGTTTGAAGTCCGTAACACAAATGCTTTAAGCTTTAAGTTGGCTTTAAACTTTTTTTTTTTATCTCGGAATCAGGTCAATGTATGAGATATTGGGTGTAATATATTTATTGAAAACATTTTTATTTGTAATGTAATATATATGTATAGACATATTTGTATCCCCTCGGGGTAGACAGAGACAAAACATCTCCAATTGCTACGATCTAGGCATATCTCTCTCGCATGCTTTACTTGTAGAAATCGCAGAAAAAACAAGCTTGTATGAACAGACTACCGTTCATATACGCTTATTCATTCTCAGCACTTCTGATCTAGCCCTTCTCTTGTATCTCTTTTACCTGGTTAAGATATGTTCGCCTAGGTAGTCCTATACCAACCTCCATTCTCTTCTACATGTCAAAACCAACTCCACATAAGACATATTTCGGTCAACATCAATTAACACATACTGCTACATCGAATATTCCCCGCGTTTCTGTTCAGTTAGAGGTTTGGTTCCATCTTGTTAAATAAGGGTAAAGCAAACAGATTAACGCGTCGTCCCTTGTGCGGTTATCCATTTGTGTCGAGGTAGAGTCAACTTGTCTACGCCAGTTCCAGTGTTTTGGGGAGCTGAGACTAAGGAGAGACTGAGGAATTAAGGAGCAAATCTAAGAAGTGTAGTAGCTTCTTGAAGAACAGCATCAAAAGAGTCATCATCATTATATGAGTCATGGGAAGTCCACTGCTGGACACAGGCCTCACCAAGAAACAGAGATTTTGCAAGCGTGTTTGCAATCGCAAAGCGCAGCTTTCGTGATTGAAATGCTGCTTATCCCGGCGCTGTGCATTTGAACTACACTGTTCCAGATAAATATAACGCCATCTATCGGTTCTGGTATCTTAGTCGCCTCTAACGATACTCCATACTTCACAGCATAAGAAAAGAATGACAGATGTCAATCTAACGTTTATTTTCAATTATTTGAACTATGGCCTATGACCTAGCAGTGGACCGTCTACGCCTGTATGTTGATGATCAGAAAAGGAAGTAAACTCTTTGCCGAAACAGTTCTGGAAACTGGGTAACTAGTTATTTGTATCGAAATGTCTTCGACACAAAGTTACAATAGGTAAGCCCGCGACAGCGGTCTTGTTTGCATCTTGTCTTAACTTAACTGCTTTAGACTGCGTACAGTTTGACTTTGTATTAAGTTTGGCTCAAGTTTTAATAAGTAGAATGGGAGACAGAATTCTCTCTAATTAATATGATTATGAAAATATTGTTACAATATTTGATTAGCTGTGGAGCATCGTAAAAGTTACAGTACCTCTCCCTGAACCGGCAGAAGAACCAGAACCGACTGATGGCGGTATATCCATCTGAAACAGGTTAGCTCAGATATACAGGGCGGGGATGTGCAGCAGAATTCCCGCCGCAAAAGGCGCTTGCCAAGCGCGGCAATTATAGGCCCAAATCCCTCTTACTTGGGAAAGCCAATGTCCAGCAGTGGACTTCCAATGGCTGATATGATGATGGTTACAACCAATCATACAGTATGTATATATGTCCGTCCGATGGATACCCCATCGTCCCCATCAAAGCATTTCGCACATCAGAAGTTACGCGCGCGTGTGTCCATTCATTCGCTTTTAAGCCACCACTTTTGTTTGTCAGATATACTGTAAACACAAAATCCGTATAACTGCATAATCGGTTAGTAAACACCCATTTTGTCGAATTAACCATCTGTATAAGGGAAATTGTCCGGTCACGCTACTCTCGGAGCGTGAAGCTGGTTTTATTGTTCGAATTAATTGAAATGCATTAGTATTGTGCATTCGGCCTTTGTTATCATCTTGATGAAATGTTGCATTGTTATTACTTGATTTACATTCAATTATTTATTACTTTTGTTGGTCGAATTTACTTGTAATGGTCGCTCAATGTATTCCAATGAAATATTTGTTCGATTTAA
The DNA here is from genome assembly GCA_020976665.1 of Heortia vitessoides. Classification (NCBI taxonomy): domain Eukaryota; kingdom Metazoa; phylum Arthropoda; class Insecta; order Lepidoptera; family Crambidae; genus Heortia; species Heortia vitessoides. Next base: position 14,965,756 of record JACJUM010005601.1, read on the forward strand.
AATTGCTTTGTAATATTTTCTAATATGTTATTAAACGCATTCACAACTTATTATATACTTATAATAAATACTTTTTGTAACGGCTTAAAACGCGGCTTGTTTAACTTTTAATTTTTTTTTAATTTGTTCGAAAATTTGGGTACCTTCGGACAATCAGATAACAGAGGAATCACAAATGTAATACTTAGAAACATATTTAACACCCAGGCACAGAACAAAGACAGATATCGTTTTATAAATACTATATATTAGTCTTCTGTCACTTTAGTATTTGAAAGTTTATAATAACTATTGTACCGTTTTATTTCTTAACAGTTTTAAATTTGTACGATCGCTTTTCCATGCATGTTATAGGTGATGAAAGTATCTTATAATAAAGGTGTTGACGGTATTTTGTAATCTTATAGTTCTGCGTAATCATTGAGCTTATATCGAATGTACGATAGGACCCAGACCGTTGGTATTTTTTGTTGATCAAAAAATTTAGCTAAAAAGAACTTTTTTTAAGAGCGTTGTACTATGCATCGAATTAATATTTTTTTTATAAGACCCGGTCAACAAATAAGCACATAGTCCGCATGACATTAAACGATAAAACAGCCTGTAGACGCTCGTAATATCAAGGATATAACTAGCGTGATGCCAACCTTCTGACTTGAATGTGTTACGTAACTTCTGTTCTGCCACTCTCATCCTTTAAACCGGACACCAGCGATGCGAATACCCGCATATTGGTACCTCCATACTATTGGTAATGCGAACCACCTATGTAAAAGGTTGACCTTATATGATATATTTATAATAAGGTCGGCAAGCAATACATTGATATAAAAACTATCATTCTCTCAAGTTGAATCAAACTGTACACAGTAAGTAAGATTTTTTAAAATTGGTTGAGTTTTTTAAAAATTTTATCCCGGTCAAATAAAGCGATATGTAATTTTTATATATAAATAATAAATTAATTTACACGACGGCTCATATGTTGTCCTAAATCGAAAATAAGTTACTTAAAGCACTTGTGTTTCGAATATCAAACAATGGAGGATTAACAGATACATTTTAAAAACACCTAGATCCAGAACAAATACAAATATTCATTATATAAATATTTGCCCTGGATGGTGAACGAACCTACAACCTTTGGCGCACAAGATAAGATCACTAACATGCACATACCACGCCGTTGGGCCCGTCAAAGATATAATACCAACATAGTTTTTAATTTCCAACTATTTTCCATGTGGGATTCACTTTATATTGCGTTCCGTTGAACTAATTTCAGAATCACAAGTTATCTAATGTATTTGATCAAAATATAGTCTTCAGTCATTTATAATATACTAACTTTCCTCCTGCGACTCTGTCCGTGAGGTCATTACTTTATATCAAATCTCTGAGGATCTCTCGGTATTCCAGGAAGAAGTATATTTTTTCTCTGGCAGCTGAACCGTGCAAAAAGTTAGATCATGATTGCAGGATAAAAGTAGCCTATGTACTTTATATTTTATTAATCTTGGAGCCACATATCATCCAGATCTGTTCAACTTTTTCTCGACGTGAAAAAATAACAGACATACATCCATACAAACTAACTTTTGCGTTTAAAAGGAAAGATGATATATCTATAGTTAATATTTTAAAGCTGAAGAATTTATTTGTTTGTTTATTACATATAACAAATAAATTCTTATATATAATAACGAAGTTGCGGGCACTGCTAGTCAGTTTTATAAGAATTAATCAAACAGCCTTAAATGATTAAATCAGCCTTCAAAGCCAATTTCACTACGAATAATGAGCGCCAAATTTTTGCATAATCATTATATACCAGCTATAAGAATTCCACTGCTGGACATAGGCCGCCCCAAGAAAGGCGGATGTTGCCCATAATAATTGCCGTGCTGGGCAAGTGTGTTAGCGTGTTGGTTATCGCACAGCGCAGCTTTCGCAACGAAGATGGTTCTGCCCATCCCCACATTTTGCATTTGAGCTGCTCTGTTTCGGATGGATATACCGCCATCTGTCAGTTCTGATACCTTACTCGTCTCTACCGACACCTGGTACAGAAGGAGGCACTATTGTTAATATAATATACCCAACATACATTGGCCTTGTATTACGGATAACAGACAACAGAGGAGTCACAAATATAATACTTAAATACATATAATTAACACCCAGACACAGGAAAAGCACAAATGTCATAAGGGATCGAACCCACGAGCCCTGATAGAGCGCATAATATAGAATCACCATCATCTACGCCATCGGGCCCGTCCAAATATTCTACTCTACTGTTACCACATGGCTATTTATATAATATTAATAGATATTTTAATGGCACTTACGCCAAGAAACTAGCACAAGCGAACATTAACTCCGCGAAATCTTGTGCAAGTCAAGCGGGCACGACTGTTAACTAAACTTTAAAGTTACACTCAAGATGGTCGATTGATAGATCCGGCTTCGTTATGAATTCAAAGTTTCCTACCGCTTGGATGATTAACTAACAGACTTAGTGAGTACCCGTTTGTGTTTTAGTTGGTGAGTGTTCGCTCTTACGTCAGTATAAAGGCTATAGTTAAATTTGCTACCGAATAATTTTTACATAGAGTGACTCTTATTTTATGTAAGAGAAAATCTGTATAATAAAAGAACTATCTCTACATTAATATCGTAGTAGATACACAGGTATAACCTTTAAATCTTTGATAGAGTTCTATATCATCATCATTATCATCATATCAGCGTTTGAAAGTCTACTGTTAGACATAAGCATGCGTATATTTCGCGATGGGGATGCTGATATCCATCCCCGCTCTGTGCATTTGAGCTACACTGCTTCGGATATGCCTGTCGTTTCTGGTACCTTAGTCGCCTCTTACGACCTAGTATAGGGCGAGGTACTATTCAACTCCGCTGGTACCCTACGGCAGAAAGTTTAATGATATCAATCTTAATTTGTACAATAGCCTTTTACTATTTTTTTTATTTATTTCTATAATAACCTACATGTTTCGTTCTTACAAAGTAGTGAAATATACTAACAAATTGTGAAAAATAAGACAAAAAGTAGTGTCGTTTTTGTCCCCCTTTTCACCTTATACATATATATAGAAAACAATCATACGGTCCGCTTGATGATAAACATGACCGCAACTACTACAGACACTCGTGTCATCACAAAGATATCACTGACGTGTCCTTGTGAACTGACGACCAATGTCACATTTACCCAGTAATTGTACTGTTTCGATCATCCTTCAAACCAGAACACAGCAATGCAAACACTGCTATTTAGCGGTAGAAATAGATGTGAGTGAGGTACTAATGCTGACGACCTTTTTACGGGGTACCACTTCCTGTACATATATTTAATTAGAATTGATTTTGTCAACACCTAATAGTAACTTTTTTTAAAAACCTAACCAAGTTATATTTGTATTACGTTATATATATATACCTCAAAACTGTTTCACAATTTAGCTTCATTATATATTCATTGTAAAATAGACAATAACATATTTTTTGTAGTACATATGAAATTATATATAAATATATAATATAATTACATAGACATCCCAAAGTAGTTTCAGTTTGTCCATCTTGTGGGTAGCGTAGCACGCTGCGCTCGCGCATACTTGGTATCCATTCCAGAACCTTACAGCTCCTTCAGCCATTGGTTTCGCGTACTATATGGCTTATCCATTGCGATTTCAAATTGCTAATCGACCAGGCTATATCGGTGGTCGGTATTTCGTTGTTTTACGGACTTCCTCATTTCTCAAATCAATCAAGCAGAGACTCCCTCCCAAACTTTCCCTCTCCATAACGTGTTGTGCGATTTTGAGATGTTCATTAGGATAATAATAATAAAAATAAATACTTTATTGTACACTAAACATAAAAATACATGAAAAAATCAGTAATTATAAAGTACAATGGGCGGCCTTATCGCAAGTAGCGATTTCTTCCAAGCAACCTTTGGATGGAAAGACTGAATGAGAGAAAGAGGTAGTAAGAGGTGTCAATAAGATCCATAGAAATAAATATATTAAATATACATAATTTAAATAGATTGTATTTAAGGAAATATAACTAGATATAACTGTAATGATAGAAACTTCACGAACCGTTTAAACACATGCAGGGAATGCGTACTTCTAACATTAGGCGGAAGTGTATATGATAGTACAATTGTTATACACAATATAATTATAAATATTATAAAGTAACATCTTATTCACTTTCATCACTCCCGGAGAACATTAGCGAAATAGAGATTTTTCTAATTCTCCAAACTATAAGTAATTGCATAAGAGCCCATAATCCGAAGTGCCTTTCCGTAATGCCACCGGCCGCGAAGATAAACGGCTTTTAACAAAAGCTTATCCTAACATTCTTACGAAATATTTCGTGAAAATTACGCGTTTTTTATCTCTCAGCTTAATATACGGCAGCTTTAGATCCATGGGAAGAGTGTAGAATGCACCGGGAACTTGGTATTGTGATATACGATTATAATAGGTTTAATTTATGATCCTCTATGTCTACCCACATGTTCATATGGGCAGAGGAAATTCAAGAAATTTCTCATGATTTCAGTCTATTAGTGCATTAAGCAACCATATTGAAATTCGATCGAAAATCCGAAAGGTTTTGTTAATATCGATCATCGTTAAAATGAAATCTCATCAAAGAAGATATTAAGAAAAGTTTTGTACATGTAGAAAGGATGGATGGAATTAGAACGACTGCACAAATATATAGATCTGAAGTGAATAGAAGATTTGGTACACGAAGGGCACCCTTGGCGATCATACCTTGTCTAGGTAGAAGCGGTATTAAAGAAAGGCCAGGTCAGAAGTACCAAGAATATACGAGCGTGTATGAAAGCACTAATGCGAGTAAGGGAAGCCAGGGAGGTATGTCAAAAGCGTAACATGTAAAGAATCCATAGTCTGCCTATCCCGGTGGGACACAGGCGTGATTTGTGTACGTATGCGTACGTAAAAAAAAACAATTATTTATTATCTAGAGTACTAGTGATCCGCAGCGGCGTTGCACGGGAATCAAACAAAAATTTACTTTTCTTTGGGTTACTAAATAAGAGTAAAAGTAAATTTAGATATTAGTAGTTTATAAATATATATATATATATATATATTTAAGATTCCATTGCTTTTTTATTTGTACATAGAACTTGATGCAGATTTTAAATATCAGTATCACACTAATTTTCTATCCCTATTTTGCACGTTTAGGGGGCAAATTTCAATGCGTTTGCCCAGTACGGCATTTATGGGCAAATTCCCCTTTTCTTGGGATGGCCTATGTCTAGCTATGAACTT
>JACJUM010005601.1:14976109-15006115 GCA_020976665.1 Heortia vitessoides
AATAACGTACATAAGAAATAGGGTTATAAAGTTAGAGAAGCAGCATCAGTAAATAAAGTACGGAGACAGCGTTTCAGGATAAATTTGTTTGGGGATTGCTTAATATTCAATGGAAGCTCGTTCCAGAGTCGTATAGCTGTCACTGTAAAAGAGTTTGTCAAAAAACTAGAGTGATGAGAAGGAGTTAAGAGCGAAAGAGTATTAGAAGAACGGAGATTACGTTCGTGAGAGGAAGATAGGAATTGGAATCTGTCCTTTAAGTAAATTGGTGCACACGGATCAAAAAGTCACTATATCAGCCATTGGAAGTCTACCCCATCATTACCGCGCTGGGCAATAATATTGGCAATTGCTGAGCGTAGCTTTCGCGACGGGGATTCTGCCAACCATCCTCGCCCTGTATATTTAAGCTACACTGTTACGAATGGATACACCGCCATCTTCCGTAGTGTAGCTAGTGTAGCCGAACTAGTGTAGCTTGCTTTTGGCGCCCGGGTTCGTCTGATATTTCACATTCTTAAGCATTGGTAAAATTCGAGTAAGAATCAATAGCATTTCAATTAATTATTTTACACCTTGTAATGTTAAATATAAGACTCGGACGCAGTTGTGTAGATCATCATCATATCAGCCATTAGAAGTCTACTGCTGGACATATGCCTCCCTAAAAAAGGGGGAATTTTGCCCTTAATTGCCGCGATGGGCTAGCGGGTTAGCAGTCGCAGAGCGGCAGAGCTTTTGCGGTGGGGATGCCTGCCCTGTGCATTTGAGCTACACTTCATTTCGGTTGTGGTACCATAGTCGCCTCTTACGACACCTGATACAGGTGGAGGTACTATTCTATTCTGCCGGTTCCACGCGGCTTATCGTATACATAGTTAAATAAATTAATAATGATTTTGCAAATAGTCCAGCAGTGGACTGTGTACTGACCTAAGCCTTCCTAAAATGGACCTTTTTTTAATAAATTTCCACAACATCTCATACGTTGACCTGGATCCGTGATAAGTCGCTTAAAGCAGTTGTGTTATGGACATCAGACAATAGAGGAATCATAAATAAACTACTTTATTACAAATATATAGAATTTTGGGCAGGTTTGACGGCGAGCGTATCTTGGTGACGAGGATACTACTGCCCATCCTCACCCTCTAGCTAGCTTTGAGCTACGAAAGCAAACGGATATACCGCCATCTGTCGATTCCCTTTCCCCAGCCCCTCTTTAGCCCTCCCTCATCTTTAAACAAGAACACGAAACAGTCATGAAAAGAATGCTATTTGGCTGTACAAATAGCTGAGAGTGACCAATGCAAACAACAAATATAAAAAGAATATCGCAGAATGACAATAAAAAAGGCCCTTTTTTAATTGTACAAAAGTTCCTCCAATAAATATCGCGAATAATTTCGAGGAGTGAACGAATGAATGATGAATGATATTGACCGATTAAACGGCGATCGGTAAATAACGTTTGAGGGTTTATACGGCTTTAGTGCCTGGTTTTATTTTAAAGGCTTGCTTTTTGAATTACATTCATTTTTCATCAGCTTCGGGGGAAATGATTTTCAGGCCAAATGTGCAATTGTGAGTGCGAGCCGTGAGGTACCGTCAGAATGGAATAACACCTGGTAAAGGGGAGGCCCTTTACCAGGTAAATACCAGGTAAATCCATCCGATACAGTGTAGCTTAAATGTAAAGGCAGGGGATGGGCAATAGTATCCCCGTCGCGAAAGTTGCGTTGTGCGATTGCCAATACGCTTGCCCATCGCGGCAATTATGGGCAAAATCCCCCTTTTCTTAGGATGGCCTATGTCCAGCAGTGGACTACTAATGGCTGTTATTTTGTGCAATTGTAAATGTTTTAAATTATTTTAATGCTTATTCTTGTATAATTATAAATGTAATACAGGTGTCTATTTTTTGAATTCGCGTAAATCCGGGTCCAATTTTCCATATGACTACTTTCGACATTTCGGTAACCTTGCGGCAACGTCTTTTGTTAATCTCGAAAAAGGTTACCTTAAGGAAACCGAAACACATTCATCAGTACCGTCATCATCATATCAGCCATAAAACGTCAAATGCTGGACATAAGCCTCCTCAATTAATCTCCAATAGGATAGGCTGTAGGCTTTTGTCGGCTACGCTGCGCTTGCCGGCACGTGGTCTTCATTCCAGAACCTTACGACTCCATCGGCCATCGGTTTTGCGTACCAAATGCCCTGCCCACTGTCACTTCCTGATTCGATCTCGCAGATACTTCAAGCATGTCCACTTGAAATGCATTATTATTTATTAAAAATATAATAAATGCTTCAAACAGTACTGTAAACTATAGTTAACTCGTCACAATGTACGCAATAACCGGCCGGTTAAAGTTAACTGAGCGCCGCTAATGCGTCTGTTGTGTACGGGTTTAATTTTGATAATCGCTTGAGTGTCCCCATGCATACAATAAGGAATGATGTGTGGTACAAATTATAAACGATAGCGGGATTCGCATTTTTAATTTTATTTAAATTAAAATAAAGATATATTTAACTTTGACTTTGTAATTGAAAGTGTGATTACTATCTGCTAACATTGGCAAGCTGAAAAGGTTATGGCCTGGCACATATCACGCTGAATCGGTGTCTGATAGGGTGGCAAGGTTCAGGAATGGAGGCTGCAAGTGCGGGAGCAAGAAGTTTACCCTTATAGTGGATAGGTGATCTATCCTTTCTAGATGTCCAATCCAGCTCAACACTCCATTCTCTATTGATGTCACAATGTCATCTTTTATCATCTCTCTCATATCATATCATCAATCTCTTATTTAAAATTTTATTTTACATTCGAAATTAACTCTAGCAGTAGAAAGGTCAGACTTCTGTAATTTCGAAAATTATATATATATTTGCCGCGAGGTCCCGTGAAGTAGTTCAGATGGGTGGATGAGTGTACATAGGGTGGCTAGTATTACTAGTATTACTATTATTAGCGTGGCGTAGGTGTTCTAAGAGACCTACCGTACACCCATCCACCCATCTGAACATTGCAGCTCAAATGCACATAGGCAGTAATAACGCCGTCACGAAGAAGAAGGTCTGCGATTGCCAACACGCTTGCCCAGCGTATTAGCAATCTTAATACAGGCTTCCCCAAGATAAGTGGATTTTTGCCTATAATTGCTACGCTGGGCAGGAGTGTTAGCCGCAGAGCGTAACATTGCGACGAGATTGCTGCTGCCCATCTTTACCCTGTATTCTTTAAGCTGTGCTGTTTCGGATAGATATACTGCAATTTCAAGGTGGAGGTACTATTCTACTCGGTCGGTACCCTACGGTGATGATAAATAGGAAATAATAAATGTTAAATAATACAGAGATCGCTCGTCGCTTGTGTATTTTACCCTATGACTGTAATACGGGAAGGTGAAAATGCACAAAATTATAATATTATACCATTGTCCCGGCGCATCCCGGTCGCATCCGCTTTAGTAATTACACTAAGGTAAACGAACCAGTTCTCGACACCTTAATACTCTTGAATTATAAATTCCGGGTTTATTTTGAAATTATTATGGTATTATTGTACCAGTATTTGAGAATATTACAACTTCAGTGAACTATTTTTGCAAACTAATGTTATAAATGCAAACGTGCGTTTGTCTGTTTGTAACGCTTTTACGGTTTAACCAGTAAACCGATCTCGATAAAACTTTTTACTTGGATAATTCAAAATTTAGAAAGGAATATAAGCTAGTTTTTATCCCTGAAAATATCCTGTGAGGCTCCTAAAATAAAACCTACGAAGCATTAGGCGTCCTTACTACATTTATAGCCGTGAGGTACCAGCAGAGTAGAGCAGGGCGCAGCTTTCGCGACGGGGAACAACATTTTAGCTTTAGACTTTTTTACATTCATAAACCGCCTTCTGTCGGTTCTGGTACCTTAGTTGCCTCTTACGACACTTTGTACAGGGGGAAGTACTATTCTACTCTGCCGGTACCTCATAGCTAATATCGACATAAATAAAATAGGTTTTAAACACTTTAATCTAGTTTATTGTAATGACATAAATTAAGCGATTATTACGCGGCTAAATACGCGAGTTATTTTTTGCAACTGCTATTAATACTAATGCGGGACACAAACTCACAGATTTATGTATACCCTTATATATACGAATTTATATAAAAATTTAATCTGACTGACTGACTGAGATATCAATGCGATGTTTAAACTATGTCGGTTAGAGACTTGTTATTTCGGACAGGGGCTTCTTTTATCATGTAGGGAATCACAGAGAGAGCATTTTATAAAAAATCACCTTTTAGAGGGGTAAAACGGGGGTGCAAAGTTTGTATGAAACTCGAATGAAATTCAGTAAAACATTGACAGTCATAGGACACGACTTTTTTTAAAATCATTCTTTAAGGAGGTAAAGGGGGAGCAAAGTTATGAAAGTTCTATTACCTTAGAGTCATAAGGTTAGCAATGGACTAGTGATATCCTTGTGATATTACGAACGCCTATAGGCTGCGGTGACGCTTACTATCACGCGGACTGTATGCTCGTTTGTCGACTTGGTCTCATAGAAAAATCTTTAAATGCTTTGACGTTTAAAAAAATGAAATAACTTTTAATATATTTCTCATTTCTGGTCTCCATCACTACAAAATAACTGAGTTATATAATTAGTTTATCGTGTTAACTCTTGTATATAATGCCTTAGAATGCTTGTTCCAAGAAATCATCATTATCTTGACGCTAGTGATCTTATGTTGCACGCTTAAGGTCGTGGGTCGATAACCACCAAGGACAAATATTTCCATGATGATATTTATTTTTGTTCTGTGTCTGGGTGTTAATATATGTATTTAAGTATTATATTTACGATTCCTCTGTTGTCTGACGTCTGTTATACAAATGCTTAAAGCGACTTATTTCGGAGTAAGATCAATGTATCAGTTAATAAATGTTGTGTGAATTTATTATTTATTATTATTAGCGTCATTGCAGCCGTAGACCTGGACACTGCTGGACATAGGCCTCCCCAATAAAAGGGGAAACTAAAATTCATAAATGCCGCGTTCAACAAGCGTGTCGGTGATGGGGAAGCTACTGCCCATTACACAGTTTCGGGTAGATATACCGCCATCTGTCAGTTCCGGTACCTCAGCTGCCTCTTACGACACCTGAAAAAAGGGGAGGTACTATTGTATCATACAAGTTAAATACGATTTCGCACATAACCCGACCACAAACAGCATTTAATACGATCAATTTCGTATGTCGCCCCCATAACAATAAAACTGTCATTCTTTGACCTACAAACGGACATACGTTTTTGTGTGTTGATATGTGATTGATTTAAAGCCGTGTAGAAATGGCGTAGGTTAATATTGGTGACGTTGTAAATCTTCGGGAAATTATGGTCCAATTGCATTGACGTTTCTAAGCGAAGGTTTGGCAATATTTAAGGGAGCGTGGGCAGTCTGTGGGAAGAAGGCAACTGAACATTTCTTTATATTTATTACATTAATAACAAAATAAAATAAATAAGAATAATAAGAGGCTACTAAGATGTCGGACATTTGGCGGTATATCCATCCAAAACAGTGTGGCTCAAATGCAAAAGGCGGTGATGGGCAGCAGCAACCCCTTTGCTTGCTAAGCGTGGCAATGAGCAAATTTCCCCCTTTTTTGGGGAGGCCTATGTTCAGCAGTGGACTTCCAAAGGCTGGTGTAATATATAGTTAAGAAAGGACAACGTTTGTCAGGTTAACTAATTTATATAAAACAATAATGTAACATACAAAATCTCATTTATTGACTTCACTCGGTGATAAGTCGCTTCAATACTAATATCAAACTAAAACACATATTTGAACAGTTAGACACAGAACGAACCGAACAAGAGACTACACCGTTGTAACCGCGGGGCGATGCGATGCGATGAGAGGCGCCGGCTGAGTAGAATGGTACTAACTACTGCACCAGGAGTCGTTAGAGGCGACTGAGGTGCCAGATGCCAGATATATCCATCCGAAACAGTGCAGCTCAAATGCACAGGGCAAGTATGGGCAGCAGCATCCTTTCGGGAAAGCTGCTCTCTGCGATTACCAACGCTTGCCCACCGCGGCAATTATCAGCAAAAAACCTCCTTACTTAGAGAGGCCTATTTCCAGCAGTAGACTTCCAATGGCTGGTATGATGATGATAATGAAGATGAATTTGAAATTGAAATTGGAAACTTTCCTATTTCTCAAATTGGATCAAACTACACACAACTAAACTGTAAGCAAAAATTAATTTAAATCGGTTCAATAGTTTAGAAGTACATTCCGGACAAACACCGCGACAACAATTTTTTATGTATAAAAATATATGTTGTCGGTTATTATCTACAAGCACTCAAATGCCATACGTTTGTAGTTACAAGTTTGAAGCAATTCATGAAGATTGTACAGTTAATTTTTTGGTAATATCCATCGAAAATGCTATATTTATCATTAAAATATATAATTTAGTTTAGTTATTAAGAAAAACAATAATGCTTCTTTTCTTAGACGACACTGACAAAATACAAAGATCAAGAAAATCAAATTATGTATTACGTCGTGTCGCGTTAGTTAATTTATTCTTTAAATGGACTAATCGGAATTGTTGGTTTATAACGACTTAAATCTTAAAAAATGGCCGCGTTGTACCGGCAGTGTGGAATGGCCTTTAGTTTCGGCAGAGTAGAATAGCACCTCATCCAGTTCCAGGTGTTGTAAGAGAAGACTGAGGTACCAGAACCGAGAGATGGAAATGCAATAGGGTGGGTATGGGTCATCAGCATACTCTCTGCGATTTTATTACAATTATACCCCTTTCTTCACAATTCTTTCAGCATAAGAATGTTTCAATCTATAAAAATTTTTATTAAATGGGACCAACAGAGTAGTATATTCCGCGAGCCCAATAGAGCAGATGGTAGTGATTCTGTCTTGTGCGCCAAAGGCTGTGGGTTCGATCCCCACCCAGAATTTATATTTATATGATGATATAGTGTGTTGTATTGTGTCTGTGTGCTGGATATATGTATTTAAATATTAAATTTGTTGTCTGATATCTGTAACAGAAGTATTTTAAGTAACTTATCTCAGAGTCAGGTTAATGTATACGATGTTGTGTCAATTTGTATGTTATTATTAATTGGGACCCAAGAATGTGAATTGCTATAAAAAAATTAATTAAATCCTACAATAGTCCCGGTAGACAAAGCCTTTGTACTTCATCCCCCATCGACATCCCACATAACTGGCGCGCCTCCGCATTCCAGTGCAGAAATAATTTGAGAAAGCAGTTGATTAATACGTTGGACTTTTCTATTACCCATTTTCGAATGTCCACCTACATGACATTTTTTTGTTTACAGACTAAACTAACAAACAAGTATACGGTCCGGGTTCGCAGCTTGTAGACGCTCGTATTATTACTGGCGCAGCTATCAACTTTGTTACTTGAAGGTATCATGTCACATTACCCAGTAATTTTACTGCCACTCTCACCCTTCATCACAGAAATGCAAACACTCTTCTTTGACGGTAGAGGCAGGTGAGCGCGAGGTATGGAGGCAGGCGACCTTTGTATTAAGTCTACCTCTTGTGTGACATATTTTATGTGTGAACTGGCTGACCCGATTGACGTTGTACAGTCTTCAAGACCACAATTTATTTATTTAGGTTCATCACCGTTAGCTTACATTAATGTATTTCACAACACTAATCTAAATACTAAATGTAACACATTAAATGAGAACACAGCATGCAAAAATAATAACGAAATAAAAACATAATAATAAACATTGAAAACTTTACTAAACTACAAAGAATAAATCCCAATACAAAAAACAAGTAAGGATATAGTTAAAAATATAAACATAATTGAAAACTGGACATAATAGGACAACAGTCGTCTGAATGTAGAGAATTAAATAAAAGTGAAGTACACACGACCAATGTATCAGGACCTCAGTTAAAAAATAAAGTCTAACCATCATATAATAGGCAGGGAGAAGGCTCTCAGACAATACCGTCCAATACCTCCCGGAATCCACTCTATACAGCTGCATACTTGCCGAGCTCCGGTCGCTTGCCTTCGTTTATAAAGATCTGGGAATTATAGTCAAATCGAACGAACTCTGCTCAATGTTTTCCTCCAAAACATATTGAAGAATTATATTAAAGTGACTGAGGTATCCGAGATGACAGATGGGAGTATATCTGTGCGAAACAGCGTTGATTATGCTACAGTATCCTCAAATCCAGATATTGTCTTAAAGGTACGCTCTGCAATTGCCACCACGTTAGCCCAAAATTTACCTTATCAAAAAGCTGATAAGATGATGATGATATAGAAAAAAGGTATGTAAAAATGGATACATCTCATTTTGTTAATTTTACTAGCCGGAGACATTTAATCAACACTTTTTGCTAATATTTTTAAGGTCGATATATTTTAACGTCATCAAATCAGCTTGTAGTCTAGAATACTGATAGAATGACTAACCAAAAAAAGAAAGCTTTCTGTTAGACAAGGGCATTGTTATAACAAATTAAACAATACGATAGAAGTTAGAGTTTCCGTTGAATATGTACTGATATTCTTACATATAATGATAATTACTTATTGATAATTTACATACAATTTTGCCCTCAAGTAGTCTATATGGCAATATAAGCCATACGTTTTTAAGGGTGATTCTCCAAAAAGGCCATGCAAATCGTGCATTCGACTCGATTTTTAAACAGCACTTTAGGTGTTAGGTAGCGAAATAGATTTTTTCTCCCAATAACAATAGTTCCTCAGAGATGTGATGAAGTCCTCGTCGACGAAGTCGAGGGTGAAAAGCTAGTTGACAATAAAAATTAACTCTGTATTTTTGCCAACATTGTTGAGAAATTATGTCAAGCTTTACAAGTGAGTTTCCATGGATACCTGATCGCTACTTTTGTTTGTAATTTAACTTGTAATTATACAATTAAAACGAGGAAATATTTCACGAATACAATTTACGAAATTTCTTTATATTTACCCCGAATTTAAATGGTGAAACGTTTAATTTGATACTGAGTTTTATAATAAGTTAAATAAAAGTCTGCGCAAACAAGGAAAGTCCCTGAATCGGATAAAAAATGCCCACAGAGTACTGTAACGGACTCAACGCATCCAGTGTGCGATCACTCGTTGTCCAGATCATTTCGATACGTACGTAACTATCGAGCTCTCATCATTATCATTATCATTACGGATGATGCTACCCATCCTCACTCAATGCATTTAAGCCACTACACTGTCTCGTATGGATATACCGCCATCTGTCGGCTCTGGTATCTTAATCGCCTCACAGGACACCTGGTAAAGAGGGAGGTACTATTCTACTCTGCCGGTACCTCACGGCAAATTAAAGAAGCAGAAAATGCCCACTGCTGGACATGGAATAACTTATTAAAAAGGGAATTTGCCCATAAGTGCTGCACTGAACTAGCGGAGTGGCAACCAACTGGTGAGCCACTAACGACATATGGTTTGCATTTGAGCTATACAGCTCCGGTTTGATCTAACGCCATCTGCGGGTTCTTACGGCACTTGCTATAGGGGGAGGTACTATTATTCTGTAGGTACCAGACTGCGAGCTCTCAATGGAAACGTAAAGTTTGTGTATGCAGTATTCTACAACTTAAGTATATTGATTATAGGATTTTGTTTTATAAGAAATAGTTCGCATAACTTTTGTGCCGTCAGCTCCTGCAAAAAAAATCCTTTCTCCTATTTTAAGCTTGTCGTTGTAATTTGCAATTTTCATATAAAGGTCGCCTGCATTGATATTTACTCTCACCTATTTCTATCACCAAATAATATTCCGGTTTGAAGAGGGACAGAAGCTGTAAATTAATTGAGTACATATATACATACATACATATATATATACGAATACATCACGTCTGTGTCTCATCGGGTAGGCAGAGATTATAGATCTCTACTTGCTACGATCTTGGCAGACCTCTTTCGCTTCTCTTACTTTCATTAGTCTATTCATACACGCTCGTTTATTCTTGGTACTTGTTTTTCTTTTTTCTTTCTTTTGTTGAGACATAATGTGTTCATGTTCATGTCACAAGGTTGGCTACGCGCTAGTGTTTTCTTTTTGATGTTATGAGCACCTATAGACTGCGATCACGCTTATTATCACACAGACTGTATGCTTGTTTGTCGACCTGGACTTATAAAATAAAATAATTGAGTCAACGCATAGTTTTCATTAATTTATTATTTATTTACTTGCAAGTGTAGTGTATGACTTTTTTGGTTGTTTAATTAATAAATAAGTTCTTTGTGTGCTTATTTGAGCTTAGTTACATGTGTTCTTTTTTCTTTTCCTTACTTTTGTCCAGTCCGGTCTCTCGGTTTCCACAGTTATTTGGGAGACTATTTGTACGGGTTACTTAAAGATTTTTTGTGTGCGATATTCTATACAAATTATAAGTGATCTATATGGATGGACAAGATATACTTGGTGGACAGTCTTTAGTCTGTGCAGGCTTTTAAGCTTGCTTTTCTGTTTATATTTACATAACATCTCATATATTGATTGCTTCCGTGGTAAGTCATTTAAAGCACTTATGTTACGAACATCAGACAGCGGAGGAATCACAAATATAATATTCAAATTTAATTTTTTAACACCCAGACTCAGTATAAACACAAGTATCATCATATAAATATTTGTCCTGGGTAGGTATTAATTCCGGTTCCGAGATCGGGGTGACAAAACGTACAATCTATTGATATCAATTCTCTCGTTTCCGCTATACTACTCTCTGTCTAGTGTACTGCGAAAAATATGCGAGTTATTTCACCTGGGATTCAATTTCAAGATGTTTGGTTTTCCATGAGTTCCATAGATATTTCACACCAACGACGAAAATACATATATTTTACAAATAAAGCAAAAATGTGTTATAGATAATATTTACAAAAAAAACAAATCCTTGAATCTTTTAGGTAGGCCTTAAACCTTCATCTTTCCTTCATTAAAGTTCACTGCATTGTATTCATTCACTGCAGGACACAGGCCTCCCCAAGAAAGAGGGAATTCTGCCCATAATTGCCGTGATAGGTAAGTTTGTCGGCAATCGAAACTTTGCGATGGGGAGCATCCCCATTCCCAATCTGCCAATCCCCACCTTGTGCATTTGAGCTGTCGGTTCTAGGACCTTAGTCGCCTCTTATGACACCTGAGACAGAGGGAGGTACTATTCTACTCTGCCGTAACCTCACGGCATATTGGGCTATGACTTTATTGTATCTATAACGACAGACAGACAGACATATAAAAACAGAAGTAATAAAAAACTTGGTTTATATATTTTTGACATATAAACATATGTAGAAATGATAATTTAAATAAATTGTGATAAAGTTAAATAAAATAACATCTTGTTAATAAATGAAAAAACTTAAGCCGCCTGTAACAGGATATACATATAAATATTTTTTTGATATGGCGGTATATCCATTCGAAACACCGCTGCTCAATTGCACAGGGCTGGGATGGGATACGGCATCCTCATCGGGAAAGCTACGCTCTGCGATTGCCAACTCACTAGCCCAGCGCGGCAATTATGGAAAAAATTCGCCCTTTCTACACTACACCGCCATCTGTCGGTTCCGGTACCTTAGTCGCCTCTTACGACACTTGGTACTGGGGGAGGTACTATTCTCCTCTGCCGGTACCTCACGGCTAAATTATTATATGTTCACCTCTACATTTTAAGCTCTATCTTTAGCATAAACATGTCTTGATCCAGTATTATCCAGCCAATTAGGATAAACTGCCAACCGATTACAGACCTGGCACGCGTTTGGCAATTCCAGAATCTACCCAGCTGGCAATCACAAGATCATTGTATATTAGTGTACAATCCCTTGGCAAACCAGAGACAATTCTAAAGGCTAGATAATAATATTGTGTGGAATCCGTTTGGCATGTCAAAACAATATGAAAGGTATTTATTAAGACTGAAGGAGCAGATGGTATCTTGTGCGCCAAAGGTTGAACAAATATTTATATGATGATATTTGTGTTTGTTCTGTGTCTGGGTGTTGTAGCATTTAAGTAGTATATTTGTGATTCCTCTGTTGTCTGGATCCGTCCGTAACACAAGTGCTTTAAGCGACTTACAATGGATTCAGGTCAATGTATGAGATATTCTGATAATTGTTTTATTTATTATTGGCTTGTTAGCGCCGACGCTGGTAGGGGTTTCACTAGCGCCAACTACTTGGTGGTGTTGATGGAACCTTCATCACCACCAGATTTTTTTACAGGTTCCTTTCTGGTCGGTCGTCGGTGGGTCGCGCAATGAACCTGCAGTGAACTTAGTTTTAAGACTCGTCTGGTGCCGGCAGGCTAGTTTAAGGTGGGCCTAATGTAATTATCTATATGTTATAAGACTTTTATGATCCCTTGGGTCACCAGGGTCGTCTGTGTTCTATAATTATGCATATATACTTTTATTGGAAAATTAATGTTATATTAATTACTTTTTTACTTATTATTTTATTGACGATTTAAAAGTCCTTGTAATATACCTACTTGAATAACGTATGTTTTGAGTATATTTGAATTGCTATGTAACTAAAAATTATTTTTAAAAATCTGTGAGTTATCTTATTAAAAGTGTTAAAATTTTATGTTCGTATTTCTGAATATATTTGAGAAAACTTTTACATATAAAAATTCGTGTCCCGTTGTTAGACCGCGATGAGATTTTAACTACAGAACCGATTTGAACCCGAATCAACTGATTGTGATGTACTGATGTACTGTTTGAATTAAGTTGAAATATAAGTTCGCAATATTTGTTCATGATAGATACATATTTAAGACAGGTCTATCGTTGTAGCTAGTATTTTGTTCCAAGATTTTGCTCATAGTTGTCGTGCTGGGCAGGCATGGCATGACATTAAACAAACGTTGAGTGTAATTAAACGATAGCTATGCTCATTATAATCCGGTTGTGTTCAATGCAATAAATCAGATATAATGGCGATACCACAGGCAGGTATGATATATATATATTTATCAATGTTATGATACATTTATTGGAAGTTCATTGCTGGGATCCCCGAGAAATGGGAATTGGGCAAGCGTTTTAGCAATTACAGAGCGCTGCTTCCGCGGATTGGACTACTCGCCTCCACCCTGTGCATTTGAGCTACAGTTTTCAGCACAGTTCCGGATGGATATACCGCCATCTGTCGGTTCTGGTACCCTACTCGCCTCTTATGACACTTGGTACAGAGGAAGGTACTATTCTCCTTTGCCGGTACCTTACAGCTTATATTATATGTTTGGAATGGATACACCACCAACTGTAAGGCTTAAGTAGCAACTATTTTTATTAGACCAGGCTGATCTACAAGCATACAATCCCAGTGATAGTAGGCGTTACCGCAGCCTAGAGACGTTCGTGATATCACAAAAATATATAGAAATTTAACAGTTTCTCTCACCAGAAAATAGCAGTGCCAACAATGTATGTATGTATGTATGTAGTAGTAGAAATATTTTATGCTGGAACCCCACTTAAGAGTAACCTTTAGTTTTCAATTTAATTTTCAGAGAATCTTAAAGGCACGTACAGCAGTGCGCGTGCAGTCTAAGTAACTAACCTAACTAAGATTCAAACGCTTCCATTCGGAATATACACATACATACTTGAAAATATTTTAAATCCCAAGCAAAAAATTCCGCGCGCTGTTAACTTAGTATAGCTGAAAAAAAATAAACATAAGCCAGAGCTTGTTCGGAAAAGAGCACAATTGTCGGATCCAGACGCGGCTGATGTAATAAATATAAACTTAAATCTAAGACTCGTCTGTATTTGCCGTCATCCCGGGGACATGTTTATTCTGCATCGGAATCTAATAATAAAGTATTGCAGGCTCCATCTGCTCACTCTACGGCTGCTCTTACTACTATAACTATAGTTGGGTTTTAGTTGTGGAGTGAAACATGTGAAAGGAGATGAGCGAATTTGAATATATAAAATTTATATTATTATTATGTAGGTGCCGTTTGACCGGCAAAATATTTGTCCTGGGTGGGGATCGAAGCCACGGCCCCTGGCACATAAGATAGGATCAATACCGTCTACGCCACCAAGTCCGAGTTCGTCCGATAATTCTTAGCTGTAATTCTAGCTGCATTTGCAATCTTTACGTGGTCTTGTAAATTACGCAAATGGCCATATAGGGATATGGAAAATAGTTGTGACGGTAGGTATTAGGGCCTTCCCAAGGTAGGGGAAGTTTTGCCATAGTTGCCACGTTAAACAAGTCTGAAAGTAATCGCAAGCCGTAGCTTTACGACTATTTTCCACCAACTGTCGGTTCTGGTACCTTGATGCCAACCGCTACTATTCTACTTCGCCGGTACCCCCCGCTTAGATAATTTTTATGATTTTTGGTTAAAAACATAGAGTATGGACGTTATTCACGTGGTTAACAGTTTCTCGCCATTTATAAGAAGTACAATTATTTTTTACAATAATATTCACACAACATCTTATACAATATGGCAATATGACTCCAAGGTAAGTCCCTTGAACCACTTGTGTTATATTAAACAACAAAGAAAGCACAAATTTAATACTAAAATACATATTTTTAACACCCAGACACAGAAACAACACAAACGTCATCATAAAAATGTTTGTCCTACGTTGAGATCTGACTTTCAATTCTTTGCACCTAATCTAGAATCACTACCATTTGCGCCTTTAGGCCCGTCAATTCATGCATATGAATATACTCGTACTTGTACCATTTTCTATGATTTTTAAGTTAGAATCGCTAGGATACTCTGTTTGGACCACAATCTCACAACGTAATAAGATTTAGAAGCGCGATAACTCGGTTTGCTGACGAAAAAATTGTATTTGGCATGTTACAGTACAGGTATGTGCATTATAGACCATGGCACTCGAACGTGCAATGTTTATGCTGAAACGTAGCAGCGCTCCTAGGTTTCACTCGCTTCAGGTCCTTTTCCCGTGAAAATGTAGAGATAAAAATCGCTTATGTCTCTTGTCGATAATATATATATATATATATATATCCATTGGTGAAAGAGTTTTTGAAAATTGTTCTGTTACTTTGTAGTTTATCTGTTACAAACGTACAAAAATACATATCTTACATGCATATATATACATATATATATGTGTATATATATATATATCTTTGTAATAGAGTGAACAGAGAGATATGTACATATGACATAAAATATCATGACTGTGAAAAAATACTGGCAAAATGGTTGGAAACAAAGAATTATAAAAAGATTGAGGCACTTTTGGATTGATACACGAACGTAAATACACTCACATACTCTCACTCTTTTCCAGAAACTCACACACAAATTCACACGCGCCATCGCAGGCGCTGGAACTATCATCATAGGCAGGAGTTGATTTTTAAAACATAATATAATCGTTGTGGGACGGATTAGAACCCCAGTACCGGGTGTCGTAAGAGGCGACTAAGGTATGGGATCCGACAGATAGCGGTATCCATCCAAAAGAGATGGGCAGCAGCACCCTCGTCGCTAAGCTGCGCACGGCGACTGTCTCCATGCTTGTGCGGATATTATGGGCAAATCTCAGTGAGACCTATGTCCAACAGTGGACTTTTCATGGCTAATATGATGATGATATTAAATAAAGTCTGATAAAGGTGAAAGCAGTGAGGTACCGGCAGAAAAGAATAGCCCCTGATAGTCTGACGGTATACCCATTCGAGACAGTGTATCTTAAATGCATAGGGTGCGGATGAGCATAATCATTCCTGCCGCGAAAGCTGCGCTCGTGATTGCCAACACGCCTGCCCAGCGCGGCAATTATGGGCAAATTTCTCTCTTTCTTAAAGAGGCTTATGTCTAGCAGTGGACTTTTAATGGCTGATATGATGATGAAACAGTTCTTTAACCCTTCCATCCAGATTTTAAGGGGGGGGGGGGGTGATTCAGTGTCGTCAGTTTGCATGAACTGTCGGACTATTCTGCAGGTGTTAAAAACAGCGACTTTTTGGAGGCTCAAGTATTTGGATTCATTTAGATCTAAATAATTTCAGAATGTAAAGGAGGGGCTAAATAATATAAACCTTCTGTAGCTTCAAGGTTATTGTTACTTCTACTTTTAGTTCACACTGAACTGACGACACTGAATCACCCCCCCCCCCCCCCCCCCCCCCCCCCCCAAGGTTATTTGCCCATAAATGCTGCACTGTTCCGGATGGATACACCGCCACCTGTCGGTTCTGGTACCTCAGTTGCCTTTTACAACACCTGGTGCAGTGGGAGGTACTATTCTACTCTGCCGGTACCTCACGGCTTTGACGGACGAACAGTTTGACAAATGCTATTATCGTTTGAAAATGTGTCGCGCGGTATCGCATTAACACAATTAAATCGACATGTCAATGCTTTAATCATATCCGAATTAAATATTAATGTGAGTTTACTACCACGTGCATGATCTAATGTAATATGTATGGATACATTACAATAATTTCTATCGTCTAGTCCCGCGTAGGTGGAATAAGTGGGCTAACATTGTATTGAGAAATAGACTCTTCAAGATCCACCTAAAATAATTAAATCATCATAGCAGCCATAAACCATCCACTACTGGGCAAAGGCTTCCCCAAAAAAGCAGAAATTTCCCTAAAATTCCCGGGCTGGGCACGCGTAATGGCAATCGTAGAGCGTAGCTTCGCGACGGAAGCGCGAACGGTTGAAAGAAAATTTTTCAACAGGTAAAATTAGATTCAAGAGGTATCGGTAAAGTAGAATAGTACCGCCCGTCGTTAGAAGCGAATATCCATCCACAACAGTCTAGCTCAAATGCACAGGGCTGGACAAGGCAGCAGCCTCCCCGTCGCGAAAGCTGCGCTTTGTGATTGCGAATACGCTGGCCCAGCACGGCAATTATGAGGAAAATTTTCAGTTTCTTAGGGAAGTTTATGTCCAGCAGTGGACTTCAACGGCTGAATTTATTATTTTCATAAAAAATGCACAAGCAATATATTAAATTGATCAAAACAAACATGACACACAACATGTTTAAATGAACCAAACATAAATCATAGAACTTGAAATTTTAATGAATTATGCTAAAATTTCGACCACCGGGCTTCTGGTTAACTTTATATTTAAAGATTAGCTTGAAATAGTAATTTTATAGATATAGTAGCCTACCTTGATAAATATACTATACATCACAAATATTTTTTTGAATTGGACCAGCGGTATCTTTGATTAAAGAGAGAAAAAAACAAACAAACCCGGCAGTTTTATAATTAGTATAGATTACGCATCACAGCGTTTATCTGGGATGAACTTTGAAACGGAATCGAGAAATTTAGTACCGATTTTTTTCATGATATAAGACAGGACAACGTTGGTCGGGTTAGTTGGTAATTAAAATAAATAAATATTATAAAAATATTTTTTTTAGCTTTTAAATGAGGTCAATTCAGCTTTTCATTATTTTGTTGCTATCTTGCGACAACCGTTTGTGTAAATAATTGTGTAAGATGTTATAACGTTAAAGTTTACAACAAACAAGTGAACAAATAACTCTAAATTCAATAGAGATGATTCTATTCTTACAGATAGTTCAGACAGACAGACAACCTTTGTACACTTGGGTATAATAAATAAATTGGGATTTTCTCAAAAATCTTGTCCAAGTCCCACCTTTTAAAAGTGGTTTAGTTATTCAGTGGCTTTCTGATCCGTTCAAGATTCTATAGTGATACAATAATAAGAATGTCTTTCTTTTAGTTTAAAAATGTTTCTTAAAAATATTTATCCGGGCAAAAATCTCCAGTCCAATGCATGTTAAATGTCAGGCTTCCAAAACTCAATAACATCAACCTTTGACACTCTAGATGTGGCTCTGATCTGCACCCAATAGCATCACTACTATAAATGAATTTACACGAGGTAGACTTTGTATATTGCATATTTCTACCATCAAATAGTATTGTTGGCATTGCTGTGTACCGGCCTAAAGGATGAGAGAGGCAGTAAAATTACTTGGTTATGTGGTATAATATTTTCAAGTCATAAGGATGGCAATGCTTTAGTGATATCCTTGTGATATTGCAAGAGTATGAAGGCTACATTAGTGCTTACTATCACGCGGATTGTACGCTTGTTTGTCTTGTTTGTCGACCTAGTCTAATAAAAATAAAAAATTAATTTACTCTCAGTCACCCTCTCACTGGCACTCCATTATTTAAACACTTCACACATATTAATGTCTTAAAGTAGATCAGAGCCGTGTCTGCCACGAGCGATAACCAACCGCTCACTCCGTCCTTCGCTTTTGCAGATGGTTCATTATCCTGCCAAGACAGCCATTTTACCTGAAGTCTGACCTCAAGAAAGCCCGCAATTCATACCCATCGGTTCCGCTCCGATCCCGCAAACCATGTGTTGCTTAGAAGCCCGCGGGTGGGAGCCATCATTATCACCATTGCAGCCATAAAACGTTCACTTCTGGACAAACATCTCCCCAAGAAAGAAGAAGTCGACAAACAAGCATGCAGTCTGCGTGATATTAAACATCACCGCAGGCTATAGATTCTCATAATATCACAAGACCGTGAGATACCCGCAGAGTAGATTAGTTCCTCCCTCTTTACCAGGGGTCGTAAGAGGCCGACTGAGATATTAGAACCGACAGATGGCCGTATATCCGAAACAGTGTAGCTCGAATGCAAAGGGTGGGGATGAACAGCAGCATCGTCGCCACGTAAGCTGCACTCTACGATTGCCAACACGCTTACTCAGCGTGACAATTATAGGCAAACTGCCCGTTTTTTGGGATAAAGGCTTCCAGCAGTGGACTGGCTGACCCAATCGCTGATATGATGATTATGTTGATGAATATTACTAGATATCACAAACTCGATGCCAAACTTGTGCCTTGAAGATATTATATCACATAGCCCAGTAATTTTACTGTCTCTCATGATTAACATGATTAAGATTAAATACAGAAGTAAGTACAATATAATAAGATCACTCATTAAGAAACAGTTGCCAAGGATTACGATGTAATAAAGTCTACTATGTGTCCAATGATAGCTTAAGCCATCCAGCAAAGTCTACATCCCTGGCATATTTTCTCATTATTCCCAGCTCTATTTTAAAATATTCTCAATACTATCAGGTGCAAAGGTATTCCCGTTTTATTTTTTACTGCACCCGTTTTAATTTTCTTCTGACGTTTGTTTTTATAGGAATTCGCTCTAGCCACTCTAATGAGGCAGTGGAATGAGAATTCAAAAGAACGGTATTTCAAATTACGATACAGAGGGAACATTAGTGAATTAATGTTTGGTAGTTTTGACTGGTTTATATAAGAGCTAAAAAAATATATTTCAAATGATATGAGAGAATACGTTGATAACTTAAAAAAAAAAAATTAAGTAAATAAATTCACTCAACATCTATCTTTATTTTGTATGCGCTTCGACTTTACTTTGTACCTCGGGTAGAGGACGCTTACAGCTGTATCACAGTTAATACTACCGCAGCTACCAAGGTATACCTCTGTCTAGTTGGAAGTTTTTATCTATGGTTGTGAATTTCAAAATAAGAGGAAAATTTTTATATACATTTCGAATATATAATATATCTATTTGTAATTATTATCCCATACATATCGCTCGACTCGATAATTTAAAGCACTTGTATTACGGACATCAGACAACAGAGGAATAAGAAATATATTATTTCAATACATACTGAACACCCAGACACAAAATAAATACATATATTCGTTATATAAATCCTTGGTGCACAAAATAGGAATACTATCGAATAAGCCATCAGGCCTGTCTAATTGGAGATATTTTTGGAATCATCAGATGCAAATTACTAGGTTATGTGACATCTTCAAACCACAGGGCTACAAACGTGCTAGTGATATCTTTATGGGATTTGCTGTGAGGTACCGGCTGAGTTTGTCGGGAGGTACCAGTATTCCTCCCCCCTATACCAGGTGTCGTATCAGGATGCGACTAAGGTTACAGAACCGACGGAAAGTTGGGATGGACTGCAGCATCCTCGTCTCGAGGCTACACTCTATGATCGGCAAGCGTGATGGCGCTTGACCAGCGCGGCAATTATGGGCATATTCCTCCTTTCATGGGGAAGCCGATGTACGCGCAAAAAGCCTTATATTATAAAACCAACGAATTTCAAAAATAAAGTATAGAAATACGAAAGAAAATCAGTTACAAAAATTTCTAACATAATTTTCAGATACGAACACTTCTATAGAAATATAGAAATAACTTAAATCTAAATTTATAAATTCACAAATTCTCAAAGTAAACTTCGGTGGTTCCTAAAAGCCAATTAAAATAAATTCCGAACATTCGAAGACGTTGTCCCAAATCGAATGCAATTCATTTTCCAAACTGCACCTAAATTACTTGGATTTACAGCGAACAACCGAATGCAGTCCTTGCATGTTGGTGCTAAAGCTTAAAATACGTGAGCAAGTGAATTCAGTTTTCATTGAGGACCATTGGGGCGGAACTGTGGAAGTGGAGAAGATTGCAGTGCATCTTGAATCCGGGTCATGCTTGAGTGACAGCCCTGAATGCGTCTCGTCTTGGTAGGTAGAGATTTTGTGGTAGTTCTAGAAAAATATATGACAAGGTTAAATTAGTTGCTATTAAAAGAGAGTAATCCTCTTTTAATGCAAACGTACACAAACACAACAAACGCCTATCAGAATGAGAAAAGATAAAGAAAAGAGAAGATAAATATTAACAATTCTTTTTTCAGTATATCTGTTAAAAGGCAAAGATTAAGAAGAGAGTAAATTATTTCCATTTGCTTGGAACTTAATATATATTTTTTATATCAGCCATAGAAAGTCTACTATTGGATATAGGCTTCCCAAAAATAGGGGAATTATTATACACAATTGCCGCGTTGGGCAGGCGTAGAGACAATCGCAGAATGCAACTTCGCGACGAGGATGCTGCTACCAATCCTCACCCTGTAGTATTTAAGCTGCGCTGTTTCGGATACATATACTGCTATCTGTCAGTTTCAGTATCTTAGCCGCCTCTTATGACACCTGGTACAGAGGTAGTTATTATTCTACTCTGCCGGTACCTCACGGACTATAAAAATATAAAAATCGTAGAAATATTGTACTCTGAGGTCTACATTTATTAACAGTTCCAATTTAGCCTTTAAATTGGTTTTGTAATATATTTAAATCCATCCGTCCTACATGCCTATAACACCATAAAAGAGGAATTTTGAATTCCTCTTTTATGAATGTAAAATTTTGGTGAAAATATCAGTTTTATCATGACGTCATTCTTATTTACCTCCTTTATGGAATATAATCGCATAATGAACCTGCTATGAATTTATTTATAAGACCCGTCTGGTCCCGGCGAACTAGTATAAAAGTAATGACCTATTTGTTAAAATGACTCTTATAACATTATAAGATTTTTAGGATGTAAGATTTTTAATTTGTGTAAATTAGAAATAAGCAAATCTATACTCGCGGATTTTTTTGTTGTTTTGACAATTTGATAGATCTATCTAAATATTTGACTTTGACTATAACAAAATCGGTAGTGTTTATGTTTAATTAGAATTGAACTCTACTATATTTGTGTATAATATCGACTATAGAAAACAGTATTTGTTTTTAAAATCACAAAATTTATAATTTAATAGAGGCGCTTCAATCATTTACCATAGACTCATTTACTGATTTAAAAATCATGTTGTTCTCAATTTGTCTGTCTTTTTAATATTGTTAATACGAGTATAAACAGCCTACATGTTGTTAAAACGAATAAGCAAAAATCCGCCATATTGCGTGTGTTATAGAATCGGTGCGTACATCTGACGCATAGAACCTTCTGATTAAGTTAGTAAGAGCTCCTTCTCAGACGTGACAGCTGTCAGTCTGTGACATCTGTCATGTGTCACAAGAGTGGCTCCTTGTGACATATTACAGATGTCACAGATAAACTATGCTATCAGGGGTTATGTATGTACCCTTTACTGCTGACTCAGGTGTAATAATTATACAACCCTACTAATCTATGGTAGTGGATGGGATATATATTTTTACGCGCCAACGGACGTTGGCCACATTCATCACCCAGACACAGAACTGAAACAAATATCATATAATACAATATAGGATCACTACCATCTGCGGCATCGGGCTCGTCGTGGCAATTAATGTAAGTAATAACGCCGTGAGGCAGACTAGAATAGTACCTCCCACTGCACCAGATGCCGATAAAGGCGACTAAGGTACCAGAGACAACAGATGGCGGTATATCACACGGCGGGCATGGGCAATTATGGGCAAAAAGCTTCCTATCTTGGAGAGGCCTATGTAAAGCAGTGGACTTCCAATGGCTGGTATAATATAAAATAGAATAATTTAAAACTAATTTAGGACTTCTTTGTTAGAGCATCAGAAGCAATAAGAAGTCTATCTGCCTGTATGAATGTTTGAACAAAAAAATTACTTATAACGGATAAAAAATGCATTATTTTTGTTAAATAAGGCATTTTTACCCGTTGTATTGTAAAACATTGAACTTAAAATAAAGGTTACATATCACGTTACAGAATTTACCCCCTTAAGGTATGACTTTCTAAAAAAATATATTTATACGTGTTTCATAACTTTCATAAATTCAATGAAGAACTTTCATACCGAATTCAAAGTTCATACTAACTATGGACCTATGTTTTACCCCTTTAGGGGGTGAGTTTTCTAAAATCCTTTTTTTTGTGTCGCCTCTATAAAGAACCCATGCGCAAAAATTCAAGTTTCTTACCCTTATAATATAGGCCCTGCATTTATATTTATTATTTGAATTTTATTGTGCAAAATATTACAAAATGTACAAAAGGCGGATTTAATGCCATATGGCATTATATCCCAGTCAACCATTCCACGAAACGGAAAAAAAATAAAGTGGTGCAGACAATATATATACAAAATAGATAAATGTTACATACATATTTGTATAAATAAATATATATAATGTAAAATATATATGCATATAAATATTACAAGATATATAGGGTTGGTAGGTAAGTCAGATTTATATATATAGATTCCCTACTGTCTAAAAACTAAAGCGTTCATTTCACTCGAATAAAGACAAAATTCGCTAACAAAACAACACAAACATGTCTAGACAGTAAATAAACAATACATTACAAGTTCAATTAATCCAACATTAGTAAAGAAACTTGTTTTAGAGAGAGGAGTACCGCATCAGAACCACAAACAAATGGGTCGTGTCGCCGCGGGCTGCCACAGGACAGAGTAAAGGCGGTCGCGGAATAATTAGAACACAGCCTTGCCAACTACTAACGGCTTTCGATTGTGTGCTGTTCAGGGAATTCAGCTTAAATAATTGTTCTCGTCGGTATTAAAGACCAAGGTTAAAGAGACTTTATTTGGTAATCTTTGGTATTTGGTTATGACCGGCCCGATAGCGCAGATGGTGGTGATCCTATGTTGTACGCCAGGGGTCGCGTTTTCGATTCCTAACCAGCGCAAATATTTATATGATAATATTTGTGTTAAGGGCGAATTTTGCTCGTAATTGCCGGGCTAGCGTGTTGGCAATCGCAGAACGCAGCATTAAATAATGTAATGTAAATAAATTGTTGTAGGTTTTCTAAAACTAATCAAGTATTTCTCTCTGGTTTGAAGTTGATTTTTTTAAATGATATAATTCATAAATTTAAAAACATTTATATCACTGCAGTAGTTTAACATAGATATGCCAGCCGAGAGGTACCGGCATAGTAGAAAAGTACCTCCCCTATGATACCAGAATCAACAGATAGCGGTATATCCAAGGGCAGCAGCTTCCCCCTCGCGAAAGCTGCGCTCTGCGATTGTCAACATGCTTGCCCAGCACGGCAATCATGGGCAACATACCCCCTTTCTTGAAGAGGCCTATGTCGAAGAGTGGACTTATAATGGCTGGAATATGATGATATAGAAAAACAAAGACAATAGATTCTAAGAATTTGTAAGCCAGAATAATGTTAATTTATTTTCATCCAAAAAAGTGATAGTCTCCAGTTACTTAATAAGACGCGCCTGGAATAAAGTAACTCTTCTTTGTACACTTCTTAGAAAACAGTGTTGGGATCAAACTCCTCAATATCAAGACTGCAAATTAATTAATGAGTAGCGGCCTGCTGGATATTCATGTGAACTCACTTAACATGGTTTGGGCGGTATTTCACCCTCAGTGAGCGTTTAAAGTTGACCTTTAGGAGTGTATATGTTATATGTACGTAAAGAATTATAATTCTTTATGATGTGTGTACAGATAAAAAATTACTTACCTCTATATTCTCTATGACAAGTGTCATACATGACAGTTTGTTAAATATGGCGATTGTGAGACTAAATAAGTAAATAATTAAAATAATTAATTGAAAGATCTATGATTTTTTCAGGTAGGATTGTGTATTAATATTTATGTTTTTGTTATAATAATGTAAATTTGTGTTAAATAAAATCGTTGATTTTTTTCAGAGCAACGCAGTACTTTTGTTATTACAAAAAAGCCTAATTTTGCGGTCGAATTGTCTTTTAGGTATGTATAAAAATAATAAATTGTCATGTTACTTAATTTATTGTCTTTTCTTAAAACATGTATATGTATATGTTATACGAATAAAAGAAAATTATTTAAACATTTTAAAGCTGTTAAAAAGCAGTTTTAATATTGACTATGGAATATATATATATATATTAGGAGGGTCCTGAGATTTGAACAAACAAAAAAACTCTTCAACTTTATAATATTAGTATAGATAAAACTGTTCAGAATAAACAGTCTACACTCTATATCTTATAGTTATATATAGATATTGCTTTCTGTTTTTACTTTGTTTCAATACCAGACACCATGACACATACAACGTTTTAATAATAATAATATTCACATCACATCTTATACATTTACCTAACTCTGAGGTAAGTCGCGTTAAACACTTGTATAACGTACATCAGATAACAGACGAATCACAAATATAATACTTAAATACATAATTTTTATCACCCACACACAGGACAAATATAGATATCCTCATAGAAATGGGATCGAAACCACGACGTATATATATATATATATATACACATTGTAATATTATCATCATAGCCATAAAATATCCACTACTCGATGTCTCCCCAAGAAAATAGGAATTTCTATAACTGCCGCCGGTTAAACGTGGTGGCAATCACAGAGCGTAAATCTCGACGGAAAGGTTGCTGCCCATTCCCGCCCTGTTGACTTTAAGCTAGACTGCTCCATCTGTCGGTGCCAGTACCTCAGTCACCTTCTACGACAGTTACAGATAGGTACTATTTAACTCTGTCGGTACTACAAAGTAAAAAGACAACCAGGTATGATAATTCAAACTAAAACCTTGCCAGGCTGGCTATTCTTATAAAGAGTATATATTATTTTTTGCCTTGGAGTTTTAACAATTTTTCTCTCATTTTTAGAAGAACTTCCTTTGAAAAGAGTATGCAGTATGACAGCATTTTTACAGTGAAAAGCTACGATAAGGGGCGATAGTCCTCCCTAATTGTATTTTAACGTCGTGTTGCCTTCAGGCAGAAGCGAAGTATCTAGCTCCATTGTTTTTTAGACTAAATTAGAAAAATAAGAATACCTTTAATTTCTTAATTAACTATTTGTTCACTGCTGTGAACAAATAGTGTATTTTTACATGCATTATATTTTCAATAATCTGCAATTTAAATCATCTTAAAATAATCAATAAAATATAAGATGTATTTATATTTATGTATATGTATTGGAGTGTAAGTTTATGTTTACATAGATCTATATAGTTTTCAATTAAAGTTACTTTTATTTTATAAAATTTATTCTTTTTATAAAGGAGTGTCGTAAGAGGCGTTAAGGTACCGAAACCGACAGGTGGCGGTATAACCATCTAAAATAGCGCAGCTTAAATACTGCAAGGTGAAGATAGGCAGCGATATCCTTGTCACGAAGTTGCGCTGCGCGATTGCCACCAAGCCTGCCTAACGCGGCAATTATGGGCAGAAATCCCCTTATCTCGGGGAGGCTTTTTGATGAATGATGTTAAAAATATATGCCGATACACCAATGTTTTTAAAAAGGGATACTTAAGTCTTAGTATATGCTTGAGACTATATCTAGTCATGAACTAAATGAAACAAATGAAGGAGAGATGAACAATGTTCATCACCATCAAAGGGGGATTTGACATTGTTGGTACGCCTGGCAATCGTGGCTGCCGATTCACGATCATTACTTGACGGCAATTGAGCTATACTGTTTCGACCATCTTTCATCATTGGTCCTGGTACCTGTCTATTTTATGACACCTGGTACAGGGGAAGTGCTGTTTTCATCATCACCTTTATATCAGCCATTGGAACGGGGTAAATAAGACCATAAAAACTGCGTTGTGCAAGAGTGTTGGCAATCGCAGAGCGCAGCTTTAGCGATTGGGATGTGCATTTAAGCTGCACTGAAATGAATGAATATACCGCCACCTGGCGGTTCTGGTTTCTTAGTCGATCCTTACGACACCTGCTTCAGAAGAAGGTACTATTCTACTTTGCTGGTACCTCACAACTAATAGGTACTATTTTTTTCTGCTCGTGTCCTTAAACAGTGTAACTTTGTTAAAATTCGTCTTTTTTGTCTGCCAACATTTGTTCTACATTTGAGTCTACTAGTTAAAATAGATAAAAGTTTCTTTTTTCAATTAGAACTGTAATAATTTATTGAAATTCAGCTACAGTTGGTTGCCATGCAATAAGTTCGATCAGTCGATTTGATTAGTCTGGACGTTCATATGAGTTACTAAGTTATTACGTGAATACGTCTATATATCAAGTAATGATTTCTTGATTTATTAATAATTATTATTATCATATCAATCGTTGCACACGGTCCTCCCCAAATAGAAAATTTAGCCCTTAATGCTTTTATAAACAGCCAAAATTTGTCTTTAAGGGCACGACTGGCTGTTCATAGAAGTGTGTAGGGTTGGTTGGGTTAGTATAAATGATGTTGTAATGAGAGCACTTCAAAGTATGAATGTTGTGAGTTTGAGAGATAGATTAAAGAATAGTGTGATAAGAGATCGATGCGGTGTAAATGATGATGTGACATCAATAGAGAAAAGAATATTAAGATGGTTTGGACATGAAGAAAGGATGGATGAATGAAAGAATAGAATGACGACACAAATATATAGAGCGGAAGTGAATGGAAGAGTTCGTATAGGACGACCGAGGCAAACATATCTTAACCAAGTACAAGAGATATTATAGAAGGGCCAAGTCAGAAGTACCAAGAATAAACGAATGTGTATTAAAGGACTTATGCGAGAAAGGGAAGCAGGAGAGGTATGCCAAGACCGTAACAAGTGGAGATCCATAGTCCCTGCCTACCCCGATAGGACACAGGCGTGATGTGTGTATGTATGTAATTGCTGCGCTGGGTAGTTGCAATCGCCAAACGTAGCTTTGAGTCGGTAATGTCTACATCCCCGCCTAGTTGACATTTTAGCTAAGCTTTTTTGGGTCCATATACCGCCATCATCCGATACCTCGGTCTCATCCTTCAACATGTTACGGAAGTACTTCTAAATGGTTAAACCAATTTTGTCGAAATCTTTTAAGCATGTTGAGTGGGTTCCTGCATGGTCTAGCTAAAGGACATAATATTTTACTAACTTTCAATTCCAAAATATATATGTAATATTATAAATGCGAAAGTAACTCGTTCTGTCTGTCTACCTGTTTCGCTTTCCCGCTCATACCTCTAAACCGATTATGATGAAATTTGGCACAGACAATCTTGAGAAAGGACATAAGCTATTTTTTATTCGAAAAAAAGGTTGTGAGGGGTCGAAAAGGGGGATGAAAAGTTGTATGGAAGTATCGCTATTTTTGGAGCTAGAAACATGAAACTTATTTTCAAGCCATTGATTCGATATAAATAGACATGACATTCAAAGTTTATATAAGTTAAGGTAAAGGTATGATACTCAAAAAAAACGACGAAGTCGCGGGCACAGCTAGTATTACATAAATTAGAGGACGCTTATGTTGCTTTCAAATTATAGCCTCCATCAGCCCAATTGACGAGCCCCATGCCGCAAGTGGTAGTGATCCAAAAACTTATGCGCCCACGGTTGTGGGTTCGATCCGATATATGTTGAGGATAGTCAACATATATTTATATCTATGATGAATATTAGTGTATAATATGTGTCTGGATGTTAAATATGTAATTAAATATTAAAATCTTTTATTACTGGCTATCGCATTAAAATTGTGACCAAACTGAAAACTGTCTGCGCGTTTAGAAATATTTTTTCCTTTACATGCACGCACTGTTTGTGACAACCGGTGATTTTTGTTTTTTATTTTAAATATATGCGTTAAGATAAGAAATATATATTGAACATGAGGGTAGAGCTAGGCAGATGTAATACAGTTTATTAATTGCTGCGGCGATCACTTCTTACATCATTGTATCATATATGTAATGAATTCATATTCATATGTAATGATTATGAATAAATATTAGTCTATAGTCTGATCTCCGTAACACAAGGGCTCTAAGTAACTTATTTCGGATATATGAGATGTCATTGATTTCATATATTCGTTGCTATAAAATGTTTTTTTTGGTATAATCAAAAGACAATCAAACATTTAATTCAGCGTAATTAATTTAGTTTAGTTAATCTCTTACAATTTCAAAATCCGATTGCATACCTTTTTCTTCAAGTCAAACTTAAAGAATTAGAACTAATTTATTAGTATTAATATCAAAAAGGTAACACTAAAAAGATTCGATGCCAGATAAAAAGTCCTTGGCGCCAAAATCGCAACAAAGATGGCGTCACGAAAACATAATTTCGCTTAATAAAATTGTTATAAAACTGGATTTATTTTTAGGAATATTTTTGCGAACGGAGACACAACTAGAAACATTTATACCTAATTACTTTCTGCTTCATGCTCCATAAATCAATTCCAGTCTCCAATTTATAGTTTCCCTTACTTTACCCTAAAAACTGGATCTAATCTGTTAACTATAGTGCTTATTCCCAGTGAATATGGTCGAAAATTGTTTGCATTATTCCACAAAGGATTTCAAATGAAATAATCATTTTTCATTTAAAACAAAGCGGTGTCAAGCAAACAGTGGACGTTTTAAGCATTAATATTGTTATAAAAGCGTTTTATTGCTAATTGTTCCATATTTTGGATGTCCTGGTGAAGGGTCCGAAAACATTTTTCATTAAGAACGTTATTAATATTTTATTTATTGTATTTAACGAGGGTCAACCTTTAGGGATATTACTCGTACTTTTGCAGAATTTGAATCGGGGATAAAGGATTAAATGAATGTGCCTGCCGGCATGGCAGGTTTGTCTTAGGGTCAAATGGTATTTGTGAATATTAGAGGTGATTTGGTACCTCACTCTCACCTATTTAGGTATACCGCCAAATATCAATGTTCGCATTCCGGTTTGAAGGGTTAGTAAGGCAATGAAAATATTGGGTACTGATATATCATCATCATCATCAAGTCACTGCTGGGTTTGCATCGCTTTAGTGATGTCCTTGTGATAACACGAGCGTGTAAACCTATATTACAGTATACAACGCCATTTTTACTATAATATAGTCCAACACAGGTGAGAAAATCTAAAAAGGTGTTGTTACTTTCCTTTAAGTAGTATTTGTTTATTTTTATTGTGTGTATAGAGTTGTGTGTGTGTATAGTGTGTGTGTGTGTGTGTGTGTGTGTGTGTGTGTGTGTGTGTGTGTG
>JACJUM010005601.1:15006125-15039797 GCA_020976665.1 Heortia vitessoides
TGTGTGTGTGTGTGTGTGTGTGTGTGTGTGTGTGTGTGTGTGTGTGTTAGTGTGTGTGCGGTTCGCGTGTGTATGTATTTCGTTACCTGAATGCGTTTGTGAAATATGTCCAAAAATATGCACATATCCACTTATGCTATGCTTTTATATCTATATATATATAAATCTGCTATATCTGCTATATTTATTCACTAAACGTTTGTCATTATTTTATTGATATTATTATATATCATATCATCATATCATCATATCACCACAGGCCACATCTACTCTGGGCAGGTAATTACTGTGCTCATCGCCGCCCTGTTTCACATTTGTTTTACTGTTATTTCCGCAAGGTACTTATATAGCTAATATTTCCTCATTTACGTGTCCAGTATTCCATAATAAAACAGCACTTTTAACGCCTTTAAAGCGTAAAATGCTAAATTTTAAATGTAAAATGTAAAATAAAACGCCGTTAATACAGTAGGTTTGTTACTTCAGTACGTATTATTAGGCTCTGCCGGTACCAGACGGAGGTATTTCATTAAAAAGTATTTATCATTTGTAAGTATTCCATAATCTTCATATGAGAAATTAAAAAGGTTTGACGTAGCGTTCAAGATTCTATTAAAACAAAAAAGTATTTGTATTTCCAAAAAAATTACCACTCACGTAATACATATATTTATTATTGTTTATAGCCGTGGGGTACCGGCTGAGTAAAATAGTATCTCCCTCTTTATCAAGTGTCGTAAAAGATGACTGAGGTACCTGTATATCTATCCAAACGAGGGTTACTCAAAAGCAATAGGACAGGAATGATCAGCAGCATTGCCACCACGTCTGCCCAGCACGGCAATTATAAATTCCGCTTTCTTGGGGAGGTTTGTGACCAGCAGTGGATGTTCTTTGGTAGATTATGATAATGTTCATGGTTATTGTATCCCGTATCACTTTGTACCGTGGCACGCATATTATTTTGTCACCACACGTAGTAAGTGATTACTTTCCAACAAAAAAAAAACAAGAAGTAATAAAACATATCAATCACAAGCTCAAGGTGGCCATGTAATAATTCGCAATTTAATAATAACGGTCAACACGCGCCATCTTGTTTGTCCATCCAATCTACGTAATGGCGACCTCATGTGACACTCTAGCCGCTTGTAAAAATAAATTCGATGTCCTAGGTGGTGGATGGGAAGCTATAACTGCAAATTGACGTTGCGATAAATAAGAGGAGAGTAACGCGCTAGTGATACGAGCGTCTATAGGCTGCAGTGACGCTTAATATTTCTCAAATTAAATTAGGATGATTTCTCATTTCTAATGACTTCGCAAAGCATCCTTGGAATGACACGGTGTTTTTCCGCAGTTAATTAAGGTTTTAGTAATAACAAACAGTCAGTATTTATTAAATTACATACTAATTTATTTACTCCCAAGATCTATAAATAATAATCATGAAGAATTATCCGTTAATATTACGTCATGAAAGGTACCTTAACCGCGGGGGTACTGGCTGAGTAGAATCGTACCTACTCTTGTCTCAAGTGCGGTATGAGGCGACTGAGGTTCTAAAGTTGAAGTTAAGCTACATACGCGGTATTGAAGTATCATTGACGATTTTTGACAAACCCTAAAAATGACATTGAAGTACTCATTGATAAAAGAAACGTTACGATACGACCGCAAATTATGTAACATTATATCATTTATTACTACTTGCTATTGTTGTCGCGATTACGCAACTAAATAGTTCCAGAACATTTTCATATATCACGGGAAATCGAACTTTGCTGCTCTAGAAATAAAGCATGAATCATTGCAGCATGTCACATGTTGCAATCACGCACCGCTGCATTCAAGGATGGCACGAATTTTTTGCGCCAAACAATCACTAAACTCATTCAGCTGTTAAAAGGTCACAACTGCCCAGAGGTCCGCTGATCATTCCATCATATTGTTCTGGTTTCTCACACAGTACAGTTGTTTTACGCTTGCTTAATAATGGCAGAGAAATACGTTATCGTTTTCCTGGGTGTGGTAGCCCTGACTGGCAGTATCTTTATAGCGAAAGGTGAGTTTTCTTTTATCTACTAGGATGGATGAAGTATTCAGCTCGCTTGACGGTAAACGTTTATAGTGGCGTGAGGCACTAGCAGTCTAGGGTTGTCCCTCACCTTGGACCTGGAGTCTGAGTCTTAGGAGGCGAATACAGTAGTTAACACTATGGACTGCCATCTGGCCAGTACCATCATACTAACCATTGGAACTGACATAGACCTCTCATAAAAAGGAGGCGAGTTGGTAATCGTAGAGCGCAGCTATCGCGACCAGAATGCTGCTACCCATCCCCACCCTGTGCATTTGTGCGGTGGATATACCGCCACCTATCGGTTCTGATACCTTAGTCTCTTACGACACCTGGTGCAGTGGGTGGTACTATTCTAATCTACCGGTACCTCACGGTACGGTATATTGGTCCGAAATAGCATTATTTCAATGACACAGATCGGGGATGTACAGCCGCATCCCCGTTGCAAAGCTAAGCTTTGCGATTACGTGGTTACCTTCTAAAATGTGTGGCTAAATTCCCCCTTTCTCAGGGAGGAGAATCTCCAGCAGCGGAGGTTCTACGGCTGTTATGATCATTATGTGATTTGGTCGGTGTTTGCCGACTTAGTCGTTTCATTAAAGACAATGTGTTTTCCTTCTAATAATTTACAGATCAGAGAATATATTGCCGTCAATTCATCTCGGAATAAACTCAAAACTCATTAGTTTAATAGAATGATCATATTTAAGGGACCAAATAAAACGGCTCAAAATGCTTAACTTCTTCCATAACTTTTTCGACGCTCTTGAAAATGTTTGTATTCATTAATTGTGTGTTATTTAAACTTGCTAGTATTATCCTACTAGTTTACAAAAGATACACAAAGGATACAAAAGAGAGAATGATTGTCTTCTAAATGAATAAATACAAGCAAAATACATGATTTGGCCTCGCAATACCAAGATTTTATCTATAGAACCTTAATTTTAATATGAAAATGTATGACTATCGATCCCGTTATTCTGAGTTAATTATATTAGTAGTATTGGATACTATATAAAAAACATTTCGGGTCGATGGCGCAGATGGTAGTTATCCTATCTTATGCGCCTATAGTCTTGGGTTCGATGCCCACCCACGACAAATATTTATATGATGATATATGTGTATGTTCTGTGTCTAGGTTTTAAAAGAAATATGTTTTCTTTCTTTTGTCTTCTTCTTTTGTCTGATGTCCGTAGCAAAAGTGCTATAAGCGACTAACCTCGGAGTCATGTCAATGTATGAGATGTAATGGATATATTTTTTATTTGTTTAAACTCACAATTTGTTCACTCATACGTGTACTTAGTATTCAGTAATGTAGCTCTAACTTCAAAAAAAAGGTAAATTGCCGAGTCCAGCTAGACTGGGCAGCGTTCGGCAAACTGCGAAATATCTTCTCATCCAACATACCTTAGTTTCTTGAATCGAAAGTCTTCTACTAATCATTGATTAACTAATGATTGTTATCAGCAACATATGGCTGCGAAACGTCATAAGTCAACTTAAAAGAAACATTGCGATTCGACCACGTCTCTTGGCCTCATAAGCCAACTTAAAAAAGGCCAACGATACTCCATGCATTGCTATCTCCACAAAATAGCAATGCTTGGAGTATCTTAGCGCGGATCAAGAATGAGGAGATCCGTAACAGAACGAAAGTTACAGACATAGCCTGGAGGGTTAGTTAGTTGAAGTAGCCGTAAGGTTCTGGAATGGAGACCACGTACCACGACTGGTAAGCGCAGCGTTGAACGCCCACCAACAAGGTGCACAGACCATCTGACTAATACGTCCTACGACCGACTTAATATTTTTTCAATTGCCTTACCCTTTTTTTTTTTTTATTTTTCGGACGAACCTAGTGCTGGACTACTCAGACGTCAATTCCAGCGTCACCGAAAAAGAGGGCGGGGCCTCTCATAGATGAGAGGACCAATGCCCGTAATAACCCTGCGTGCCCCGCGGCCGCGACCGCGTGTTTAGCGCGGTCGCGCCCGCAATGGCTCGCGAGATTTGAGCGGGACCGACGGCGTGACCGAGGGCGCCTCTAGAGGCTCGACCTAGGCTCGGTCGCCGTCGTTGGGGTTGAATTTACTATGAATGAATTAAATTAAAACAAAAAGAGGACGGACAGATTGAGCCCGACCGCCCTAGGGCTGTCGGTTATCGCTCGTAGGGGCAGGGACTTCACGCGTTCACCGGCGAACGCGGTGTACTGCTCTGTTGTACGAGTGCATGTGGAGTGTCAGTGGTTGAGTTGTGCCAGTGAGAGGGCGAGAAAGGGCTGCGAGTTTCGCGGTTATATTGTCGGGAGGGTCGTCTAAGACGTAACGCGGTCTACGAGATCGGACGTGGCCTTACACTGCCATCTGTTAGGGCCTTGGGTTACTTACAAATAATTATAATATAATAAACATATAATTACTCAGATTTTATATTGCATTTATCTCTTCGGTTAGATCCTAACTGTACACAGCGAACATTTTATTAAGCCATATAAAACTGATCTGGGAGCAAACTAAGTGTTTCTGTCAACTCTTGGTTTCTGCAAGTAAGCGCCGTTATACAGTTTCCCCCGGGATATGCTCGAACAAGTCCTTTCCTGCAAAGAGATAGAAAGATATCTAAGCTATACTTCACACACAAAAAATATATATACAAAACGAAATAAATTAAGACAGAGTTAAGATCTTCTACATCAAAACATGAAACCAATAACGATAAGAAACAAAGAAGGTTTATGGCAATTGCTGTAATGTAATTCTATGAAACTTGATTAAATGTCGTTCAAACTCTACTGGTTTTTGGTTCGCAAATCGCTATTGTCATTAAGCAGCAAAATTTTTATCTACAAGGCCATACTTAAACTAATTTGGACCTATCGCATTCAATTGTGAGGGATTGCCTCTAACTCCTACTTGGAAATCATATAAAGATTTCAGAACAAAATGTTAAGGATGATAGTCAACGCACCTTGGTACGTCATATCATGATCTAAATGTTGACACGGTGAAACCGAGAGTCTTAAAGCATACCAATGTACGTAAAGAAAGAATTCAAAAACACCCTAACCTTTCGGCAAAGAAACTCAAGATAGTATTAGACTAGTCACGAAAGATAGTAAAGCGAAGAATGCCCCAAGTTTTAATTGTATAAAGTGGAATGCATGTGAGTGTGTATTGACAAGAGCCAAACTTACTTCTAAATGTCCAAACATGTTGACAGATCGTAGTACATAAGAGGATAAAAAAAGCAGTTTCAAGCTCATACCAATACCATTATGTGATTGAATTTGACAGAAACGATTGACATCGACACCTATTTAACATCCATAATCTTATGAGCAGTTGGAAGTCCACCGCTGGACATAGGCCTCCCCGAAAAACGGGAAATCTTGTCCATAATTGCCGCGCTCGGTAAGCATATTGACAATCGCAGAAGGGGACGCCTCTGCTTCGAATGGATGTACGAGATGTGAATACCAGGTGTCGTCAGAGGCGTCTAAGGTACCAGAACCGACAGATGGCGATACATCCATTCGAAGTAGCAGCGTCCCCTTCTGCAATTGTCAATATGCTTACCCAGCGCGGCAATTATGGACAAGATTTCCCATTTCTGGTACATGGGGAGGTACTATTCTACCCTGCCGGTACCACACGGCCATAACATCCATACAAATATTACGAAAGAGAAGGTGATTGTACCGGGTGTCGTAAGAGATGGTAACCGACTG
Organism: Heortia vitessoides; assembly: GCA_020976665.1. Lineage (NCBI taxonomy): Eukaryota > Metazoa > Arthropoda > Insecta > Lepidoptera > Crambidae > Heortia > Heortia vitessoides. The sequence goes on from JACJUM010005601.1 coordinate 15,011,948, forward strand.
ACGGTGGTATATCCACTCGAAACAACATACTTCGGCGGGGATAGGCAGCAAAATTCCCGTCGAGCAGCTACGCTCTACAATTGCCATCATGCCAGTCCGGAGAGGCAATTTTGTGCTGAATTCTTCCTTTTTTGGGGAGGCCTATATCCAGCGTTCAGTGGCAGCTATGATAATGATAATGATGATGATAAAAGTAACTCTGTCTATCTATATTACGCTTTTGATAAAATTGTTTGTACAGATTGAACACTAGAGAAGAACGAATGTGTAGACGAACTTTTAATCCCGGTGTGACAAATGTTCTATCAAAAAGAAAAAATGTTAACGAAGAAAGAAATCAACGAAGTCTTTTTCAAGAGAAATCGTTGATAAGAATCTTTTCTTCTGTGTGGACTTCGTTTTGTATACCTTTTTCATTTTCAAAGTGGCCAATGACATCAAACATAAAATACAGTTTTTACCCACACAGTTGTCGGCTAAATTATGTCAAATTCTATTAACATAATCAAAGTTTCATCCCAAATTTGCAGAAGCGTGAGCATTTTGTATGACTGACCGGTCAAAGAAAAATTAAAGAACGAGCGTACTGTATCTCACTTGCAAAAACAAGCAGACATACAGTGCTGCAGCCTCTTTGACGCCGATTTAACCCTAATTCGCTTTTCTGAATCCATCCAGCAGGAATACTCTTCTTGGAATGAGCACGACTTATGGACTTCGTCGTGTGGACATTCCTTTCCTGGAAAACATAATACGGGGTTATTTTTTTTAAATATGTTAGCTATCATGCCAACGTTGACCAATCAGTTTATTTTATAGACATACAGGGACAACCAAATTGTGTTGCCTTGTGACAGACCATCTCTTCCCTCTCTTTCGTTAATTCAGAACATTAGTCAGGAATAAATAAGTATACAATTCTAGCGCAGTCTATTTCTTTAAAAGATCTGAGTCTGCTTTTTCTATCACGAAATATGCTAGGGTTAAATAGCAAATAACGGGGAATTTATCAATATGAATGGTTTTTTGTCTTTTAGGTATGGTAGATTAGGTAAAATTAGGATAAGATAACGTTATATAACCACCAAATAACAGTTCACATTGCTGTATTCCGTTTTGAAGAGTGAAAGAAGCAGTGAAATTACTAATGTGACATAATACTTAAAGTCACTTGGATGGCATGTTGGTTGGTGATATCCTTGTGATATTACGAGCGTCTATAGGCTGTATTGTGTCTATCAATATCGACGGTCTTGTTGAGGCAAGGTAGTTTAAACTTAAAAGAATGAATAGACATAGGCCTCAAATGGTCAACTTTGGCCATAATTGCCACGCTCGGAAAGCGTGTTGGCATTCGCAGAGCGCAACTTTCGCGAAGGGACGCTGCTGCCCATGCCCGCCCTGTGCATTTGAGCTACACTGTTCCGGATGGACCTACCGCCATCTGCCGATTCTGTTATCTTACCCGCCTATTATGATACTTGGAACAGAGAGAGGTGCTATTCTAATTTGGCGGTACCTCACGACAAAACCTTAACGAGTGATGTTTCTATTTAAGACTAATTAAAGAAAACAACTACATATATATCATTCTTGTTAGATATGTTCATAAAAAAAGGGATTAAATTCAATAACGGTGTTAATACTGGAGTGTAATAAAGTGATCAAGTATTTAATATTAATATACTCTATAGTTTTCATTAACTTTATAATTGAAGTGATAATGGTGCGAATCTTTTAGCTACATAATAACTTGAAAATATTTTTCTTATAAAGAGATACTTACTCACCCTTGTGCAGCTAGCAATCACAACAAAAGCAAACGAAATCCAAAACATTATCTCACCATCGCTTCGTCCGGAGGAAATTAAGGTAACAATTATAAGCGGTAATTAAATTAGTGAGGTGTGAAATTACTGCGATAAGCTCTGTTCAGTATTTTAATCTTGTACAGTATGATGCAATACTGAGAACTTGCTTTTTTGTTATAATCTCATGAGGAAAATAAGCAAAGGTTTGAAGACAACTATATACTAACCGTGAGGTACCGGCGGAGTTGAGTAGTAGGTTCTGGTACCTTAGTCGCCTCTTGCGACACCTGGTGCAGTGAGAGGTACTATTCTACTCTGATACAACACGGCAATATAATTCAATATAATAGATATTTTAGTTTACATCTTAATTTACAGCCTTTTCGGTACCTCAGGGCCTATTGTTTGAATGATTATTGTAATTTATATTAGTATATGTTCTCTCTGACAAACTGTTAGTTACTAAATATAGAAGTCAATTTTCTGACCAAATAGTTGAACGTGACAACGTCCCGCAATATTTTTTTCAGCCGTGAGGTACAGGCAGAGTAGAATAGTACCTCCTTTTGTACCAGGTGTAAAGACTAAGTTACCAGAACCGACAGATGGCGGTTTATCCATTTCATCCAAAATTACCCTTTTCTGGTCATAGGTCCAGCAGTTGACTTCCAATGGCTGATGTAATGATGAATCTAGTTTTATGATAAACATATATAGTTCAGAGAGAACAATGTTTGTCGGGATAGCAAGTTAAAATACATAATAAAATGTATACTTATATATTATGTATAAAACTAAACTCTCCATACACATTTTCTCCGTTCTCCGTTTAATCTCGCATAAATCTGATCCTGACAATAATAAACACATTAATTATCCAATTAGGTGTGTCCAATTAGGCCATTCTAAAGTTATGCACGTGCATACATGCCAACGATTTTTTTATGTTTATAAAGATTAACTAGCTGACTACTCTTAAAACGTATATATTTCGCCCGATTTTGCCACATTTTTGATTGGTGTTCTGATGTTATATAGCCTTAGTTATTCCTTATTTTATCAGCTATTTGCCTGAGAAAGGCCCATTAAAATCGGCTAAGCTGTTTTAGAGATTACCTCAAACAAACAGACGGTAAAAGAAATATATGTTCCGAGTACAAGTGTATTACAGACACCATTTTTTTTATATACAAAAAAATAGTAATTTTTATTGTTTTAGTTATTTTATCACTAATAGCTTAGTTTAGTAGAAATTATTATGGTGGGTAATAGAGGATCTTCGTCATCACAAAGATCTAGGCAAATTTTTGCATTTGTAAAATTGTGCACCTAGGACTAAGATACGAGGAATATTTACGGTCATCAGAGAACCTATTATTTAAATACCTGACCATTCCTATCTATATATAAATAAATGGCTGTATATCCATTTAAAACAGTGCAGCTCAAATGTGCAAGGTGGGGATGGGCAGCAGCATCCCCGTCGCGATAGCTGCGCTCTGTGATTGTCAACACACTTGCCCGGCGCGACAATTATGGGCAAAAACCTCATTTCTTGGAGTGGCTTAAGCCCAGCAGTGGGCTTCTGATAGCTGGTATGATGATGAAATGGCGTAGCTAACATATTAAATCCCCATATTGTCACGAGAAGAACAATTACCGCAGTTTATATGTTAATAGCAAGTATTTATTTGCAGAGGAATGTCCACCAAACGAAGAGTACCTTCTATGCGGTTCAGCGTGCCCTTTCAACTGTTCTTCGCCAACTGGCCCGGTCACTTGCGCCGATGACTGCATCGAAGGGTGTTTCTGCAAGTCCGGCTTTTTGAGGGATGAGAACGGGACTTGCGTGACCGCTGACCAGTGTATTGGGGGTAAGTGATCACAATCGGGGTGAAAATTGCATACGACCTGACCTGATAAAGATGGTCTGCATTGGTATCACAGTTACCAATTTGTACCGCCAAGCAGTTTGTATTGCTATGTTTCGGTTTAAAGGGTGAGCGATAGAGAAATTACTGTGATTGTGTGTGATGTGACTTAATATCTTCGAGTCACGAGGTCGGATCAGTCAGCAGGGTCTATGGCTGCGGTGATTGCTTATTATCACGAAGATCATTTATTGGTTTGACCACTTAGTTAGACAAAGAAAAATTACTGTAAATTTTAAAGTATTTGAATGAATTTATTGATGAAATTTATGTTCTTTCTAATATTTAGTTAGGAATCTAAGGCAATATAATGCCTTATAAAACTTCTAATGTTATTTCTTGTGGTTATTTCGAAAAAGATATACGGCATCATAATAGAAAATTTGTCTAGATGATAGTAAATAATTTTTGTAGTCAGGGTCAGTGATTAGTATCCAATATGGATTAAATGACCATATGGGCTCAGTAATGGATATATAATCAAAAAATTAAATATCAAATGAAAAGCATGACTATTTCTCATCAACTTGCATCGTGCGTCTTCGGATTCTTATTCGAAATAATCTTCAAGTTATCCTTAACCGACATAATGACGGGCCCGATGGCGCAGATGGTAGTGATCCTATCTTGTGCGCCAAGGGTCGTGGGTTTGATTCCCACCTAGGGCAAATATTTATAAAATGATATTTGTGTTAGTACAGAACAAACAGGGTCTGGGAGTCAAACAAATGTAGTATATTTCTGATTGTGCTTTAAGCAACTTACCACGGAGTCAGGTCAATGTATGAGATGTTGTGGGAATACATTATTTTTAGTAATGGTAATAGATTAGCTGTGAGGTATTGGCAGAGTAGATTAGTATCTCTCCCTGTACCAGTTGTCTTAAAAGGCGATTAAGGTACCAGAACCAACCGATGGCTGTATATCCATGCAAAAAGGCAGCCCAAATGCACAGGGCGGGGATGGGCAGCAACTTCCCCATCGCGAAAGCTGCGCTCTACGATTGCCAACATGCTTGCCCAGCGCGGCAATTATGGGCAACATACCCCCTTTCTTGGAGAGGCCAAGATGTCCAACAGTAGACTTTAAGTCGCTGGTATGGTGAATGGTAATGGAAATAAATAATGTAGTATATAATAATCTCTATTTGAAGGTAAAAATAAAACAATTATAAAGTTTTTGTTATAATCGCGTAAAAAAATTATCGCATCGAATCAAATTAGTTCCAACAAAAAGCGACGCCATTTTATAGCAACTAATCCAGGAAGTGATCACAAAAAGTTGCTTCCTCATCGATTTTCTTTGCTTGTCCTTCCTTCTGTCTGTGTACTCAATAGCTCAATCTTTAGAGTTAAACCAGTTCCTTAGTTTGTGGTACCAATAAATCTGTAATTCGTAGTCTTACTACCCTCATCATGGACAGGGTGACTCAATAAACGCAGAAGTATTCCTTAATATGAATTTGTAAGTACACTTGGGTTGGCTTCGCTCCTCCCAATAAATACATAAGATATTGCCCCCTGCACCTGCAGTGCATAATGCTATTTTAAATCATGTTAAATTACAACAAGAAAACGTATTATTGTTTTTATTATAAGTATAATTCATGCTGCTGCCCATCCCCGCCCTGTGCTACCGAGCTACACTGTTTCGGATTGATATACCGCCATCGGTCGGTTCTGGTAACTTAGTAGCCTCTTATGACACCCATTGCCGGGGGAGGTACCATTCTACTCTGCCGGTACCTCAAGGTTATATAAGTATGATTGCTAGAATACATTTCGAGGGTCAGTGTCATGTTTTCGCTTTTGTATAGCCAGTGACGTCACTCCTATACACCTAGAGTGCAAATTTTAGTCCGAGAACGGATTCGGTAGAAAAAATATTTTAACTCAATTTTCCTTACCACAACATTAAAACATTCCGGATATGACTATAAAAAAGCACAGGAAAACAACAACAAATGTTTTCCTGGATCTTTTCACCTTGAGTTCAAGGTGAAAAGTCTTGAGTTCTTACCAACGACTGAACCACTCGGTTCTGACCATGAATCAGAGTGTCATAGGCTCTCCTCTGTCATGGCCACTTTACCATTAAGAAAGTTACGAGTGCTCAGAGGTCGTAATATATAAAATTCAAGACAATATGGAACCTCAAATCATTGAGTTTGCTTCCAGAGAATCCAGTCTGCACAGAAAACGAAGAGTTCCTCTTCTGCGGTTCAGCCTGCCCTGGCACCTGTTCCCAACCTGAGCCTTTGGTCTGCGGGCTTGCCTGTGGCATGGGATGCTTCTGCAAATCAGGATTTGTCAGGGATACCACCACTAACAAGTGTGTCACGCTTGACAAGTGTCCTGTTGGTGAGTATGACGTGAGGAGTTATATCTTGATTGTTCCGGTGAGGTTCTAAACCATCGAAGGTAATGATGAGATGATAATTTATTTGGAACGCTAGGGTATTTGAAAATATTTGAATAGGGTGTATCCAATGTGAGGAAATAAAGACTTAGTTCGACATGTATATACATAGAGGATAGCGCAATTCGGTAGTTCTTAAATTATGAGTGGGTTTCTGCTTCGATCCCCACATAGGACAATTATTTATTTGATTATATGTGTCGGGTTTTAAAAGTATGTATTTAAGTATTCAAACTGTAATTCCTCTGTTCCAGTATCCGTAACTGCTATGTATGTACTTGGCAGTTATACCGGTGTATAAACACTGTAATATTAACTTATTCTGATCTGAATTCATATAAATACTGGTTAATATCATACCGAAATATCAGCCCAAAAAATTAAGTCAAGTCAAACATATATTTATTTAAATAGGCTCATTATAGGCACTTTTAAATAGTCAAAACTACAAAAAAAGGCTATGAGTATAGATTTGATAGTTACAAATATACACCAATGATCGATTAACCTGGCAATCAGTGTTATATGCGTAATTTAAATAAATTGGTGTCCTACTTTAGCACTAGTCTGCCGGTACCAGATGGGACTATGTTTATAGCAGGTTCATTGTGCGAGCTACCAGTATAGAAATTGCAAGAGATAACTGATGGCGATAAGGATTCCAATAACACCTAATTATAGGTGTTATTGGAATCTATATCGGTGACGGCGCTAACAATCTATTGTCTTAATAGTAATATTAGACTAATTTAATTTCCTCCCAAGTTTTATCATTAATATACTCTCTCAAGCAACAATAACCCTTAGCAATCAGTAAACTTATAACTCTTTAACGCAATTATTGCATATATTTAAAGGCATATATATAATTCTAATTGATCGAATTACTAATTTTTTTGATCATATCATAGCAATGAACACTGCAGCTTATTCTTATTTTTAGTAAAAATATTATATTACTATTTTACTGAAAATCAATTATATTTTTATGATTTATTGTTATATATTAGATTAATAAATGAGAAATCAGAGGCACCTTCATAAAAACCTTGTGCTAGTCTAAACGTCAACTCATATTAAACACAAAAGCAATTAGTGTCAACTTCGTAGTAAATTTTTCCATTTATAAAATGATTCTAATAAATTTCCAGACCGAAATATTTTTAGTGAGTCTCTCAGAAAGAAAATCTCTCACTTTACCGTTGCAAATTCCACGAATGTTTAGTGTTAATGAACTCACATTGTGTACAGCCATTCTAAAATGCGGATAAAAGGTGACCTCAATCCTGTTTTAGTTCCCCAGAGTATGTCTCAAGGATAAGCACCTATTTGGTAAGTGGTATCCAAGACTCGTATCTTTTTTGAAATGGTGTTCCTCGTGAATAGAAAAGAGTTAACGGGGTATTGGAGCTGATGATAAAATGTAAGATAAATTTATATATTATCCTGGTCATATTGCCCTGGCATTCCTGGAAAAAGAGTCAACAACTTTAAATTAAAACAGGAATTTGAAGACTGCATAAACTTGTGCCAGTGATGGTGATTTTTCTATGATTTTGCTTTTATCTTACACTGTTTTATGAGTTTATATAAATACGTCTCAATGAGAATCGAGGTTTCTTAGTGTCTCATTGCGCTGAAATTGCATACTTGTACCAGGATTCTAGCGAAAGCTAACACAGTATCAAAAAAATTGCTTGGATTCTGCATTACTAACAGATGTTCTCAGTATATTTGCTATTTAAAACCTCAAATGTAGTTGCAGTAACCATAGTTAAAACAATTATTATATATATTTTTTTGTGTTTGAGATGTTATTCCTTCTCTTTTTGTGTCTTTATATAGGCATTAAGGCTTTCTTTCAATACACATTTTGGAATTGAATATACGGATCTGTGACTTAATGCAGACCCAAGTTAAGTCACCAAAACACATAACTTTTAAGGAATATTTTCCATAATTTTATCTTTTTTATTGGTTATAAAACGTAGTCTTTTGAACTTTATATATTTTTGTTCAACGTTTCGTGAGCTAACATTTTCATGATATTTATCTAGTAAAAAATAGTTTTATTATCAACTAGCAAGAGTTATTCCAAGTTAACGTGAAAAATTGCGTAGTTTGGAAAGCAGTAAATATCATAAACTTTTGACATATAATTTCAAACAATTTAATTTGTCTTGATGTTCGTTCTGCAGTTCCACTGCCTAATTGAACCTCAAGTCATTTTTAAAACCACCTACTGATGATGCGGAAAATTACAGAGCAATGCTTCAACAAGAACGAAGTCTATGACATCTGTAATGGTTCCTGCGAACCGTCTTGCGCCGATCCAGTGCCAATTTGCACCAAACTCTGCAGCGGCGGTTGCATCTGCTCCTCCGGTCTCCTCAGAAGCGATGCCGGGGATTGCGTGACTATTGACAAGTGTCCTGTCTACAATGAAACGGACCCAGGGTTGCTGGGGAAGTACCTGAATGCTATCAACAAGATTATACATTTATCTACCACTGCCTAGTTATCAGGCGGATAAATTTTAAGGTGTTCGTGGGAGTAATCATGTGATGTAAGATTTTATTTCTTTATTTAACAATTTCATATTTTAATTAATGCACACATGGCGGACTTAATGCCAAGTGGCATTGTCTACCTGTCAATCATTGGGCAAAACAGAAAAGGTACTAAAGTGCAAAACCTAATTAAAATAAATTACTTGTACATTTGAATTTGCAATGTATATATATTTTTTCTTTATTTACAATGTCATGAGTTCTACTGCATAAGGTATTCGAGCAAATTATAATTAAATAGTTTAGTTTTAATGTTCCCATTCTTCACAATCGGTGGCGCCATTCCGAATTATGTTGAAAGTAAATGAAATAAAATTTGACATATAGTTTGGGTATGACATAAGTTCACTTTTGTGAGCTTGTCACATTATGATGATGATAAAAATGTAGGTGTAGTTTAACTGTTTTAAGAAATGGATGATTTATTTTCTGTAAAAGACTATAGTATTTGCATACAATATTTATATATAGAAATAGGAAACATTTTACGGACATCGTCGCCAAATGTGTAAGTGTTCATTAGATATAAGATTATATTGTAGATGTAGTAAAAATCCTGTAATTGTTTGAACGAATTAAATTATACCTCAATCTGAAGGTTTTATTTGTGTAAGCACCCAATCTCTCTATCAGGTGTCGTAAGAGGCGAATGTGTTACCAGAACTGATAGGCTTTATAGGTATAAAAGGTAGGTAACAAATGCTGGGTGCATCTCATCATCAACTCTCTACCAGGGATCATAAGGGGCTACTATGTTACAAGAACTGACAGACGGTATACCTAACAGAAGCGTATTTAAAATACACCATGGCGGGGATGGGCAGCTGCATTCCTGCTGAGAAGCTACACTCTGTGATTGTCACTACGCCTACGCCTACAAAGCGCGGCAAATATGGGCAAATTTCTCCCAACATCTGGATGTTCTATACTGCTATAATGATGAATGTTAAATAACAAGGTAGTTACACAAATTATCATGAAGGTTGTATGCTTATTTGTCGATCTGGTAAGTTAAAAAAATTTAGGCTAGTTTTTTAGATATGTGCATGAAAAATTAATATAATTTTGTTGGTTTCATGTGTTTTAGAATGCATTTATTATATCTGTACTAATATTATAGAGTTGAAGAGTTTGTTTTAAAGCGTTATTCTCAGGATCCGCTGGTCCAATTTGGAAAATTATTTCAGTGTTGGATAGTCCATTTCTCAAGGACGAAGTCGCGGGTACTGCTAGTAAATAATCAATTGCAAAAAAAAATATTTGCAATATTAGCATATTAATAGTGCAGTTATATCAGTTACTTGATTGTGCTGCAATTTAGAATTGGGAAAGATGCAGGTTCCAATATCGTATGAAACTTGAAACCAAGTTGAATTTATGTACTGTGTTATGTTTACCCACATGCACACATCAGGCCTGTGTCCCATCGGGGTAGGCAGAGACTATGGATCTCCACTTGCTACGATCATGGCATACCTCTCTCGCTTCCCTTACTTGCAATAAACCTTTCACGCTCGTTTATTCTTGGTACGTTTGACCTGAGCCTTCTTTAACACCCTTCTACCTGGTTAACATATGTTCGCCAATGTCATACTGTACCAACTCTTCCATTCACTTCCCTTCTATATATTATATATTTGTGCAAGCATTCCACTTTCATCCATCCTTTTAAAAGTAATGAACGCGTAAATGGTAAAAATTATTGCGTAGGTTTTGACTTAAAATTGTAGGTAGATAAAATGATTACATAATTACAATATAAAATGATTAAAATTATTTATTATAATGTGAATAACATATTAAATGTATAACATAGAATAACAATTATTACAGTTGAGTGAGACAGTCCGTTTGTCCATCCGCTGCCGGGTATCGGTATTGTTATTATATTTGTGACCTGAAAAAAAAATAAACAAATATCATCATATTGGCCATTGGAAGTCCACAGCTGTCAACAAGCCTCCCCAAAAAAGGGGAAATCTAGCCCAAAATTGGCGCGCTAACCAAGTAGATTTCGCGACTGGGATGCTGCTGCCTATCACCGCCCTGTGCATTTGAGCTACACTGCTTCGGATGGATATTTTATATATAGATATAGCCTCTTACGACACCTGGTACTAGGGGAAGTGCTATTCTACTCTACCGATACCTCATACCTGTGCAGGCTACGCATATATATATATATATACTATATACGCATTGGTTAACGCGTCCGATCGATCGTTAATGTTAAGCAACGTTCGCTAAGGTTGGTGTTTGGATGGGTGACCCAATATAAATTATCTCGAGCACATGCGTGTTTCTGGAGGCATGGTCGAGCCTACTTTTCCATTCCTTAAAACCCACCATTCCTTATTAACAGTCTACGCATCTCCGTATTTCTGACTCCGTCATTCATCATCATTATAGCAGTCGTAGAACGTCCACTTCTGGTGATAGGCCTCCCCATAAAGAGGGAAATTTGCTATCAAAAGCCGCGCTGGTCCCACGTGGTGGCAATCGTTGAGCGTAGCTTTCGCGAAGAGAATGCCTGCCCTATTGCATTGGAACTACGCTGTTTCGAAAGGATATTTCAGCGGGTTCTTACTACATTTAGATGACTACATGCAGTGTTTGGTTTATTCTAAATTAACAACACAGCCACTACAAAGAAATGAATTATCATATTAGATAAAATAATTGTATTTTTGTACAATTAAATTTTAAATTGCCAGTATTACTTTAACATTAACAAAACACTATTAACGAAGAATTTAAGAATAGAAGAAGAAATAAATACAATAGTCCCAGAAAATACTTAAGTAATTAACTTAACTTTATAATAAAAACGAGATGGACGGACGGACAGACAACGCACATGTTTGGGATTATAATATTGTTTTTGTAATTTATTCATATTAACATGTTATATTATGCATGTATAATTTATTATGTGTTATGTGTTTTGATGTATTATTATATATGATTGTGATGTATTTCTATAAAAATAAATAAATAAGTAACTAGTAGCCTGACCCGGTTTTATCTGTGTGAACCGTTTAACATACTATTAAATTTACAGAAATTATACATTTTAATACACCCTCACCCACATATACAGTATTTTTTGCAGCGTTTTTTGATTTAATAAAATTAAGTAAGTTTGGATTTAATGCTTTTAAAAAAAATAAAAGATTACACTGTTTTATTTAATTTCGATATAAAAATTGGAGAAATAAATTATTTTTTTTCTATTTCCTCTAAAAACTTTCAATTATTATACACCCTAAGTGGGTGGATTCCAATAAAACATAAAACAAGTATGTAATTAAATGTACTTCAGAGTAGGCATGCTTTACTGAAATCGTTTGTAAATAAAAGATTATTCTAAACAAACTTGTAACCCCTACTTTATTTCTCCGGGGATAGCAGGGCTAAAATATGGGTAGTTTATAGATTGATTTTATGAAATACTAGCTGTGCCCGCGATTTCGTCCGCGTGGAATAGTTTTTTTGGGTAACATACCTCTTTACCTCAACTTATATAAACTTTGAATGTCATATTTATTTATATCGAAACAATGGCCTGAAAAATAAGTTTCAAGTTTCTAGCTCTAAAAATAGCGATCCTTCCCTGCAACTTTTCATCCCCCTTTTTTACCCCTAACAACCCATATTTACGAATTAAAAAATAGCCTGTCTTTTTTCAAGGTCTAAAGATTGTCTCTGCCAAATTTTACCAAAATGGTTAAGAGGTTTAAGCGGGAAAGCGTAACAGACAGAGTTACTTTCGCATTTATAATATTAGTAGGAAAAATGTAGTCTGTGTCACTCGGTAAAGATAAAGCTTTCTATTTAGCTCTAAACACCCAAATATTTCCTTTATTAATAATGCATATGTATATTTTCTCTATTATTGATACATATAAAAAAAATTAAGAAATATGTTAAATAGTTTCAATAAAAATCTTCAGGGGTTAGCTCAATCGATCATAGTGACATCTATAATGAAAGTAGTAAACTACAAACAATAACGATGCGTATTGGTGGTGCTTTAGGCGAGTAGTTGTGCTTTTACAAAGATTAGAAGTACAGTAAGAACAGATAGATGGCGCTGTCAGTAGCGCGCTCAAATTAAACTAAGGGCAAATAAAGTAATATATCAGCCGTTGATTGGTATCTTTTGTTTAGGTTTATTAGATTAATTAATAGAAGCTTCTATTTGTATTAACTTTAAACTAAGGATTATTATTTTAATATTAAAACAAGCAAGACAAAAATAAAACATCGAAGAAAGGACAGCAAATAAATAATAACCTAGCCTATGTAAATTAATTTTTTTTGTTTTTTTTTGGATGTTTAAAAATTACAACTATTATGTTATACTGTGAATTAATTTCGTTATGGTTTACAATTGTTTCTTGTGGCTTCGGTAAACTCGAAGAGTAAAGTTTGGATTACAACAAATATATTTAATATTGAATTTGGGAAAGTAATATCTAGAAAATCGAGAACTTTAGAGAATCTGCGATTTTAAAAAATAATATGATTGGCAAATATTGCATTGTCTGATCGTTGATCAGATTCCTAAATATCTAAGTATATTGTAAATGATTTATATACATTTAATGAATATAGCTTTAAACTTAGACATATACATCTATATATATTGACGGGCCCGATGGCGAAAGGTAGTGATCCTATCTTGTGTGCCAAAGGTAGGGATCGTCCTGTTATGTGTGTATTATAATATGTGTTTGTGTATTATAATGTGTGTTATAATATGTGTTTTATTTATTTATATAACATAATATTATATCTATTTATTTTAGATATTTCTTGTACATGTATATATACCTGCCTATCTGTATAACATATTGTAGCTAATTAAAAAAATAATAAAATTGTATACATTCATGCAAAACCGCTGACTTCACTAGGTCGTGTGGTACGGATTAACGAAGCCAAGCGCAATTGACCTTCAACAGTTACCGATAAGCACCCTAAACCGTCATGCAACTAACCTATTCCTTATCCCAAAGACACAGACGTCACCTTTCTGTACTGCTCCTCCTTCATCCCGTAGGCCAGGTAGTGGAACGACAAGAAGTCACTGTGGTTGGAGACCAGTTGAAACACGATACTCTTGGAGCCTGTGCCTCCTCGGACGACCTTGAAGTCGACCTCACCGAAGGGGTCTACTGTGGCTGATGCGTCGAGGTATGTTATGACGTAGCCGCTCTGGAATGTTTTTGTTAGAATATTAGCAAGGAAAGCATTGTTGTGAGAAACGGGCAGAGTAGAAAACTACCTCCCTAAATCTACTATTACTTCTTATAAATCTAACGGGCTGATTGCGCAGATGGTAGGGATCTTTGCGCTAAGAATCGCGGGTTCGGTCCCCACCTAGGCCAAATATTTGTATATTTGTAGTTGTTCAGTATCTGGGTGTTAAAAATATGCTGAATATTACGTCAACCAAATTATAATTGTCATCATCATCATCATAGCAGCTGCAAGATATAACGTCCACTGATGCGCATAAGCCTTCTGAAGTGATCTATAACCATATTGGGGAGACAGATGTTTAGACATTTTTCAGAAAAAAGGGACAGATTAAACTAAAAGAAAATAAAGGTTTCATGGTAACATTTGAACATATTTACTTCAAAATAGTTACCGTTATGTGTCATTACAAATACTTAAATAACACTTCATCATATCAGCCGTTGGAAGTCTACTGTTATATGTAGACCTCACCAAAATAGAAGGATCTCTGCCCAATAATTCCCACGCTGGGCAGGCGTGGAGACCTTCGCAGAGCGTACGACGAGGATGGAGCTACCAATCACTAATTGCAATTAAGCTACGCCAGTAAGGATAGATCTGTTCGCTATCTGTTGGTTCTGGGACCTCTATCGCCTCTTACGACACCTGTTGCAGAAGGAGGAACTAGAATAGTTCTTCCTTCTGTTACAGGACCTGTAATTCTGCCTGTTGATAATATAGAACTTACCTTTGCTTCTGTGGTGACGGTGACAAAGAACGGTTCATAATTGTTCCTGTGTCGGTACCGGTCGGATCCACCCTTCATTGGCTTAGAATCTGAAAAAAAACATTATACAAATATAAAAACAATCTAATTTCATATGTTTTTGCACATATTCATTTTAAATGTATCTAATACCAACAAATGTTAACTGACGTTTTCTTGTCTTAGTTTGTTTTCATCGTAAATATTATATTGCAACTACAACTTGATAAACTGTCCTATCTCTCAAGTTGGATCATACATGTATTTAATGATCAAACATAGAACAAACATAAATATCATCATATTAATATTTTTCCTGGATGGGAATCGAATCGATACCCTTGACGCTTAAGGTAAAATCACTACCATCAGCGCCATCGGGTCCGTCAAATAAACAAATATTGATGAAAATTGGTTAAGTAGTTTTGAAGACACTTCGTGACACGAAATCTTTATATACATAATTTTCGTGTCACTGTTCCAGTTACCATGGTAACTAAACTCCTTCGAAATGGATAAATAGGTTTTGATGGCAGTATATTTATATTCGGTAGGTCGGTTGTAATTTATTTTTCATACCCTTTTGGGTTGACCACCCCTAATTATTTTTCTTTATTTTATTATGACGATTATAAACATACAACCCTGTATCCTCACCGTTCTACCACCAACCCCTATTTTGTAATATTATTATACCAGCCATTATAAGTCCGCTACTAGAAATAGGCCTCCCCAAGAAGAGAGTCGCCATATTTTATTAGGCCACTTCGACAAACAAGCATACCGTCCGCGTCATAGTCAGCTCACAATATCACAGGCGCGTTGCTAACGTTATGACTTGAAGATATTTTGTCACGTTACCCAGTAATTTTATTGTCTGATACCAACCCTGAACTTTGGCGGTAGAAATAGGTGAGAGTGAGGTACCAATGCAGGCGACCCTTGTATGAGACCCTTCATGTCTAGAGTATAGAGTAGCCTATGTAGAGTAGTAGATATTCATCGGCTGATATGATAACGTACGTGGAAGATTTTGGAGGAGGCATTTGTCGAAAGGCATGCTGTTGTTGGAAAAACTGATCGTCCAATAAGTGCTATGTAATATTGTTATTTAAAACATCAATAAAGACTATGTTGATTTTATATACAATTAACACTACCTTATTTAAATAGTAAGTTTGAAAATTGTTTTATGGTGAAGGTATTTCCGCGTATTTCCTATTCCCGGGAGAATAATAAAATACAATAAAAATTGTAAGCTATTTCTTACAATAAAATCTGCCAATGAAAATACAATTATTTTAATTCACAAAAAAGGATATCGGCGACAATCATTATTAGGAACGAATAACTGAAATATAATATTTTAGTGAATTAACTTTGAAAATCAGAGAATTTTAATACCAACTCTGCACCTTTCTTTTATCTCATTAAAGAATAATTTTCTAAAACATATTTAGACATGTTTACACTTTAAATGAAGACATTTAAATTAAGAAACTTTACACCGAATTTAATTCAAATAACATCAAAAAACGGCTAAGTCTCATACTAAATTTGCAGCCCCATTTTTTGCCTATTTACACTAAATTATCAAAACACCTTATTTGATACTACTCTACGTTAGAAAAGGTACCTCAAAATTTTAAGTTTCTAGGCTTTATTGTTTAGGCCTCGTGTTAATATGTCAGTCAGTCAGTCAGCCTGTACTTATATATATATATATATATAAGTATAAAAAAGTATAAAGTTTCAGTCAAGGTCTCCACTACGAATGATTAAGCAGATCGGCCCAATACCACATTCATTGGCTTCCAAGAAAGTAAGACAAAAAAAGTACAATGAAAAATATTAACCTATTGTGCCAATGCGGAATCCCTTTTTTTGACTTTTCTGTGCCGTCAGCAAGCAGGTTTATTTAATTCTCCCAAAATCACCAAATATCGTATTCTTTAATTGTTGCATAAACAAACACTAACACTTTAATTTGTAAAATAAATGTATGTTATTATTGTATTGGTATTACCTCTGCTGTCTGATATCCGTGACACAAGTGCTACAAACTTATCTTTACATTTAAGATTTCGGTTTTTTATTTATTATCATCATTTATCAGTTTCGTTAACTGAGTCTTCTGAAACAGAGAGAGGTAATATACTTTTACGAAACTATATAAAACACGTGGCAGCGCCAATAAAAACTAACTAGTTTCTGACAGAGATATTATTCAGGTCTGCCAGTTCTATTCATGATACCAGCCATTGAAAGTCCACTGCTGGGCATAAGCCTTTCCAAGAAAGGAGGTTGGTAGCTTAAAATTGCGCGAGCTAGGTAAGCGTGTCGGCAATCGCAGAGCGCAGCTTTCATGACGGGATTGTTGCTGCCCATCCCCGCCCTGTGCGTTTGAGCTGCACTGTTCCGGATGGATATACCGCTATCTGTCGGGTTTTGGTACCTTAGTCGCCTCTTACGACACCTTTTACAGAGGTAGATACTATTCTACTCTGACGGTATTATAATATGATAGGAACAAATAGAAAAAAAATTTAACGGCTTGAAAACGTGGCAATGTTGTTTATTAATTATTTGTTTGGTATTTCGATTACTTTGCAGGAAAGGTTTAAAGAATCCGATTTTTTAAAATGTGTTTTACCCCACAGAAGAGAAGCTGACGAAACTTGTAATCTGATCGGTGTTGGCCTGAGTTCCTGATGCAATGTTGGATTCGAGGCTTAGAACAAAGCCGTCTATTATATTAAAACATAATGGAATTTCAATAATCTTTTCATCAAATATTAGTTTGGAGAGTCCCGACACAATATTCCAATCTATATACGTAATACGTATTCAAAGTGAAGCAGACAATACACAAATCATACATTATCAGAAATCACTTTAGTCGCAAGCGGCAAGTAAATTATTTCGAAATTTAAATGGATGTTCGCTCGATAGACCCGCATGGGAAGGCTGTGTATGTAATATTAAAAATGTTTTTTATTCAACATCTCATACATTGGTCTGATTCTTTACTTGTGTTACGGACATCAGACAACAGAGGGTATACTATATACATATATTTAACACCCAGATACAGAACAAACATAAATGTCATCATTAAAATATTTGTCCTGGCTGGAGATCGAACCCACGACACTTGACGCAAAAGGCAAGATCACTACCACCTGCGCTACTGCTCGTCTGTATTAATACATTTAATAAATCATAGTATAACGTTACCTATACTTTTTATATCATCATTGATAATGTAAAACCACGTAAATAGCGGTTGTAAGTAAAATTCAAAAGTAGATAAAAATTTCAGCTTTTTTAAATTATATGACTTATTATTATCATATTCCTGAAGTATCACATTCATGAAGTACCACATTCATGAAATATCACATTCATGAAGTATCACATTCATGAAGTATCACATTCATGAAGTATCACATTCATGAAGTATCACATTCATGAAGTATCACATTTATGAAGTCTCACATTCATGAAGTGTCAAATTCATAAAGTATCACATTCATTAAGTATCACATTCATGAAGTATCACATTCATGAAGTATCACATTCATGAAGTATCACATTCATAAAGTGTCACATTCATGAAGTGTCACATACATGAAGTGTCACATTTATTAAGTATCACATTTATGAAGTATCACATTCATGAAGTATCACATTCATGAAGTATCACATTTATTAAGTATCACATTCATGAAGTATCACATTCATGAAGTATCACATTCATGAAGTATCACATTCATGAAGTATCACATTCATGAAGTATCACATTCATGAAGTGTCACATTTATGAAGTATCAATTTGTCATTATATTGAAGTAGTACATTTAGAACCATTAATCAATCATATCAGCTGTAATACACCCACTGTTCATTATTGCTGGATCCGCATGCGGACTGAATCCAGCGCGATCCTGCGGCTTTAGACGGACCGATCTGTCCACCTTGTGGTGCGGTCTTTGCTCGATGGCAGAAACTGCACGTGTGCTCCGATATACGCGGTATATTGCTTTATGATTAGAATGTGTGTGCAGTGTTTGTGAAAAAGTCTCACCGCTTTCTACCGCCAAATAGGAATGTTCGAATCGCTGTGTTTCAGTCTGAAGGGTAAGAGAGGTAGTGAATTTTCTGGGGAATGAGGACATTATCTATTTTTTCTTTTCTTATCTTCAAGTCATAAAGTTGGCAACGCCTTAGTGATACCCTTGTGATATTACAAGCGTGTATAGGCTGCAGTGACACTTACTATAACGTGGACTGTATGCCTATTTATCGACCAGGTCTAATAAAAAAGGCATGTATAAATGTTATGCTATCGAGGCAGTCTGCATTGACGGACAGAGATAACTTGTAGATATTGTGTTTACGAATTTTTCTATTTTAACATTAGAAATACGTAAGAGTGAGTTTGCGGTATTCCTGCGTAGTTTGTAGCAAATAATTACAGGAGAATACATCAAGTCTTATATATCTTACACATAAACATGTATTGTATGTCTTGTCTTGTATGTATGTCTACCTACAATATTCATATAAATGATTAGCCGCGTTAGTTGTAGAACATTTACATCAACTTTGCAACCCTCCCCTCCCCACTTTACCTTAAGGGAAGTCTTTCAATGAAGAACCTTTAAACTACGAATAACTCTAAAAACAACTAAGTTTATACTAATTTCGCATCACCGTTCTACCCTTTAGGATGCTAATTTTCTCTTATTTTATTTTACTTAAAAACTCTTCTTCGTCCTTGTCTATCTATTGTATCTTAACAATGGTTTTTGTTGAAACTTATTGATAGTTAAACTAATAGAAATTCGATGAAGAAACAGGCTATAATGAATTTTCCCAAAAATTAGCCAAAGTTAGGCAACTTCTCACTACTATGATTATATTCAGAAACAATATGATAGTTATCAGCTATCTCAAAGGCAATTCATTACTCCGTTATTGATTACCCAATCTCATTTCAGCGGCAACTCAGAGGACGTGCGGACGATGTGACTTCTTGTTGTTAGTCTGCCACTAATGTGCAGAAGATTACGGTAATCAAAACAAATTAACGTCTCATCTGCTGAAAGATGGACTGAAATAATGATTGTTTGTAATAAATAATTACAAGAAACAACTTTGTTACACATTTATGTGGTGATTCTTGTTTTGTCCAGGTAGATACTAAATGAAACTTATGAACCTAAAGGAATCATCATCATTGTACGTCTGTTGTTGGACATAGGTCTACTCAAGAAAAGGGGAATTTCGCCTATAATTGCCGCGCTGGGCAAGCGTGTTGGAAATTGTAGTTGTTGACTTTCGCGATGGGGATGCTGCAGCTCATCCCCACCCTCTGCATTTGAGCTACAATGTTTTGGATGGATATACTGCCATCTGTCGTTTCTAGTACCTTAGTCGTCTTTATAATACCTAGTACAAAAGAAGGTACTATTCGACTCTGCCGGTAACTCGTGCACCCTCAAAGGAATATCATGATGTAATACTGATGAGACCGATGGCGCAGATGGTAGATCCTATCTTGTGCGTCAAAGGCCATGGGTTCGATCCCCACTCAGGAGAAATATTTATTTGAGTATATTTGTGCTTGTTCTTGCCTGGATAATAAATATAATTTTATATTTGTAATTTCTCTTTTATTTAATGTCCGTAAGACAAGTGCTTTAAGCGAGTTATCACGGAGTCAAGTCAATATGTGAGAGTGTTGTGTAAAAAAGTGCAAGAAAATAACTTAAAAACATATAAAATACCTAGATATTGTTCTAGGTGGGGATCGAACTCGCGATTCTTGGCTATTAAAGTAGACGAAGCGCACAACTTCCCACCAAATGTTCAAGAGTTTGATAGGAGAGGTGTTACTATAGTAATGAAATGATTAGGTGAAATTATAAAAAAAGTAATGAAAAAGCCGGCCTCAATAACAAAATTATTTTCAATAAAAATAGACCTATCACAGAATCTTTTAAATCGTCAGAACATTTTATTCTGTACAAATAAATACTCAAATAAGCCGATGACCTTGATGACCTGATAAGACATAAAATAAATTTTATCAAATAGGTCATTGCTCACTCTAAACTATTCTGCCTGCACCAGACGAGTCTTAAAACTGAGTTTACTGCAGGTTTGTTATCGCCAGTGAACCACAAAAAAAGAACCGGCAAAATGAACTGACTGAAGAATTATCACCTAGTAGTTGGTGTTAATAGAATCTCTACCGTCAGCGCTAGCAAACCATTGCCCGCAAAATAATTCCTTTCAAGCAGAGTAGAATAGTACCTCCCCTTCTACCAGGTGTTGTAAACGGCGACTAAGGTACCAGAACCGACAGATGGCAGTATATCCATCCCGCAGTGCATCAAATGTACTGGGCGGGGATGGGCAGCAGCATCCTCATCGTGAAAGTTGCGCTCTGTGATTGCCAATACGCTTGCCCAGCGCGGCAATTATGGGCAAAATTCCCCCTTTCCTAGGGAGACCAATCCTGCAGTGGACCTCAAATGGCTGGTATGATGTAAAAAGTCTGGATTTAGAAAGCTAAAAAGTACCTGGTACAGTCTTACGATACCTGGTACAGGAGGAGGTACTATTCTACTCTGCCGGTACCTTTCGGCGTTGTCAGACCTTAGGCAACAATATATTTATATATTAGCAGTATATCCATCTGAAGTAGTGTAGCTCAAATGCAAAAGGGATTGCATAGGCAGCAGAATCTATGATTGCTACCTCGCCTGCCCAGCGCGGCAATTATGGGGAAAATACCCCCTATCTTGAGAAGGCCTATGTCCAACAGTGGACTTTGACCGAAGTTTTTTTTTAAAATACACATACAAAAATACAGATACAACGTTTTTGCGCGCAACCATGGCGCGTGTAGCAAAGTATTTGTTAATATATATAAACTGCACGATTCTCATTTGTCTGTCTTATTAACTTAATCTGAACGTGTTCTATACACGGACCCTCGATGTAATCAATATTAGATCAGATATTTTAGGATCGGTGTATTGATTCTTTGGCTGAAACAAAATTGTTATCTATTTTCATTACTCTAAAAGTTAAAGTTGCGTACATCTAATAGCTAGATTAGAAACAGGTTACGAGAGAGAAGAGTTAATAAAATCATTACATACATTTAACATAATATCGAAGAAGAGACTGACAGATAGTCAGCTTTTTGTTGTGCTCATTTATTATTAACTATTGCCGTGTGGTACCGGCAAAGTAAAATAGTACCTCTCCCTATACCAGGCGTCGTAAAAGTCAACTGAGGTACCAGAACTATAATTGCGCTGAGCAAGCCTGTTGGTAATTGCAGAGCGTAACTTCACGACGGGGATACTGCACAAAAACGCCCAGTGGATTTCAGCTACACTGTTACGGATGGATATACCTCCATGTGCCGGTTCTGGTAACTCAGTCGCCTCTTACGACACCTGGTACAGGGGGAAGTACTACTCTACTCTGCCGGTACCTCGCGGCCTTAGTATATTAAATATATGTAAATACATAGATTTTAATGGACAGATAAGGAATTAATGTATTTACTATAAGAAATCATATTATATATAATCACACCGTTTGAAGACAGGCAAGGACTGTTAGCATCTAATGTTTAGCGAAAATGTTTTCCACAAACAAACAGTCTGAGCCGTAAATGATCAAACTATATAGGACTGGCCCGATGGCACAGATGTCAGTGATCCTATCTTGTGCGCCAAGGGCCGTGGGTTCGATTCCCACCCAGAGCAAATATTTATATGATGATATTTATGTTTTTTCTGTATCTGGGTGTTAAATATATGTATTTAAGTAGTATATTTGTGATTTCTCTGTTGTCTAGCGTCCGCAACACAAGAACGTTAAGCGATTTACCACGGAGTCAGGTCAATGTATGAGATGTTGTGCGAATTTATTATCATTATTACAAATTATACTACTGCTACTAAAATACTGCAAATAAGATGTTTATATACAAAAACGACTTACTATCGTATTCGATGCCTACACGGAAATTTTCAGTCTTATAAATGACCGGTGATGCCAGAACCGATACACATGCAAGCAATAAAACCGCGCACAATTTCACCGACATTTTAAACTATCTATTAAAAACACTAGTAATATTAACACTGAATTCCGATTCTCTGACTGTGATCTTAAATGCTTATCTTGGTATATCTTAAGATACGTCTCCAGATAGGATTAGATATAAGATGCAGAATTGAAAAGGCATTCCTAATATTGATGTCGTAATACTTGATAAGTTATCTTTGCAACTGTTGGTTATTTATTTTAACCTACTTAGTGAAGTGTTAGGTAGTCGAGTTGGCAAATAAATTGTATGTTTCATTCTTTTAAAAGAGTTTAAATAATTTTCTATTTGCTTAATAATATAAAAAAAACGTTTTACATAAATTTTTAGTTTTGTAGTTATTTAAAAAAAAGAATTTGAACATATATTGATTACATATAAAAAATATCCGTGTGGTACCGTAAGAGTTGACTATGGTACCAAGATCAATAGGTGTCGGTATATCCATTCGAAACAGTGCAGCTCTAATGCACAGGATGGGGATGGGCAGCAGCATCCCCGTCGCAAAAACTGCTCTCTGCAATTGCTAACACGGTTGCCTAGCGCGGCAATAATAAGAGACCTCTGTCCAGCAGTGGACTTCCAATATCTGGTTTAATGGTGATATGTAATAAATCCTTGGTAATTGTAAATAATGTGAATATATCACATTATGATGTCCTATGACATGTTACCAATGTAAATAATTCATGCGACGCTACAACATTGACATCTGTCATTCTTATCAAGTTATATTTAAAGGTGTATAATTCTGTAAAGCGATGAAACGATATTGTAATTTGTATTAATATAAGAAGAAGTTAACTGTCTGACTGACTGAAATATCAACGCCGGTCCTAAACTATAAGGGTTAGAAGCTTGAAATTTTGCCCATGATTTTCTTATATAACGTAGGTGCACGATGAAGAATGGATTTTTAAGAAATTCACCCCCAAACAATTAGTATGAATGTTGTACATTTTAACGCGGATGAAACAATGGGGCGCTGCTAGCTATAATATAACTTACGTTCAAGCTATATTTAGCCCATTTTCAATGATTCGTTCATCAATTGCATGAGGGTATATTTTTATGAGCGACAGTAAAACTCGCCATACACCAAAAGTAAACTCAAATATTTCTTTTATTTTTACGCTGCCTATATTTTGCTTCCATTAGGAAACGAGGAACTCCAAGCTAGTAAAACGTGAAACGTTTCTTTTATAACGTTACGCTTTATAATGCCCAAATAAATGTTCTTTACATAATTATGTTTTTGATTCTTGTTCAGTTATAATTTAATGTATTAATATGAAGTATTTCAGACTAACAAACCATTTTTGGATAGGCGTGAGAGGTACTATTCTACTTTGCCGGTACCTCACGGCAATATATTACACTATTTCATTATTTTATGTATAAAATTCTCATTGTTACATGCTTTATATTAGCTTCAGTTGTATATATGTGTGCATGTTTGTAATTGACTCATTCGAAGTCGATTTTGACGCACTTTAGACGGGCAGACTTAATTGAAACATATATTGATTACATATAAAAAAAATCCGTGTGGTACCGTAAGAGTTGACTAAGGTACCAAGATCAATAGGTGTCGGTATATCCATTTGAAATAGTGCAGCTCTAATGCACAGGGTGGGGATGGGCAGCAGCATCCCCGTCGCAAAAACTGCTCTCTGCAATTGCTAACACGGTTGCCTAGCGCGGCAATAATAAGAGACCTTTGTCCAGCAGTGGACTTCCAATATCTGGTTTAATGATGATATGTAATAAATCCTTGAAACTATGTCCTCATATCAAGAATCGGTGCTAATACAATATATCGATAAGATTACTCCATCATCCTGATCAGGGTCCTCAGGATGACATAACTCCTCCCGTATCCTCTATGTAGGAGCAAGTGGAAACGCGCTTTTATAATAAAATCGAACTAAAAAGTTAACCTTACAACCTGTAATTTTTTCAGAATGATGTACTTTCATTATTTTCATAACAATATTTGTAATTTAGTATTTTTAAACTATATTTTATTTTTTGAACATAATAACTACGAGGGGCCGTGAGGTACCGGCAGAATAGAATAGTATATCCTCCTGTATCAGGTATCGTAAAAGGTGACAAAGGTACCGGAACTGACAGATGGCAGTATATCCGAAGTGGGGTAAGCTTAAATGGAACAGGGCAAGAATAGGCATTGGCGACCGATGGAAATTTCTCCTTTCTTGGGGAGGTTAAAGTCCTATTTGACTTCTGAGATAAGTTGATTTATTTCTAAATTTTTAGATGCAAATAATCACCTCTGCCTTCTTCTGAGAACTACCTAAATATAATTTCTAGCTCGGGTAGCTCTTAAAAGATACTATCAAATAGCAGCGACGACCAAATCTTAACTTCTTCAGAAGTCATACCTTCAGTTATTCCTTTTTTTTTACTTAGTCCAAACACCGGTTACACGTCAAAAATGTTATTAGAACCTATATCATCATCAATTCTTTTTGTAGATCCGTTTCTGGTGGCTCGCGTAAGCCGGCTCGCAGTTTCACTGTTATAAATATAGTTTTAAAACCCATCAGATGCCGGTAGACTAGTTTATAAGAAGACAACTTTGACCTATTAGATTAAATGACTCTTATAACTCCAGTTCGTTGCCAGAGTCATCTGCTGTTTGGGTAATATTGTTATCATGAAAACTTTTACTTTGGGAAGTTTTATGCATAGGAAATGCAGAAATATATTTAAAATGATTTTTGGTAGAACAAAATGAACTTATTTCAGGTGTCCCGCCTGATACCTGAATCAAGTTTTTATTTTCTAGATAATATCAAGTAAATCTGTGTTTTTAGAAATAATATTGCTTGTTAAAGATATATGAAAGCTTTTTTTAGTTAACTCAAAATCTAAACGTCGTATAATATTATCGTCATAAAACCTAGACTAGGTCTTAACTCGAAACTAAATGGGCCGTTATATTGTGGGGGCTATGCCGAAATAATGTAAAACACATTACATACCGCAGATTACATATGTTTAGGAGAACCTAGAATGGAATAAATTATCCTAAATCTAGATTAATGTTAAAGAAAACTTTGTCAGTGTTTGTTACGTTTTTGGTGGACAAATTTTGATAAATAGGGAGAGATAGGGAGAATTAGTGTCTTGGGGACATAAGGATTTTAATCCGGGAAAAGATTCCGCTGGATAAAATATGAAATTATGACTACAAACGCTAACTATAATATTAAATTGTTCACTAGAGGTAGATCTCTTTCAATGGTCGTCTGCATTGGTATCTTACCCTCATCTATTGGTACCGCCAAATAACAGAGTCCGCATTGCTGTATTTCGGTTTATAGGGTGAGATAGAAATGAAATTACTGAGTAAAGTGACACAGTACCTTCGGTTCACTATATATTCGAGATGACACGAGTGTCTATAGGCCGCGGCGACGTTTACCATCAAACGGACCGAATGTTTGTTTCCTGACTTTGTTATATAATAAAAATATCTATACTTGAAGACAAAAGTTTTTGTTGGAAAGTATTGGGTGTGTAAATTGAAGGGAATATGACGTAGATTATTCTCGTCATTTTATGGGTTTCTTGATTAATTGCAAATAGAACTGTAAGAATGCGGCTAGAGTCCAGCGGTTCAATCAGATTGTCTGTCCACCTTGCTTAAGAACAAATCTACTGACTAATCCCAGTGGATTAGCAAGATCAAAATGTTACATTCTAGCAGCGATGTTCAGTTTTAATTGCTTCAGACATCAAAACAATGCATAAAAACTACAGGAGTAGAGATAGAGTAGACAGAAAAAAAAATCTTGAAGATTTTAAGAATTTGTTCGTTGGTTTTGTTATATACAAAGTCAGCAAACATATGTACGGTCCGTTTGATGGTAAACGTGACTGCAGCCTATAGAAACTCGTGATACCGCAAAGATATTATTAGGGTATCGCCACTTTCATACCAGAACATATTTGCAAGGTCTACTTCGCGTTCGATGTTTTATCATCATTTTGTCAGCAGTAAGACGTGTAATATTGAACATGGGCGCTTCCATTTAGACTGGGTGTATTCACCCAATTCTACTATGTAAAATAGTCCTCACCATTATACTATCTTGGTGGATGACCGACTCTTGCCGCTCACCTTTCTCTAACATTTCTCTTGCCAATAGAGCTCGCATTGCTATGTTTCAGTTTGAAAGATGAACAGGGAAGTAAAAATAACTGTGATATTTAAAGACTTATTAGACCAAATCAGCATGCATACTGTCCGCGTGATAGTAATAAGCACACAGCCTATAGACGCTTGTGATATCACATGGATATTACGTTCCCAGCTTTGTGACTTCAAGTTTATATCGCATTTTCCTGCCTCTCTCACCCTTTAAAATAAAATACAGTAATGCAAACACTTTTCGCGGGTAGAAATATGTGAAAGTCAGGTGCAAATGCAATGACTTGTATGAGGTCTATCTCATGTATTCTAGTGTTAAGTTCTGATGATTCGAGCGCCTATAGGCAACGGTGACGCATACAATCAAACGCTTACTTGGTAGTGGACTAACTCGATTTGGCCTTTCAGCTAATCACTTGCCAATGAAAGTATATATATTTAAATAAAGATGTGTTAACATTTTATTTTGTTTAACGAACTAAAAATCAATATTTACCTTTTATGATTTTTAAATGTCCAGGCAAAATTATTGTCTAAAAATCTAGAGTCAGTCCTAACTCAAACCTAAATGGACCGTTATATTTGGGAGGCAATTTCAGAATAATGTTAAACACATTACATACCACAGATTAAATATGTTTAGGAAAACCTAGAAAGGAACCAAAAAAGATGATTCTATAGGTCATAAAATTAAAAAAGTTTTTTATTCAAATAGGCCCATAACATAGGCCCATTATAATAATAACAAACCCTACTAATATTGTAAAGTCTGTCTGTTACGCTTTCCCGC
>JACJUM010005601.1:15061673-15120182 GCA_020976665.1 Heortia vitessoides
CATGTGTACATGGTAGATATATTCAAAACTCTGGTCAGCATAATTTGATACCCTTGTCACGAAGTCTGGACGCATCAAAATTTGCAAAATGTCTGGACCCTCCTTAGGTCCATTACGCGTCAATTTATTGATGTATAAGATGGGACAGGAGTGTTATATCCCGAGTTACTGAGATGAACCCGTTCCTACTTGTATGATATTGTACAGTGAATTTTAAAAGGTGGCTTAACATTTCTCTTGTACATGCATTTATTGGACACCTCAATTTAGACAGAGTATTTACACTGACATTATTTTTTATTGTTCGATAAAAAAAGGTTTTATTATGAAACTACTTTTAACTGTCTTAAAACGCGGTTTTTCTTAAGTATCGTACACGATAATACGTCGAACACGATACCTAGCGGCAGCCGTTCTCAATATATTTTTATTTAATAATTTAATTAATTAAATATAAAATAATAAAGTTAATAAGAGTAATTATAATTACTCATATTTACTTTATATATTTTTGAGCATTTAATAGAGTATAAAATAATAAATAATTAATGATGATTTAAGATTATGATAATTTTAGACCCAACGGTGCTGATGGTAGTGAACCTATCTTGTTTATTTGTTTCAAGGGTGGGTTTGATTCCCACCCATTATTAAGTTTACATTAGATTGCTAAACATAGGATGTTTTTTGTCAGATTTGGATTGGTGGATCTGTAGTCGTGTATACGACATGACATAGGAAATATTGTTGAATTATTTTTCTTTGACGAATTGATGCATCCATTTTAGTTTTATAATACTGTCACATAATATTTTATAATACTTACTCGTTTAGTATAGTGAACGTCATCGCGCCTCTGAGCCTCAAATTTGCTTTGGGTAGCCATTAAGAGGGCTGGAAAGGTTGTTCGCAAAATAGGAGGACTGAGTCATCATCATCATCATACCAGCCATTGGAAGTCCACTGCTGGTCACAGACCCCACCAAGAAATGGGGAATTTCACACATAATTATTGCATTAGGCAAGTGAGTTAGCAATCGCAGAGCGCAGCTTTCGCGACGAGGATGCTGCTGCCCATTCCGCCCTGTGCATTTGCGCTGCATTTTTCTGGATAGATATACCTTAGTCGCCTCTTAAAACACCTGGTACAGGGGGAGGTACTTCCCAGACGGTACCACACGGTAAATGTGACACGTACTACGCGTTAATTGATTTTATCAACTTAAAGTATGTGAAATTCGCGTGTGTAAGATCATTGTTCATTGTTTTTTAATCTTTACCGACAGACCTTCGCGTTGAAATGAGATAGACCACATAAAACGGTCATCTGCATTGGTACCTATTTCTACCGGCAAATGTTCCATAGTTTGCTGACGCTCACTGTCACACGGACTGTATTCTTGTTTGTCGACCAGCTCTAGGAAAAGGATAACAAAATGATTTTATTAGGGATGCGTTTTTACAGAACCATGAAAATACAAAAAATAATTGACAATTTAATGAAAAAAACTCCAATACTTCGAACAAAATTGGCACTAAATAATGAAGTGCCGATATATCCCGATCTATAAGACGTCAATATTTGAAATAATGAGCATGACGTTCATTATTTGAGGATTGAGTTCCTCAAAGGGTTTAGCTTCTCTAAGGGATTATGGAGATTTGCGTTAAGCAGCTTTTTGACATACTAGTCATTGAGAAGCTTAAGGTGTTATTTTTGGAATATTTCTTGTTTTCAAAATCGGTATTTGGAAGAAATTTAAATGGTAGGTTTATATATTATATAAAAAATAACGAAATTTTAAAAAACGTTATTGCATATTTTCGCAATCAAAGAGAGACATCTCTACTATAAATAAAAAGAGGAAATATTTGGTTGTTTTGGTACGATTTAACTAAAAATCTTCTGGACTTTTGTAGATAATTATTTTTACATTAGAAAGCCTTAAAAGAAAAACTATATCTTCACCGAGTAAACACCTAAAATAAAATGTTACGAGGTACGATTTACAGTAATGTGCATTTGAAAAAAAACTATTTAACTATTAAAAAGCTACAATTATCATTAAATAATATGAAATATATTTCATCTGTAAATTTTGATGATATTAGCAACTACGGTTAAAATCGCGGGGCCTTGCTAATTATATTTTTCATCCTTTATAACTGATTGTGAATCAACAGACCATTTCCATTGTCGTAGCATTGGTGAAGTTAGGTTAGGTTAGTTTAATACAAAATCAGGCATTGTCCAACAATGGGCAACACTCGGTTGCACACTCCACGTGCAAGGCTTGAAATACTATATTTATTATCAATGAAATAAAATCAGTGACTTAAGTCGAGTCTTCATACGACGACATATGGCAGGGAAACATGGTGTCTTACAGTAGTAAGAGACCACGTTTCGCTGCCATTTGAGTTGGTTAACAAGGCCAATAGGCCTTGGTAATCAACTGAAATTAGCCTACCGAGCTATAGAGAGGGCACTGTTCGGGGCCTCTTTGCAGGTTCATCTAGAGAATGAAGGGATCCGTAACAGAAACAGAAATTACCGATTTACACGAGCGGATTGGTAAGTTAATGTGGCAGTGGGCAGGGAAGTACGCTGAAGAGATGCGCGATAGAGATGTAAGATCTTAGAATGGAGACCACGTACCTATCGGCAAGCGCAGCGTAGGGCGTCCATCCAAGGTGGTTAGATAATCTGACTAAAACTGCACACCAAGGTCTCAAATGTTCACAGAAACTATTAATAGTCTGTAATACGCCTGTGTTATATCTGGAAATCTACTCTTTATCTGAAATACATATTCTCGTAAGATAAATCTAGCTTTTTATTTTTCTCTATGGAAACAGCACCATTTCTTAAATGTACCTATATATCTTTTGGTACGATAAAGAAGAAACAGTCCTTAATTAGGTTTTAGGTTATACGTTTAATACATAGAAAAACGCTGAATTATACTTAAGATAATATCAACTAGAAAAAAAAACTCAGGCAGACCCCCACCTAAAGCAAGCTTCATTCTTGACTCAGAAGATAACTTGATTTTTTAAAGTAAATAATACTTGAATCGTTTTAGATAATACTTACAACACATATATAACATGCGTATATAATTTTAGGTTTGCCCTCGATTTCTATGGAAAATTTTGATTAACCTCTTTTGCAGGCGGTTAAAAATAGTGGACCTTTCTATCGTTAGCGAATCATTCTGCTGATATTTTGTAAGATATTAAACGACTTCATAAATGGACAATCCAGTTCCGGCTCCATTTATGAAATGTCCTCGTAAAGAGTTCAGTGTAACGAAACTGCTAGTTTTGACCCAATAAAATATTGTTTTCATTTTATAGTTCGCCCTGTCACAAACATGGCGAAGTTATATTTTTGATCTACTTTTATTTTTAACCATAAAGCAGTTAATAATCCATAAGTTTTGTTAAAATAATATTAATTTCATAGGTTTGTTTCGTAAATGAATTATTTGTTCTTTTGTGTATTTAATAACACTGTTCAAAAACACACAAAACAGTATAGTATTTTATATGTCACTAAATTGATCTATTATCAGAATAAGACCAATCTGATATCACTCACTAGGTTATCATATGTGAGAACAGCGAACAGAAAAATTGGACTGAAATAACAAATAAGAACCGCCCCAGGTCGAGTCTAGAAATACCAGGGGCTAACAAACTAAGCTAAACTCTTGTTGGCTTAATCCGACAATAGGACTTGTCTAAGGCTTTTACAATGAAAGGAAAGGTAAGTAATGTTAAATATGTTTTATGTGAAGGAACCATCCAGATAATTATAAGGGCTTCAAAAAGAGCCTTTAAAAGTATAGTATCCATCGCTACGCGATAGGAGGCTTGCAAAGGCTTGACAAAGATGAATCGATATCTCCACCTCCTACACCAAACAGGTCAAAAACAACCTACGGCTAGGTAGCAAGCGGCGAGAAAACGTTGAACGATAATGAAAAAGACACATGCGACCTAAGACCAAATCTTTTTCAAAGGTATGATGGAGATGCTAAAAGAATTATGAACCAACTCAAAGCTAAATACTACATACAGAGATTTCAGTCTCAAATGTTAACAATCATAACAAACTCGCCTTGTTAAATGACCAATGAGCAGTTGCACTATGATTTAGAAATTTCCATAATCAAATGAGAAATTATAAAAGTGATGCTCAGATACAAAGATCGACTCCTAAATCATGTCAACAAACTTGCTGTGGACCTGATGAAAACGAAAACAAGATTTTATATTTTCAAGATTAAATAGAATACGACTCTGGACTTATACACGTGACTCAATAAGGCCCTACTACTCATTGAGTGGCCAGGCCACTGGATATGGACCATAAACAGCTACTACCAAATAATAAAAATATTGCTGGCAGTCAAAAAAACGCAGATTGCAATAAATAACATAAAAAAGTAAATCCAATTAAAAATTTATATGTTTATGTAATGTAGTAATAAAAACCTCTTTATATGTATATAACGTCCACTGCAGGACATTGGCCTCCCCATAGGCCTTCCCAAGAAAGGGGGAATTTTGCCTGTGATTGCCGTGCCGTCTCTAGGCAGTGGTTGTTATCGCAGAGCATATCACGATGGGAATGTTGGATATGCCCATATGCCTGTTGAATTTGAGCTACGCTGTTTCGGGTGTACCTCAGTTGCCTCTTATGATATCTTGTACATGGGAGCTGCAATTCTACTGTGCCAGTACTATTTGCATGGTGATTGTATATAGGCCTAAATATGAAAGTCTCTTTTATTGGCGGTGTTAAGTTTCACACACACAAGACAACAGAACTACAACAATAACTCAAAGAGACAGAAAGACAAAAAATATGAAATCGATATTCTTGTTTTAATTCACACACACACCAGACAACAAAATCAAAACACTAACTCAGACAGAAAGACAAAAGATTAAAAAAAAATATTCAGGTTTCAAGTATCGCAACTACTCATATGCTTATTTTAAAAAGCTGTTAATATTGTATTACAAACAGTCACTTTAATTTTATATATATGAATAGATATATTTTTATTTATGTATTTTTATATACAAAATCTTTACGGAGAGTCTTTGGGCGTTCATACGTATATAACGATACATCTAATGAAACAAGATAGTACAGCATTCCCAACTGTAACGTGGTATTTGAGTTAATTAATCATCGTGAACATAACTCTGAGAATTGCTTAACAGCAGAAACATAGAATAAACAACGTATAATTGTAAATACGAATACAAGGAATCTGCTTAACATGGTAGGAGAAACTGAGGTACATACATAATAATGGGCAAATAACTCCTTTTTTGGAGTGGCTTATGTCCAGCAGTGGACTTCCATTGGCTGGTTTGATGGTGATATATTCTGCTGAACGTCTCAAGTTATGTGTGGTAACAGCGATGATTACTAGCTTTTTAGACAATTCAAAGCAGCCAACTACTTATGGAGTTGGCAATGCTCGGAGCCTCTTTGCTAGATTGCAGAAGTTCGAACCAAAGTGACCGTCATAACCCAGCGGATCAGTAAGCTGATGCTGATGTCAGATATACCAGAGTACGTTTTACTGATGGCTGAATGCAGACCACGCACGTACAACTGCAGAGTATGACGTCTACCTCTGTGAATCTGACTAGAACCACAGGATCGTGCTGAATCTAGGTCGTATATAACCAGGCCTGTTGGAAACAATTTGGAGAAGCCTATGTCCAGCAGTAGACGTCTTACGGCTGGTGTTTTATATCAATTTGTGCTTTACGTATCAGTTATAAGTGATATACAGCACAGTGTACAGCACTTGTCCAAATAAATAAATCTATTTGAACGGCGAGGTTCAATGAACTTAGAACACACTGTCCAGAGGGCTTCTACGAGCCTGTCATTAATCTCGTCCACCGACGCAAGATTATTCAAGAAATCTAAGCCGTCTGAGAGCTCGAACTGTAAGCCCTCAGGGTTTTGGAAATGGGCGTGAGAAGTTTGGAGCGTAGACTTCATCAGGCATTAACGTTGATATTAAATGTGCCTCATACCATCCTGTAATCGCTGCCGGTTTTGAACCTGTGAATCACGGAGACATCATTGATTATTCCTTTTTTATTTGTCAAAACAAGTCTGTCTTATTTCTCATGAAGCTATCGGGTCTCATCCAGGTCAATTTCCTGTGAGGTGGTTGCTGGAAAAAAATATTCTTTATAAAGAGTTCTTTTTTCTTCAGAAAGTCAGCCAGTCTCTCACCCCTGGAGTTCCGTTGCCCATATCCTAACTCTCAGCACGTTACCGGCTTTTTTGCCCAACCTTGCGTTTAAGTCTCCCATAACAACAGTGAAGTGGGTCTTGAACTGTATGGCTCGACTTATGTCTTCATACAATATCTCCACTTCATCATCTGGATGTAACAAGGTCGGTGCTTATACTTGAATGACCTTCAGCAAACATCTTTCGGATATTCTCAGTATTAGGTATATAACCCTAATCGACACACTTTTGATGATAATTATGTTGTTAATGAGGGGCTTGTGGACGAGAAATCCGACACCACCTTGGGACCGTTGGTCTACCTTCCGGTAGTAGAGCAGATTGTCAGACTTTAGGGTAGCCATGATACTGCCCGTCGATAATTAGCACCACCAGCTCCGTCGCTTCCATAACCTCTACCGTAGTTTGGAATAACGGCTGCCGTTATTCACAGTTACCTGACCACAGACAACAGAGGAATCACGAATAAAATACTTCAATACATATTTGACTCCCGATAATCTAACACCAATGGATTCGGCGTAATCTAAATAATTGTATGTATTTTATATAATATACTGAAGTTAAAACTTTTAGTGTCTGAGCCTAGCAAAATAAATAAATATGCAAACAGTATATTTGTTTTTCTAGGTTCGCGTCTAAACTGTATGTTGCTTTTTCCAGCGTTTTCTTCCTGTAATGGGTTATGTGACTGATATAACATAACATACGTGAGACAATCTACCTACAAATCATATTTAATCGAAATCAGTGCAGCGTATTCGTGACGTAACGAACAGGCAGATATATTTTTGCATTTTCCATGTTAGTATATATTGTAAGTACAGGCTAATATTTTTCTTAAATTTACCAATTTTAATGTTTGTATTAATTGGCTGTGGAGTATCAGCAGAGTAGAATAGTACCTTCCTTCCTTAAAACCGACAGATGGCGGTATATACATTAAAAACAGTGAAGCTGTAATGCACTTCACGGGTAGGGCAGCAGCATCCTTGTCCCGAAACAACGCCAAAACCGACAAATGGGGGTATATTCATCAGAAACAGTTTAGTTCAAATGCATAGGGTGGGGATGGGTAACAGCATTCCTGTTGTGAAAGCTGCACTCTGCGATTGCCACCACGATTGCCCAGCGTGGCAATTATGAGCAAATACCATCAGGTATACTTAATAGAAAGCTCGTTTATTTTGTTACCTCATTTTTACCTATGTCTACTGCCAAATAGCAGTGCTCCTATGCTTTTTTGTGCTTTGAAGAATGAGAGATTACTAGAAGTTACTAGATGATGTGACATAATATCTTCATGTCACAGGGTTGGTAACGTGCTAGTGATATCCTTGTGGTATTGCGAGCGTCTCTAAGTTGCAGTGGCGCTTACTATCACGCAGACTATATGCATGTTCCTTGACCTGGTGTAATAAAAAGAATATCATAAATGAGAGTACGTAAAAAATTTTGTATAATTCGAAATTTCAGCCTGATAGAAAATGGCAAGCAATCTCTCACGTACTTACCATGCATTTACGTAACGAATGAAAACGGTTGAAAGCGCGACCGCTCATCATAAACTTGAAAGGCGCAAAGGGTCGACTGCAGTGCGTGTGGCTACAGGTGGGGGGGTACCCCCCTCGTCTCGGTAAAAAGCATCCCCAGCATCCAGTGCCTGAGCGGAGGCTGGGGCGAGCGGACGTGTGTCCCGCATCGACGCGTTCGCGAAACTCGACGGAACATCACGAATATCGGAAGTGCAGCCCGCGTTGTTTATCGTCGTTTGTGTGTGTTGTGAACAAAATTGGTGTCAAATGTGATAAATTATCCGATCAGGAATGGATGGGGAGAATCGCATCATTTTGAACGTAGGCGGAATTAGGTAAGAAAAATGTATGAAAAAAAATCTAGGATTTTATATCCATTAAGCATAAAATTGTCCGTCGTCTCCTATTGTTGTTTGATCATAATGGAGACCGATGGAGTATTGAATCGGGACCATTCATAACTCACGGGGATCCCTAATGAATTTCAAATTACCGGCTTTGTCAGCAAATAGAAATATATCACAATAGGCTCAAATTAAAATTTATGATATAACTTCTGACTGCGCTCCGCATAGTTGCTCAGTTTGGGGCATTTATGAAATCACGTATTGTTTACGATTTGTATAAAATTCAGCATTTTCTGCGAGTATATATTTAGTTAGTAGTTGGTGTTAGTCTAAATCTAAAACATCTGTTTGTGCTAATCTCGGGAATTGGAGATTTCGTCTCGTTTGGTTTTTCAGTAACAGATACATACATGATTCAATGTATCTATAAATGAACATACGTATGTGAAACACGTTATATATACCGTTAGTTTTGCAATAAGAATTTTTATTTTAACTCTCAATACTCATGCATATTATGGCATACCATAATGTTATACTTATAAATACTATTAGTAAAACACAATAATAGACACAATTATAGACCATGAACGGCAAAAGCGGTAAAATATTTGTAGGAGTGTGGACAAAAATTTTTTATATAAGATTAAATATTTTAAGTTCTTATTTCTGTACTATATTATATATTTAAAATTAAAATACTAATTAAGATAAAAAGATGTTTTATATATTAATAGAGATCTAATTTTTTTTAGAAATAAATCAAATGGATTGAGAGCATAATACCTATATATATTGACTGCAAGAGAGCTTAAAATTATATTCGATTTCTAAGGAATTTTCAGAGCAAAGGAATTTTCCAAAAAAAAAGAAAAATAAAAATAAAAGATAATACATCTAAATAAAACTTTGCATGTACGTGTATCTTTGATATTTCTGCAAAAATAGACTTTATTTCACTATAGTACCAGATATTTACTCGATTTCTTTTAGTTTTCTGTCACAGTCTGTTTGCGATTGTTTTGAAGTAGACAAGTCACGACAATAAAGTAGACTTATTGAGTTGCCATTGAAACAGTTGACGATCCACTAAAAGATATTCACTATTGTTAAAAAAGTAGCTTTACGAAGCTACATTTTAGCTTGAAAAGCGTTACTTTTGTAAACTTTCGCCGTCAGATAATCGAGACGTCGATCATAAAGTGTGAAAGTTAAATGAACCGCGTCTTAAGCCCTTTGAAGAGTAGCTTCATTATGATAAAATTGATTTGCAGACCATATTCTCTTTAGTACTATAATCATCATTATCATCTTATCAGCAATTGGAAGTCTATTACTGGGCATAGGTTTCCCCAATAAAGAGGAACTTTGCCCATAATTGCCGCGTTGGGTAAGCGTGTTGGTAATTGCAGAGCGCAGCTTTCCCGACTGGAATGCTGCTGTCCATTCCTGCCTATTTGAGCTTCACTGTTTCGGATGAATATACCGCCATCGGTCGGTTCTGGTATCTTAGTCGAATATTACGACACCTGTTACAGGGAGAGGTACTATTCTACTCTGCCGGTACCTCGAGGCCACTATAATATGTTAAAAATAATAAGCCTTAAAAAGTCAATTGTTTGATACAGACCTCCCTACGGGTACGGGTAATTTGCCCATAATTGCCGCACTGGGCAGGTGTGGTGGCAAACTTAAAGGGTAGCATGGTAACGTCTTTTATCAGCTAATTACTGTCTTGCTGTCGGCAGAGTAAACTGTACCTTCTCTTGATATTAATAATTTCATCTTTTAACATTTTGTAATGCGAAATCTTTATAAATTTAATATATTTTCACCTTTAATTTTCTTGGGGGGGGGGGGGGGGGGATTTATCCAACAGTAGACATTTTACAGCTGTTATGATGATTAATTTGTACGTTTTAAAAAAAAATTGAACACACGGATACATCTTAATTTTAATTGTGACAGTCAAAGAAGAAGTGCATAAAGCATTATATGATCAAAAAAGCTCTAAAATACATTGAATTCTTTAAAATAACCAACACACTTCTATTTGAATGACATATTTAAATGAAGTAAACATTAATTGTCTATTGGATGTGCAGCAAATAATTTAATTAATTATGGTCGAATATCGACCACTGGGCGACCACTAGTTAAACAATATAGTTGCTTCCGCTGTCCTTGATATACAAATAATACTATGCAATAGATTTTAATTAAGCCTTTAGTAATAGATAGTTTTAAATTACCAATGCACACACTATTGTACATTAATTGTTTATTGGATGTAAAGCAAATCATTTAATGAATTATGGTCGAATATCGACCACTGGGTGACCTCTAGTTATACAATAAAGTTACTCCCGTTATCCGTGATAAATTATACTACGCAATAGATTTTAATGAAGCCTTCAATAATACATAGTTTGATTAAAGAGGAAGGATCATAAATTTTTGTATTATTTTTTAAATAAATGGAAAGACTTAATAACATATAGTATAAATTATTTATTTTATTTATAGATAGAATATAAGATCACTTACAGTAATCATTTTCTACTATAAAATATAAAAAAAATGTAAGGTATTTTCCAAGTAATTTTATATATCACAATATACATAATAAACCTGCTTTTGTAACGGCTTTAAAACGCGGTTTATATAACTTTTCAGATATTTCGTTCAACGTTTTGAAAACCTTTGTCAATAAAGATCGCTGAAATTATAAATAATGATTGCTAAAATATTTGAAAATATTAAATACAATATTTCCTTAACCAAAGATATAATACATTTCCACAACTTCTAATACATTGACCTAACTCCGAGGTAAGTCGCTTAAAGGACTTGTGTTATAGTCATCAGACAACACAGGAGTTACAAATATACTAAACTACACTTAAATTCATATATTAAACACCCAGACACAGAGCAAACACAAATATCACTACTATTTGGTGTACAAGATAGGATCACCAACATTAGCACCATCAGCCCTGTCCTAAGATAGACGTGTTTTTATAAAATGTCATTTATATAAATATTAGGTATAGATTTTAGTATAGAGATATAGAATAAAAATCGAGGACACAGCAGCTAGCGGGACATACGTTGCTTGCCGGTTGGCAATGACGGGAAATGTGTATTATCTGCCATTTTGCTACGTTATCAAATAAATAAATTTATCATTTCTATTTTAACCCAAGGAGAGCACATACGATGCTTTTTATTTCGGATCAGGCAGGCGGAGTCACGGGTGGAATGCTAGTGTTTATTATTTTTATTAAATAGAAAGACAACAGATTATAATCATACTTAGTTGTTCTAAACATTGATTCACTACAGAATTATCAGAAAGTATTACTTATAAAATTCGTTAGTAATATTGTGAATTTATAAAAAAATAAGTTAAGGAGAATAAAAAATTAAAAAACCTTAAAAGTTTTCATTATTATGTAGAGATTGGGACTTGCACCAGGGATTTTTAATAATAATAATATAAATAATAATATAAATAATATAAATTAATAATAAAAATAAGAATAATAAATAAATAAATTCACACACTATCAACATTATACAATGGGCTGATTTGAAAATAATCAGCTTTAAGTACTATTCTACTCAGACGCGAGGTACCGGCAGAGTAGAATAGTACCTCTTCTGTACCAGGTATCGTAAGAGGCAACTAAGGTACCAGAGCCGATAGATGGCGGTATATCGATTCGAAACAGTGTAGTTCAAATGCACAGAGTGGGGATGGGCAGCAGCATCTGCGCTCTGCGATTGCCGACACACTTGCACAGCGCGGCAATTATAGGCAAAGTCCCCATATCTTGGTGAGGCTTATGTCTACCCGTGGACTTCCATTGGCTGACATGATGGTGTAGGCGTGTTGTGGATATGAGATAACGGATAAAATAATATCGAAATACGGCAAATATTTATATGATAATATTTGTGTTTGTTCTGTGTCTGGGTGTTAATTATATGTATTTAAGTATCAGATTTGTAATTTATCTATTGTCTGATGTCCGTTACACAATTGCTTTAAGCGACTTATCGCGGAATCAAGTCAATATATTAGTTGTTATGGCAACTTATTAATATGGACAAGTCTAATATTATATTTCAAATCTTTAATAGCATTTCCCATTCACTATATTGGCCTTGTCGATCTTATTGACCTGATCAATGTAGATGTTTTGTATGAATTTATTATTAAAAACTCCCAGATACAGAACAAACACAAATATTCATCGCATGAATGTTTGTCCTGGTTGCGAATTGAACTTAGAACCGTTAGCAAATAAGATAAAGGTACTAGATACTGTATGCATCATTTGGCCCGTCATGAGCAACATATTTGACGACATAAAATGCGGTAAATATACTACTGAAGTCGGTAATATTTGTCAAATAGTTTAATTTCTAGATATTTTTTCTCGCACGAGTGTTCTGGAGTGTCTTATTGCGGTAATAAATTCAAGCAAGCGGACAATAACATTTCAGCGAGCAAGAGCCGCAAGGTTGCGGAATCTAAGAAACGTTTACCGCGCCGTGGTAAAAGCACGCCACATCAGGCCCAAATGTATACAGACGTTTATCAATAATAAACCAATTCTTTCCGTCTGTCTATCTGTGATATTTTTACTGTTTGGTTGGTGAGCTTATTTCCTTGTATCTTTGGCATGTGGCCGGTATAGCTTGAACTCTAAGAAAGAACATTGGTTTTGTGACAACATCTTACTCATCATATACCAGCCATTGATAGTCCACATCTGGACATAAGCCAACACACTTGCCCAACGCGGCAATTATGGGTTAAAACCTCAATTCTTGGAGAGGATTATGTCCAACAGTGGATTTCCATTGACTGGAATGAAATCATAAATTTTTAAGGTCCTAAGTTTGGCAACGCGCAAGTGATATCACTTGTGATATTTTGAGTGCCTATCGGCCGCGGTAACATTCACTATCACGTAGACGGTATGTTTGTGGACCTAGTTTAATAAAAAAAGTATATGTCGTAGGACGCTGCTGCTGGACAGAGACCTCCCTAATAGGACCGGTTAGATGCGGCTTGCAGCCTGCAGTTCTCGTTAGGCTGTATGTCCTTGTGACTATTGAAAATAATTGCCATTAGTCAACTGAAACGTGGAAAATAAAAAGCGGAAGCTTAATAAATAACAAGAAATTATTTCATTATTTGTAGAGAATTGACGAAATGCGTTTTTGAGAAAGAGATGGATTTGCATTATAATATAATAACAATTAATAATTAATATAATTGTTCAACGTAGTAAGCTTTTGATATATAAATCCATTTTATGGCTTTAAGTCATTTATTTTAGACCGAATAACCTGCGGTGTAACCGCATATTCGTATTTAGTATGCACGGAAATATAACGAATTCTGCGGGTAGTTTTAATTTATTATTAGGCATGCCTATTCGAAATTATTAATAATGCCCGCTAAGGAATGTATTTTACCTTTGGGTTCTGGGTCTAGCTTGTGGGTCTAGCTGGTGGCTTGGGTCTGGCTTGTGGTTTGAATACTGATATCGGCTTAATAAGTCTCATCTCTATAGATTTTAATACTAAATCAACAAACAAGCATTCGGCCCGTGTGATAGTAAGCGTCATATTAGCCTATAAACGTGCCAATGGATGGATGTATGATTGTTAATTTTTTTATTAAAAACTACTAAATCGATTTTAATGAAACTCTACAATAATGGAGCTCTAGATCATTCACATAGACTATAATTTATAAATGTTTAATTTAATAATATTCTGATATTGGTAAATATATATTTTTACTATATATGAACATAAACACATAAATATTTGTTCTAGATGTAGATTCAAAACTTACACAACATATCATATACAACCTGACTCCAAGAAAAGTCGCTTAAAGCACTTGTGTTACGGACGCAACAGAGGAATCACAAACACTTACAGAACAAACAATACAAACGAACAAAAACAAATATGTTTGTCTTTGGTGGGCTTCGAACTCACGATATTTGGCGCACAGGGTAAGAGCACTACTAACTGCGCCATCAGGCCCGTCAAACATAACATAAACTCCACGCGAGCGGAGCAGCGGCGATGACTAGAGAACATATAGATTGTTCATAAATTCCAAGATAATTTGTCTTCAATTTTGTCTACAAATGGGAAATATCAGTATAAATCAGTAGCAACGGCTAGTTAAAACTTTTTGGAGTCTAATTGGATTCATCGAGTTTCTCGAATTTCCTAATTGTTTTTAAACAATGGGCCCGCTAACTTTGCCGAAGAAGTGACAGTTTTAAGTGTTACGCCTAAAAGCTGGACTGTGAGTGAAACTCATTACATTTATTTTATTGTTGTAATAATTCATTATCATCATCTTACCAGTCATTCAAAGCCCACAACAGGACATTGGCCTCTCCAAAAAGGGGGAATTTAGCCATAATTGCCGCGCTAGGCAAGCGTGTTGGCAATCGTAGAGCGCAGCTACTACGATGGGGATGCTGCTGCCTATCCCCGTCTTGTGCATTTGAACGGCACTGCTTCAGATGGACATACCGTCTGTCGGTTCTGGTACCTTAGTCGCCTCTTACGACACCTGGCGCAGTGGGAGGTTCGGTACTACTTTGCTTCTTAAGTACCTTCACAGCAATTTTTTTATGTCATATTACCCAGTAATTTTACTGCTTCTCTCAGCTTTCAAACTGAAACTTAGTACGTTACTTCTACATTATAAACGGAACCCATGTGAAACATTACAAGTTTAGATTAGGCCCTGCGTTAATATGTCAGTCAGTCAGACTGTCATTTAGTCAGCTTCTTCTTTTATATATACAGATAAGTATCGCGTTATAACTGAGAATTTTCTTTATTACAATAGAGTGGGCAAAATAATATATAAAATATTTATGCATAAAAATTACGTGTCACTGTGTTTGTCCGAGATGAACTTTTAAACTACTGCACCGAGTTTCCAGCTTGAGAGATGGGATAACTTTTATCTCTGTTTAAGACAGGAAAATATCTGTCGGGGCAGACAGTACCTATAGTATAAATAACTAAAACAGAAAAGCCTTTGTGCACATACTCATCTAAAAGAATAAATATAATAAACGTTTAGTTTCCGCATGTGAGTAATAATCACGTCGTCCTTAGATGTCTTACGAACGAGGTCTTGGATGCGCTGGATGTACTCAGCAGACTTCATGTCAAACTTCTTTTCGTGAGTAACTAATTTAATTAAAAATTGTGTTGTGTTCTGATTTTATGCACGCAATAATAATTTTAAGCTCAAGTTTCCGCTATTATAATTTTGTTACGTTTGTATTGTTAATTTCGGAAAAACTAATTTTGGCTCAATGAATATTTTTTATATTAATTGTATTACCATAATTTAATTTTAAGTTGGCTGTTGTTGATCTTTTCTATAAAATAAACTAAAATATTAATAAGGAAACTTCAACAATAAAAATCTAAATTTTATTCCAGACTTTTTCTGTTTCGAACGTCGTTCATCTAGTATGCGGTCTACATTGTTCATTTTATATACTAAAGAAAAATTTTTTTTGAATTATATATATTTAAATAAAATTCTGTACCGCCCCCAAAATTTTCAAACAGTTCTTTGAATAAGTTATTATTATACTTAATAAATGGCTGATAAAATATGTTCTAGAGATTACCCCCAAGAAAACGTAGAATATCGGATTATTAAATTAAATAACAGCTTCCAATGGTTCAACGACAGGCCCGATGGCGCAGATGGTAGTGATTTCGATATTGTGGGTTCAATTCCCTCCCAGAGCCAATATTTATATGATGATATTTATGTTTGTTCTGTGTCTAGGTGTTAAATATATGTATTTAAGTATCTGTTGACTGGCGTCTGTAACACAAGTGTTTTTACTATGGAATCAGGTCAATGTATGATATGCTGTGGGAGTTTATTATTATTAAAAAAAACTATTATCCAACTATCTCCACCCGAAATCCTCGAAAAGACCTAAATATAGACGTAACCTAGATATATCTGCATGGAATTCAGACACAAATTTCGCATAAAGATATCATACAACTGTCGTAACTACTACCGTTGTTTGTTGAGTTATGATCATCGGTACCAAAACTGAATATAATAGTAGATAATGAACGGTGACGACGTTTTTTTAAATAACACCAGTTTGACAAACCAGCATACAGTCCGTGTGATAGTAAGCTTCACTGCAGACTATACACGATCGGAATATCACAAGGATATACTAACGCGTTACCAACTTTGTAACTTGAAGATATTATGCCACATTGCACCCGTGCGCGGCCGGGTGTGTCGCTAGTTAATATTATAAAGAAGAAAAATTTTATTGTTCGTTTTTAATGATTTAAAGCAAGAACTATTAGAGTAAAAGAATAAAGTTGCAATTATGAAGTTATTGAGTAAAATAATAAATTATATTTTATACTAGCGTTTCCCGCGACTTCTTCCGCTTGCAGTAGTTGTTGAATGTTATATTTATTTTTATAT
Organism: Heortia vitessoides; assembly: GCA_020976665.1. Lineage (NCBI taxonomy): Eukaryota > Metazoa > Arthropoda > Insecta > Lepidoptera > Crambidae > Heortia > Heortia vitessoides. The sequence goes on from JACJUM010005601.1 coordinate 15,078,402, forward strand.
ACAAATATTATAGAAACAATAGTCTAAATAATAAGTTTTAAGCTTCTGGCTCTAACAATAGCAATTTTCCAGACAACTTTTCATCCCCCCTTTCAACTACTTCAAACTCTTATGTCAAATGAAAAAGTAGCCTATGGCCTTTCTAAGGTTTTAAACTATCTGTGTACTAAATTACATTTAAATCGGTTCAGTAGTTTAGGCGTGCAATCACGTAATCGTAATCGTAACAGACAGACAGACAGAGTTACTTTCGGATTTATAATATTAGTATGAATTTTCAGGGTGCAAAAATAAATAGCATTTGTATCTTTTAACAAATACACTCAAGAACTAAAGAATCATAACCAAAATTATATGTACAAATAAATGGTTTCTTTACCATCCATATGATAGGCAGAATAGAATGGTATCTTCCTTTGTAACAAGTGCCGGAACCGACAGATGTCGGTATATATGTCGCAGTATAATCCACCATTTTACAATACAGCTAGCTGTTATCAATAACAACTATTAGTCGTATTGGAGTCGTATAGGCTCAACGATTAGTCGTATTGAATGCGTGTGAGAGAGAGGTGCCGGAATGTATTTGGCGCCATACGTCATTTTATTAAATGACGTATGGCGCCGGAATGTTATAAATTGAGACCAACCCACCATTATTTAAAATGTCTACTCAGTTTAGATAAAGTGATAAATTACACAGAATTAATTACAATGCCAAAACATTGTTTCACAAAATAATAATATGTTGGGTCAATTGAGACAAAATGCTAACCGTTGAATGAATGCGGCGGGCATTTCAAAACAGATCTATTGTTGATAATAGTTAGCCGTAATGTAATACAGCGGATTATACAATGTGACTGCGATATATCCACCAGAAGCAGCCCAAATGGATTTTTCATTATGAAATATGATCGTTTTTGTTATATATACTGTTGCAATCTAATAAATTCATACTAAATAATGAAGGCATACTTTCTATTGCTATGTGGTACTGGCAGAGTGGAATAGTTCCTCTCTCTGTACCAGGGTTAGTGAGAGGCAACTATAGTACCTGTATCGACAGAAAGCGGTATATCCATCCGAATAAGTGTAGTTTTAATGCACCGGGGATGGGCAGCAGTATCGCGAAAGCTGCGCTCTGCGATTGCTAACACGCTTGTCCCGCTCAGCAATTATGGGCAAAATTCTTCCTTTCTTAGTAAGACCTATGTCCAGGAGTTGACTTCCAATTGCTGTAATGATGACATTCTATTCTGCTACGCGAGGCCGGGGAGAATTATTGATGAATTAATTAAACATATACGTTTACTTAAACCCTCCATGTTAGTTTATCTTCCCTTAGGATGAGCTCACAAAAGTTTTTAAATAAGTAAATAATTCCCACAATATCTCATAAATTGACCTAGCTTGTGGTAAGTCACTTAAATCACCTGTGTTAAGGATATCAGACAACAGAGGAATCACAGACTACTTAAATATATATATTTAATACCCAGACACAATTAACAAACACAAATATCATCATACAAATATTTGTCTCCGGTGGGAATCGAACCCACGAACCTGGGTGCAAGATAGGATTACTACCACCTGCGACATCGGGTCTGCTAAAAATATTTAACATTTGATAACGGACAAACCTTTACCACCGGGAATGCATTACTCATTGACGTATCTAGGGCACATTTTTAGGGGGTCCTATTTTGTTAAGGCTAAAAATAATGGGTACCTGCAGAGTTGGATAATACCAGTAAGAGGCGATTATTTATCGATCCATCCAAAACAGCGCAGCTGAAATGCCAAAGGGCGGGAATAGGTAGCTGCAATTACCATCATGACATTTATGAAGGAAATTCCCCCTTTTTTGGGGAGGCATTTCCATGAAGATGATTATCGAGATATATATTTTTGAATTTAAATTGTTCTATTTATTATTTTTGACGCTTCAAAAGAATTGCTTGTAATAGTCCTAATTGAAAAAATAATAATTTGATTTGATATAATTTTGCCTGTAGATATACTCAGGTAAAAGTGAACTGCATGAGTGTAATTGTAAAGCATAGCCAGTTAATTTATTAACACCTAATAAAAGTCAACCACATGACAACACCTACTTGCTTTCTAATAAGTACTTCAGCGCAATATATGTCTCGAACAGCTGAGCTTGCTTCGTTGTGTTCTGCGTGACAGCTGAGTGAATGAGTGCTGTAGCAGTGACCGGTTAAAATAACATATGTCCTTAAGTATCAGGGTTGGCGACTCCAGTCAGTCCACTACATCTGAAGTTTACGGAGATCGCTTATCTTTTTACAATTGCCACAATTTTGTTTGGCTAACCGTAAAGAAGTTAGTGTAGAAACTTAGAATAAATATAATGCTTTCTGCTACAGTTAAGACCACTTATACAAGAGAATCCTAACTAATATTATTAAGGCGAAAGTAAGTTGGTTTATAAATAGATAGATAAATTAAAGAAAAGTGTAATAAGTGATCAATGTGGTGTAAGAGATAATGTTGTGACAACAATAGATAAAGGAATGTTAAGATTGTTTGGATATATAAAATGCAAGATTTGGTACAAGATAACCTTGACGAACATATCGTAACCAACATAAGAGGTATTAAAAATGGCCTGGTCAGGAGTTACAAAAATAAACGACCGTATATGCAATGATTAATGCGAGTAAGGAAAGCGAGAGACGTATGCCAAGATCGTAACAAGTGGAGATCTATACTCTCTACCTATACCTATGGGACACAGGTGTAATGTATATATGTATGTAATTTTGTTTATTAGTTATTCAGCTCTTTGCGCTTTATGTAGTTGGCCAATCTAACTTTGAAATTTCCATACAAGTAGTGAGGTACCGGAAAAGCGGATGCCAGCGATTGCCAATACGTTTACCTATCGCGGCAATTATGGGCAACATTCCCCCTTTCCTGGAGAGGACACTGTCCAGCAGTGGGCTTCTAATGGTTGATATACAGATACATGTAGGTAGGAGTACAGAAAAGGACAAAGGTTATCTTTCATTTTGAAAATACGTTCTATTCACGTATTTATGTATAACGACAATCTTAGTTCTACCAAAAATTAATAGATGGCGTTGAGCGAACTTAAAACAATCAATTTTTAGTTTTCAACTATTAAATAATTGTTAAAATGAGTTTGTTATCTCTTCACGGATTATCTACCCCAAACCGTTCCTTGTGAAATTTTACAAGGTTACCATGAAAAATAGACGTGTAAAGCCGCGGGTAAAAGCTAGTTGGTTTATGAACTCAAACACAAACATTTACTTTTTATTTTTTTAATTAAAAGAAAGAGAAAAGAAGAAACGCTGGCGGTGATAGGTTTTTTTTACAAAATTAGGTCGACAAAGAAGCATATTGTCTGCCTGATAGCAAGCGTCACCGCAACCTAGAGATGCTCGTAATACCATTAGGATATCACTAGCACATAGTCATCCTTCTGACTTGAAGATCACGTAACGTCACATGACCCAGTAAATTCACTGCCTCTTTCACCCTTCAGACCGGAACACAGCAATGCGAACAATGCTATTTGGCGGTAGAAATAGGTGGAGGTGAGGTACCAATGCGGGCAACTTTTTGTGCGAGGTCTACTTCATGTACTTTCATGAAACTACAAGTTTAATTGATTATCGTTGAAATTCAACCACTGAGCGACTACTGGTGCACATGAAAGCTAAATTTAAGTGATGTTCAAAACAACGCTCGCTAGTTATATTAAAAGTGTTATATTTGAACTGTATACAGTTAGTTAATAAAGGAAATAAAGTGATTAATGTGTGTCAATCAATATTCGGATAAAACAATCCTATCGCTAAAATAAACAACATCGTGTTTTTCGTTTGGGTTATATTAAAATCCGTCAGCAACTGCAAACGAATATTATGTATAAATTAATTTAATTACTTTTGAAGTTTTACGCCTGAGAATTTTCTGATTTCGTATAATAAATGTATTAAACTTTATGCACATTAAAATATAATGTACATGAGGTAGACCTCGCACAAAAGGTCGTCTGCATTGGAAGGTACCAAGTGTATGACTCTCACATATTTCTACTACCAAATGGCAGAGTTCGGAATGCTGTGTTCTGGTCTGAAGGGTGAGAGGCAATGAATTTACTGAGTAATGTGGTAAAAAAAATACATTTAGCGTAGTTAATGGCTAGTGACATTATCTACCAGTACACCATCGACTAAAACAGAAAAGGAAATATGTCATGTGCAGTACATACAAATTCAAATAAATATGAAATGAAAAATACAAAGTTATTGATATAAGTTATTTTATAAGTTACACTTCAGGCCTGAAAGCCTGAGACGAATTGTATTTTTCTAGTAAACATTATTTTTAATAAATATTAATTATTCACAAATTGACCTGAGTCCGATCGATATAAGTCGCTCAAATCACTTGTGTTATTTCCATCAGAGAATAAAAGAACCACATATATCTTTCTTAATACGTCCTAGAAACTGTGGAATAGAACATACATAAATGTTTATCAAATTAATGTTAGTCTTAGGATTGACCCTTGACAATGAAGATAAATGCGAAAGTTCATTTCTGTCTGTCTGTTTATTACGCTTATTGGTACTTTGTTCATACGCTACTTTGTATATTTAGAAAAAGAGGTACCGACGTACGCGGCTAATTGAAGTGAAAATGCACAAACATACAGACGACATGTACATTATATAATCAACACCACCATCATCATCATTATAAGAGGCATAGAACCTCCAATGCTGGTTGTGGGTATCCTAAAAAGGAGGAAATTTCCCTCATATTACCGCATTGGGCAGGCGTGATGGTAATCACAGAACTAGGTTCGCGTCTTGAACTGTTGCCAATCTCTGCTACATTGCTTCTAGTGGATATATCAGTTCCAGTACCTCAGTCGATTCTTACAACATCTTGTACAGAGGTAGGTTAATTATCTCTTTACATGAGTGAAACCGTGGGGCGTACCTAGTGCTACATAAGGTACTGTTTATTCACATCTCTAGATAAAAGAGAAATGGTTATGGTCAGTTATTCTCAAACATTAAACGTTATAGTATGAGTAATATACATTTCTTGTTTTACGATGCAGAGGAGAAGGTGCAATGTTGCTAACAAACAATGTATCATATCCAATAGAGAGAAGTGGTGTAAACAATTTTATGGCATTCACAAGGTGGTTACTGTAGTCAAATGTAAATACATCAGTATTATCGATATTGTTGTGTAATATATTGGTTTGTGAGCATTGAGCGTGTGAATTGTGCAATATGGCAAAGTACACCTCAACAACAAAGTGTTAAGGTCGAGAATTGCGACTGAAAAATCTGTGGAAAGTAACTATGAGTGTCAGAGATAAATAAATATTGTTTTGTCTCGCATTTAGAAGTTTAAATTTTGGAATAGACAGCTATAAATTATTGGCCTATTAAAAATAGCTCGTCGAGATATAGGGACTTCATATAAAATTACAAAACATCTATATTGACTTATATATACTTATATATATATACTATCGACTCTAACTGAGTCCCGTCCAGTATTTCTGTTATGGACTTTTAACAATTTTTATTAACATTTTTTTATATATATTTAAATGTTAAACTATATGAATATTTCCGTTCATTTATCATCATCATCATCATATTGTCGTCAGGACCTCCACTGCTCAACTTAGGCCTCCCCAAGTGATTTCCCATAGAACCAGTTAGCGCGGCTTGCATCTAGCGCGATCATGAGCTTCTAGTCATATCATATATCCACATTGTAGGTAGACGTTATACACTACACATACCGGTGCCTGATCCTCATTCCAGAACTTTACAACACTACAACAATTATCCTTATCCTATTTTTGAATCAATTTCTGGCATAACCTTTAGCAAAAAACAATTGTTCTGTTAATTTTATATTTAATTTTTTTTTTTTTTTTTATAAATTCACACAACATCTCATACATTGACCTGACTCCGTGGTAAGTCGCTTAAAGCACTTGTGTTACGGACGCCAGACAACAGAGGAATCACAAATATACTACTTAAATACATATATTTTACACCCATACACAGAGCAAACACAAATATCATCATATAAATATTTGCTCTGGGTGGGAATCGAACCCACGACCCCTGGTGCACAAGACAGGATCACTACCATCTGCGCCATCGGGCCCGTCAATTAGAAGCACCAAAGCTTCAAGGTAAATTTTTTTTTTGCTAGTGATACAACGTTAAAGTATATGGGGCTCTTGTTAGGGGTGATAGCGCTACCAAAACCGACAGTTGGCGGTACATCTATTAAAATTAGTTGACCTTATACGCATCAGGATGCGTATTTTTGTTTCGAATCAATCTTCTGATATTGCCACAGTTTTGTTTAGAATGGCGACTATAGACGGCAAAAAAAATGTGGTAGTGTTAAAAGGGAATATTAAAAAAAAAACTAACACTTAATGTATAAGCTATAATCAACTGAGGGTGGTCGTGTTTACACTGTAGCCAGAATATAGGATTGTATATTGGGAAATCTAAATTCCTTGACACTTTATATGTCTTTTAACACCTAAGTTTTTTTGTAAGTATTCACAAACATTAAAGGAAGAGTAAAATGAAAAATGAAAGTCACTTGTGGACGATGTCCAGCAAAGGATATCCTTTGGTTGATATAATGATAAATAAATACACACGACGTATACCTAATAAAAAGGTCGCTTGCATTATATATCTCACTCTCTCACTCTCACCTATTTCTAAAATCAAATAGCAGTGCTTACTTCCGGCAGGTTGTGTTCCGGTTCTGATGGGTGAGAGGAGCAGTAAATTTACTGGGTAATGTGGCATCATATTTTCATGTCGCAAGGTTGGCAACGCGTTTGTGATTTCCGAATGATATTACAAGCGTCTAAAGGTTGCAGTGACGCTTACTATCACGCGGGTTGTATGCTTTATTGTCGACTTGAGCTAATAAAAAAGAAATAACAGTGTTCGCATAGCTGTTCCGTTGTGAAGGGAGAGAGAGACAGTAAAATTACTGGGAAATGTGACATAATATTTTTAAGTCAGAAGGCTGGCAATGCGCTAGTGATATCTTCGTTAAATAGAGAGCATGTACAAGCTACTGTGACGCTTAATATCGGACTGTATAAAGTCATTTATCATGAAATTGATGATCAGTTTCACACTTAAATCTTTTTTACATACAAAAATGTATGTACAGACTTGAAACAGAATAAACTAAATGAAGTCATAATTATAAAAAGACGCGGAAACATAATTATGATTCAGGTAAGTAGAAAATTTTTAATATTTTCTACATTTTGCGTCAGGCATCGCTGCAGGGCAGAAAAACAATTCCTTAATGTGAATTGTCGGTCGTAATTAATTTCTCAAGTGATGCTTTATGACCGAAAAAAACTTCTGTTGGGTTTTCCTATATTTTTATTTATTATTTATATCTATAGGTATATTATATAGGTAATACTTTCCTAATACAAAACAATTAGTACAATTATCATATCACGTCCCATTCTCATGAATTTGATTACTAAGTTACAATATCTCCCATAGCAGAATTAATATTGGGTATATATAGATGGATAGATAGTACTATAATAGTATCCAACAATAGTGTTTGTAAAACAACGATTTATATTTTTATTTAATGAATTATATATTGTTTGTTTCTTTTATTTAAATATATATATTATGCGTTGATCACAAAATTTTCTTATATATTCCATATAAATTAAAAAAAGTTATATGTATGAACTTCAGAGCAATAATATCAATTTAATAATGTTTGCCGCTACTGCTTGGCTGCAGCACTTTTCGTTGTTCATTTTTTAATACTAAGTACTGTGTATAGATGCAAATTCATGCATGCATGCAATTGTATGCAAACAAGGTCCTCGCAGATGAAAATTATTCATTGCAATTTTCAAATACAAACCTACTGCATATTTACCAGACCACCGTCGTGCATTATTTACTTTTTAAATCGGGGGAGGCTGATTTGGTCTGCTTTTGTTTGCAATTCTTCATTTGCTGTCAAATAGTTTGTTAAGAACTTCGAAGTTAATAATTAGTTATATGCTACTAATGTTACAAAATTAAAGAGCTATCAATACGTATATTCTCCCGTTTATGCTACATTTTTTTTGAAGCTCTGCTCCTAAGAATTGTAGCGATGTTATATAGCCTTAATGACTCCTTAATATATCAGCTATCTACCAGTAAAAGTCTAAAAGTAATCGGTCCAGCTATTGTAGAGATTACCTCAAACACACAGATAGACAGACAAAAAATAAAAAGTAAGCTACAAAATTTCTCGTGAATGATTGTTGGATGAAATTAATATCTAATAGCTATGCCAGAGATCTTTCAAACCGAACATAAGCAGTTACAATATGTAGGTAGGAGTACTGTTTTGAGTTTAATCTACAAGATTTTTTACGTCGAATTATATGTATGCTGCACAAATTTTTTATATTAGATTAAGATTTTTAAGAAATTTATTTATCACACTTATCATATTAATCAATTAAATTGTTTTAAGGGGAAATACCGCCTCTGTCGCTTCTGTCGGTACCGCAATCATCTCTTACGACACCCGGTACAGAGGGAGGTTCTATTCTACTCTGCCGGTACCACACGGCTTTAAGGATTTCAAAAGACTTAACTTCATAAATTTTCTGCAGAATACAGAAACAGTCACAGGGAATTACTATTGTGAAATATTAGATAAATTTGATAAGAGGTTGAAATGCACGAAGTCCCATTAGGCGAAGAAAATATTTCATCAATCATTGTGCTAAGACATTTTAAACCCGTGTTACCAGTTATCTGATCGATTCGGTTTATATACTATATATAAGTCGGTTTATATACTATATATAGTTATATATAAGTCCATTGATATTAACAACATGTTTACGATTTCCTATGACGATTATTTAGCAAATATCTACAAACTGATGTTAAGAGCAATGCAATTGTGCATCCAATTCCTATAAAAAATTCACCAGTTCAGACTTTCTCTTCCCTCAGCTGCCAAAGCCGGATAATCTCTTTAGCCAAAATTGCTTTAGAATTCCTCGAAATTAGACTTTGAGGCGCTCTGAGTTGGGATCAAATTGAAGTTTTGTAAAGCCAGCGATCATATTTTTTGATCTATTAGAAAATTTAAGTGAGACAGATATTATTCTTTGCAATGCGGTTTATTTAACTTCTATATTGCATGTTCGACAATATGCCTACAATATGGCACTCGCTTTTATTAAAGACTAAGAGTGACAAAATGTCAACTCTAAATAAACCGTTCAAAAAATCTCTGATAGCTGATAAAAGTAATTTCATTACATTTGAATGCATTATCATCTTCATATCTGCCATTGGAAGTCCACTGCTGGACATAGGCCTCCCCAAGAAAAGAGGAATTTAGTCCGTAATTGCCGCTCTCGGCAAGCGTGTTGGCAATCGTAGAGCTGGGTGCTGTTGGCTATTCCTGCCCTGTGCATTTCAACTGAGGTACCAGAACAAGTCCAGTACCGCAATGGTCGTTTACGACACCAGGTACAGTGGAGGTATACTCTACTCTGACAGAACCCCACGGCAATGTATGAGTTAGTTTAAATTTGAAAACCGCATTAAATAAGTTCCTTGAAATTTCCATTTGTTTCCATATCACGTTGTCTTTAAGATGCTCCGAATAAAAATGCATTTTATTGCCCAATTCAAGTTTCTCAGATATTCGAATTCCCTCCAAAGTGGCGGAGTCAATTGCACCCAAATCCGGATTATCTTCGATTTCTTTCGCGTTGAAATCGTTTTAAGAATCTCTTTTAAATGATCTTCTTATTGCCAACATCTTTATTGAAGTGTGGTTAAGAATTGCATTCGAATAAGATGTATACTTTAAGTTCTAAGTAAATAAGTGTCTTTTGTTTTAGTTGTCTGGAGGATTTATAAGGATTATAGTGATTTGGGCTCATACAGTTTACTGTTATGATATAGAAATAGATGCTCAATGAGCTACCCTGCCCGCAGATTCTTAGTTGCTTTGGATAGTATCCCTAAGGCACGGGTTTTAGTTTTGTGTTGGACACGCGTGGATGGATCATTAACTGTTATTATATTTATTTATTATAAACCTGTTGACTGCCTTTATTTGCTGATAACAATTCATGATAAATACACGATTTAAGCAGCAGAATGAGTTCTGAAAAGATAAGTAATAAAATACTATTTTTGTACTTACTAAGTAGCGGGTTACCAGTATAGTACAACAGTACCTTCTTCTATGACAAAAGTCTTTGGAGGCGGCTTATCACTTATGAAAGTCTATATCCAATGAGTCCTGCAACTGGCATGACGATGTTGACTACTTTTGATCCCAGAAAAATTTAATGGTATTTTATATTAAGAGAAATAAAATTTAATAAAGGCTTTAGGGTTCCTGTAATTCAGATGGCAACTCCATCAAATTAGTTCACCAGTAAGCCAAACAGCGTAACTGGTGAGGAGTCATTAAAAACACGGTCATAAGGAACCTATACGGTAAGAAGTGATATAAAATAATAGTGTGATATTGGAATGTGTCCAAAATAAATTTACCATACACTTATATACCCGACATTCTTCTTACTAAGAATGATCGGATATTTTGTGTGCGTTTGTAACATATAAACTCAGAGATAACTGAATTCATTTCAAAAAACTTTTTGAATTGAAAGTTATATTATTATTCAGTGCCATTGGTAACATATCGTTTCTCTATATTGTCACGGAAAGGTTAGGTTACGTGAGTGAAACCGCGGAACGTCTTATATATAATAGCTGTTAAGTATACATCATTATTGCAGTCATTGGAAGTCTACTTCTAGACAAGCTCCCCCTAAAAAGGGTTAATTTTAGCCATAAATACCGCGCTTGGCAAGCGTGTTGACAATCCCAGAGCGCAGCTTTCGCGACGTTGATACTGCTGACCATCCCCACCCTCTGCATTTGAGCTAACCTGTTTGAGAAGGATATACCGCCATTTGTCGGTTCTGTTAATAGCCTCTTACGACCAGGCACAGTTTTAAAATAACTGTTTAGTATTATAAATAAATAAATAACAATCTACAAATATCACGACGAAATTACAAATTATTCGCTTACGTTAGATATTAACACTATTGCGAAAACAAAACACGGATATGAATATGGCATACGCGATGAAATAACGTGCGAAGTGATAATCGGGACGTGTACATCATCCATTGTTAGTCAGTTGTGTGTACATGTTATACATACCAGTGGGTAAACAGAATTAGAATCGCTATTGTTCCTATGCCAAACGTTCGATTATTGTGGTGTGTGAGTGGGGTAGCAAGGGTACCAACATGTTTGGTTTTATTGCTGGAAATTTAGATGGTATTGTACGTTTGTTTGTTTTATTGAGGTCGCATTTTCACTTCGCCATTAATTGATACCGTTCTTCAGATTAGTATACACGTAAATTTATTTTATAGCTATTGGGAGCGTGAAAGCTTATATCACTTATTTTTTAAATTGACGGGTGCGATAGCGCCGAATGAATTGCTCATACTTTTGATGAATTTGGTAGGTTCGATCCTCAACTAGGACAAATATTTATGTGATAATTTGTATTTGTTTTGTTTCTGTGTGAGAAATATGTATTTTATTATTATAATTTTGAATTCTTGTTTCGTACGATCTCCGTTACACAAGTGCTTTAACCGAATTATCTTGGAGTGAGGTAAATGTATAATGTTGATAAATTTATTAAAAAAAGGAAGCTGTGTATCTAATAAGATAAGTGAACTACAACCAAAACTTACAAGATCGGTTTCATTGCTCCGGCAATTAACTGCTATTAATAGACATTTATTATCCACTATAAACAATTAGAATTTAAAAAGCTGTTACATTATACTCAGGGGTACCAGCAGGGTATAAAAGTTCCTCCCCCTGTAATAGGTGTAGTAAGAGGTGACTGAAGTTTCAGAATCGAAACAAGAGGTAGATCATAAAAAGGTCGTCTGTAGTTATTGGTACCTCACTCTCTCTTACTTCTTCTGTCAAATAACATAGACACGTTGACCATTTAAAAGTACTGAAATGCATATCGTTGGCAGAACAGCTGGAAAACATTTTGGCACAAAGTTGTTGTAAAACCGCAAGCGCTAATTCGTTAAATTTATCTCATGCAAACCCGTGAAATGCAAACAAAGACGTGGCTGGATGTATTTCGCGGAAATGCCGAGGTAAGCTGCCTTTCAAAATAAGACCGCATTAAAACATGTTTATAATAGCATAAAAGTGGAAACTTTCTGGGTGTTCAAAATATGAGACTATAGCGTTTCTCCCGCTCTTCGGTTCCACCTGCAGTGTTCTCGTGTACGTGTGAATAATAAACAATAAAAAGAATGCCCTAAGATACCGGCATTGTAGATTAGTACCTCCCTCTGAACCTGAACGTAAGAGGCAACTAAAGTACCAGAACTGACAGATGGCGGTATATCCGAGAGAGTGTAGCTCAAATGCATAGGGATGGGCAGTATCATCCCGATCTCGAAAGCTGCACTATGCAATTAACAACACACTCGCCCAGTGCGACAATTATGAACTAAATTCCCCTTTTCTTGAGGAGACCTATTTCCAGCAGTGGATTTCCAATGGTTGTAGTTAATGATGCTGATAAATAAATAACAAAAGTCGCCTTATTTACTCCTTGGGACCTAACTGAGCTAATAAAATCGTAGGTAGAAATTCCTAATCCAGCCATTTAGCAGTTTCCCTCAAACAGTCAGACAAAAAGATTTAATAGCTTGTATTTGTTATAAGTACTGAACATACTTTCATATGCCAATTTTAAAAGGCTATTATTTTGATATTTACACTTCAAACTTATATATTATGTTGAAGTAGAAAAATTTTAATTTCCGCCTGCACTTCAAACACAATACGACGTTCAGAAGAATTACGAACGCAACTTGGCAGGTGTTAGGGGCGCAATTAACACTCTTTTAAAATTATAGTCTTTGTGGTACTCTGATAAGTTAGTGTATGTTTAGTTTCATTAAAATCCATTCAGTAGTTAAGTAACACACATACATCCATACATTCTTACAAACTTTTGCTTTATAACTATATATCAAATACTATATATGCTATATATAAAAATACTGGAAAATTCAAAAAACTACTCTTTAATCAGTTCTATAGCACAGATTTATATTTTTTCCTTGTTGTTGATTTCCTTTCAGCAACTGAAACGTCGAACAAGATATGTAATAAATCAAATAAACCACGTTTGAAAGTCGTTAAAAATAGTTCTACTATTCGGTTCTCGAGGTTGATAAAAGATGTTGAGTCACGATTCAAAAGTTTTAATTACTGCCATCACAATTTTGTATTTATTATATTTATTTACACTCGCGTTCTTATCCACGCAGTAGGCGCTGATCGCAGCTTGCAATGTGCGATGTAAATTAAACTTTTGATATAACTAAAAAATTAATTATATCAGCAATAAACCTTAATTTAATAACAAAACTGAAAGTAATGTAAATGGTGCGATGTTGGCTTTGGTTCTTGATCATATGTATGACAGGATCCCAGGCCCGTGGTATTTTAACTTCATCCTCAATAACCAATATTTCTTATGAACTATATATTTATATGGCTTAAATGTTATACTGGGTGGTCGTTAGACGCTCGTTTCTTTTTTACCAGGTAATTTTTCTCTTATTGCCACACAAAACATTTAAAGTAAAGCCCTGGGGTATGACAAGAAAAAACCTATAACTTCCTCAGCTAGTTAACCGGATGACATGTCTCTGTGAGCCTTAGTATGATGCAGATGAAAACTGTTCAAGTTCAACTCTCCTAACTGAAATTCAGCTGCCGTTTTAGGTATTGTGGACGAGACCATATCGCCTGCTCTTTGGTTCCGATCCGCAAAACTGCCTTTGAAAACTGTTATGAGAAGTGAACCCATAAATGCTAGAAAATAATACGCAACATCTTGTTTATTCCAGAAACGCTACCTTTTTTCCCTTGTTTCTAATTCTGCTACTCACTTTAAAAATTAACACAGTCATAAAAAACTTGGGAATTGTGTAAATGAAACATAAAGAGATGTAACTCTCTCCCTGAGCAGACATCTTTTATTTTCATTCCAAACTGAATTACTGGTTTCACATTTATTTTCGTCGGTTCACTTTAGTGTTCGTTTTCTTCAACATCTTTATTTGAATTCAGGTTGGTATTTCGACGACTTTAGCGCATCTTCAGTTAAGTTATTTAAAAAGAGATTTATCAGTGTTTATTTTATACAATTTTAGACTGCGGTTTATGCAACTTAATTTTATTTTTGTCATAGTCAAATATACTTTCATATCAACAAAATAACTTAACAAATCTGTGAGCTATTACAATTATACACAAATGATCGATGACCCTGACAATCTTATTCTGTTCTAAGAGCTATTTAAACAAATAGGTCATTGAGTGTCCTACTTTAAAATTAGTCTGCATCAGACGGGTCTTATTGTTTATAGCATGTTTATTGCATGAGCCACCTGAACCTGCAATAAAACCTGATAATGGTTGGTATTATTGGTAAATGGTGGTAATAACACCTAATATTGTGTATTATTGGAACCCATACCGGCGTCAGCGCTAACAAACCTTTATCTTAATATAACAAGTTAGAGCAAACCATTTCAGGCTACGTTTGGGTAATTTTCAGGACTGACAATAAGTTCCATGAAAGTAAATCTCTATCTGCACTTCGTCTAGGTATATTCAGCGTGACGCAGGAACTCTACCTATGTGCATAAACGGAGAAGCTGACTGACTTACTGACTGACTGACATATTATTAAAGGGCCTAAATTATAAGGATTGGAAACTTGAAATATTACACAATTTTCCCTTTATAACGCAAGGAAGCACATTGGGAGAATTCACCCCCTAAAGAAGTAAAATTGGGTGCAAATTTAGTATAAAACTTTGCGGTCTCTTAAGTTATTCGAATGAAATTCAGAATATAAAAGGACCTTAATTGAAAATAATTTAACAAGTGAAAAATATTTTTTGTTTTTTTGTGCAAAGTTAATACGACAGTCCATCCGACGTACCAATTAAGCTACCGAGACCATAGTAGAAGACGCAAATATTTCTATTTACACAATTTTTTCATTTAAACCTGCCAACGAGATCGTAGCCCACGTAAGTAGTTATAATTATCAACTTTGCTTCAACGGCCCTGAAGCCATATCATCTTTATAATTTAATATTGGGTAAATATTTCCCAGGAAAATACTTATGTTTCAAGTAGGACTTGAACTTTTAGTATATCGGTGGCGCCATCTCTTCGAAGTATCTGCAAACACTCGCAATATGTCATGTTTTAAAAAAAATACAAGTTGAAGCAATCGATAAAAAATTATAGTTCTTTAACAACGTCTAAGATTTAAAACGCGTTTTATGTAACTTATAACTTTTTTTTGTGCATTTCGGTCACTTTACAACAACAGTTTTTAAGAGTCAAGAATTACGGTATTTTTTTTATCAGTTATCATTATTATATCAGCCATTAGAATTCCACAGCTATATATATAGGCCTTCCAAAAAAAATAGAATTTTGCCCATAATTGCAGCGCTGGGCAAGCGTGTAAGCAGTCGCAGAGTGCAGCTGTTATTGTGAATAGGTATACCGCCATCTATCGGTTCTGGGAGCTTAGTCACCTCGTACGGCTCCTGGTATAGGGGGAGGTACCTCTCTGCCGGTACCTCACCACTTCATTAATTTAATCAATAATCAGGAAATTTGCCTTGCAAGTATTAATGTTTAAATTAAGCAGTGCCTTTTGTTTTCCATATACCAACCGGCAAATTTTGCTGACTTCAAATATATTGCAAATTCCTTTCGAAGGAGAGTGTGACCTTACTCAAATAGTTGAGAACTTTTAACTCGTAAACCTGTGGATTCAGTTTGCTGGACGTTGTGGCCCCGAATTGTGATATGGGAAGCAACAGGTGGGTCTGCATTATTACTACTGACCCCTATGGGATGTGTGACCCGTGTCGTGAAAAGTTGAGGAGGATTCTCGTTTTGAGGGTGTTCGAGATTGTTTGTCGTTTTAAGGATAATACCTTTGTATAATGGAACGTTTTAATGTTCTTATCTGTAAGATATTCTAATACACTTCCTGACCTTGAAATGTCGCTTAAAGCACTTGAATTAAGGATATTGGATAATGGAGTTATCACAATTCATAATCATCATATCAGCCATAAAATGTCCACTGATGGACGTGTGCCTCTCTAAGATTGGCGGATTTTACCCATAATTGCTGCGCTGGGCAGGGGTGGTGGAAATAGCGCAAATTTACGACGATACTGCTGCCCATCCCCACCCTGTAGTATTTAAGCTGCGCTGTTTCGGATGAATATACCGCCATCATGATGATGAATGATGAATGTTCCCCATGGCAGTGCCGGTACCCTACGGCAGTGCCGGTACCTCACGGCACCTTTTTTTTCAGTCTCTTTTAATCTTGTCGGTTTCCCGAAATCCTACAAATCACTTTCTTTCCTATAATGGTAACTATCACTTCGAATTTCAATATCGTTAAAGATTTTTTACATAGAAAAATGCTGAATTATATTTAAGTATTTACTAGAAAAAAACACACTTTTCTTAGGCTTCAGGCAGGACTTGCACCTGTATCTTTCCCGTTCCGGGAGACTGTACTATCGTTGTGCTACCGAGACCTTAGCAGTCTCGTTGATATTTTCCTAGTATTATTATCGTGCTAAGAAACCATTTCTTCAATTCTTTCCTTACCTATGTGTATTGCACCATTTTATCTATTTTCTATTTTACCCGATGGTTGATTGATGAAAAATGTCACAATTAAGTCCGCCATGTCTACTTTGTATTATGATGTGTAAAATGTTAAATCAATAAATTCATGTTGTAGATACCTATAAATACTTAAATATAAAACTTTTACAGATAGGTACAAGTAATAGTATGTAGATAACCTTTGTATGAGGTTTATTTTCTCTATTATATATTTTATTGTCACCAGCCTTACATCAACGGATATTAGAGAGAGGACTTCGTAAACAAGAAGGTCGGTATTAAGCTTATATTTAATGGAATATTTCGGAATTTTTGAGATGCCTGTTTCTCAATAACGAGCGACCGACTCAAACGAGTGAGAGATTGAAGAAACCGTGATCTGGTGAATGAACAATAGATTGTCTTTTCTGTGAACGATTTACGGTGGAATGTACTCTAGTAAATTCTTTATAGTTCAAGCTATTCGTTTCTGGAATGCTCTTTCTCAGGCTATAATTGCTAGCATCTGGCTTGGTGCAAAATGTCGCCTATTCTGAAAAGTGTAAGAAATAAAGTAATACTAGTTCTTTTATTAAACTGCGGTATCTTATACTACATTATATTTTCTTTATATCATATGTCTATATAATAGTATAATACTAGCAGTGCCACGCGGTGTTACTCGCTTTAAGTTGTAGAACTCTCATACTGACTTTGCATTCCCCTTAAACCCCTTTAAGGGATGATTTTCGAAAAAACATTACGCACATTTTTCTTGACCTTCAATGAAAAACCGTTATACTCAATTTCATTTGAATAACTTTAAAAACAGCAAATTCTCATCACTTTAAGGGATGATTTTCGAAAAAGCATATTACACGTTTTTCATGATCATCAATAAAGAACTTTTACACTAAATTTAATTCGAAAAAACTCTAGGGGTGCAGAGTTTATATGATACTTTTAGATAAAGGATGAATTCTGCTCCTCTGTTTATGCATACATATTTGTTATCACTAGTGTCTAGACCGCTATGGTGAGATGATTACTGACTTTTTCTTTCATTACATGAACAATCATGGTCTTCAGGAGTTTTGGTTTCAACAAGACGGTGCAACATGTCACACAGCTCGTGCTACAATTGATTGATTTAAGGAAACGTTTTGTGCACGCATAGTTTCACGTTTCGGACCCATGAATTTGCCTTCAAGATCGTGCGATTTAAGGCCGTTTGACTATTTTCTATGCAGATATGTGAAGTCCTTAGTCTACACAAAACGAATGACTTTGTCCTGAATGAGAGAACCTAACCTTTGTTCTGATACAGACAACAAAAGAATCACAAATATAATACTTGAATGTAGTTAAGTGTTATATTTCTGATCCCTTTGTTATCCGATGTCCGTACATAACAATAGTGTTTAAAATGACTTATCGCGGAGTCAGGCGAGATTTTGTGTGAATTTATTAGTTTATATATAATTTAAACCCAAACTTAGAACAAACACAAATATCATCATAAAAATATTTGTCCTGGACAGGAATCAAAAACACGAGGCACTACACTCCATTGGATCTGTCAACTAGATCGACTCTATTACAGAGTATTATAATGTTTCTTTATTTTTAAATGTATTGATAACGCATACAATTGAATTTGTGACATGGTAATAAGTCATAGAAACAACTCTTATACAGAAGGCGACACATTAAGAAGCTCTATTTAAAAAAAATATTGGGATCCAAGTACGATGATGATGATAGGCGATAGAGTCATCATCATCATATTTGCCATTAAAAGTCAACTACTGAACTAAAGCCTCCTCAAGAAAAAGGGAACTTTTTGTTTGTTTAATTACCGCGTTGACGAATAGAGGCTCCATTCGTTTTTCATCAGATATTTTTTAAAATAGATAATTGATTGGGCTACTTATCTGTCGGCACCAGATTGATGTTAAAACTATCACAACTAAATGTTGAAAAGTTTCGCAGACATTTTTATTCGCCACTAAAGTTCAAAATTATTTTAGGAAGTCAACTCTTTCCTCGGCATTCATTATCTTAATTAGCTACAACGAACTCCCCGAGAAACGCAAGTTCAAATCTCTGAAAATTATCTCCATTTACGACCGCAAACTTCTTAAGTGACGAGCTATCTGACTAGTCTTTAAGTTTTTATAGGTATACTTGTAAAAAGGATTGATGGTATGATAATGATCATATTTACTAGAAAAAAATCTACTTGTCTCAGGCCCATGCGGGAATCGAACCTGCATCTTTCCCTTGTCTGGGGACTGCGCTACCATTGTGATACCGAAACCTTAGCAAAAGCGTCAAACTTTTTCTTATGTTCTTTTTTATGTTGAAAAATCAGCGCCATTTCTTTAATGTAGGCACCTACACCTACAAACAAAATACTCCAATATGAAACTTTTACAAGTTTGCAGCAATTGATAAACAAGAAACAGTTACTTAAGAACATTATAATGATTCATTTATTTTCGAGTAATAGTATGGTTTCATAGAGGTATTATTTTACTTTACACTTTGCCGTGGGGTACCAGCAGAATAGGATACCTATTCCTATATTAGGTGTTGTAAAAGGCGGCTGAGGTACGGAAACCAACAGATTCAACAGGGCGGCTTAAAGCTTCGATCTGTGGTTGCCATGGCGTTTGCCCAGTCAGACTAATCAATTGATGATTTTTGGAAGTATCTTATCCAGGCATATCACTAACACATATGTATATAAATACATATGTATACAAAATAAGCTGAATTACTTACTAAATGTCTGACTGACATATCAATGCAGGTTAGAAACTTCTTCATTTTTTAACGCAGATGTGCATTAAAAAGGATTTTTGATTTTTTTTTCTTAAGGGGTAAACGGGTGTAAGCTAGTACCAAATTTTGCTGTTCTTGAAGTGATTCAAATGATATTTAGCTTAGCTTAGTATACAGGTTCTTCACTAAAAGTTTTGAAATACGAGTAAAATATTATTTTCATAATCATCCCTTAAGGCGGTAAAAAAGAGGTAGCAAAGTCGGTATGAAAGTTTCACAACTTAACCCAGGTCTAACCTCGGGGCGTTTGTAATCATGAAAGGGTAATTTGAATTGAAACCTTACTTTCAATTATTTCTACCGCCAAACAGAAATGAGCATGCTGTGGTCTAGTTTGTAGGGTTAGAAAAGCAGGGAAATTACTGGGTAATGTGATATAATATCTTTAGGTCTGAGGTCTAAAGGCTGCGGTGAGGCTTACTCTCACAAAGCCCGAATGTTTGTTTGAAGTCTTAGTCATTTAAATTAATATCGTAAGGCAGAGATCAAAATTGTATTATATGTGTCAAATTAAAAGCGAATAAATTGAATACATTTGAAGTTAGAGGTACTCAAATAAAAAAAAATAAAAGCGTTTTATCGTAACCCCCATTCATCATCATTATCATATAATCAGCCGTAGGTCATCCAGTGTAAGACTAAGACCTACCCAAGTGATCTTCAATAGGACCGGTTGTATGCGGCCTGCACCCAGCGCGAGTCAAATCGTATGTCCACCTTGTCGTGAATAAGCACCATGGACCATGACCAAGCATGCAGGTCAGTTTGTCAAAGGTCAAATGTCAATGATCAAATGCGGATTAGTGGCTTTCAGGGACTGCAAAAGTGCGAACCCGGACCAATAACCCAACACGCCTTCCGAAAAAATGGAAGGGTAAATGTAATAAATGTCACCAATAGTCCTTATTATTACAATTGCCCAGCGAACACGTAAAAAATACAAGTAATATTTAGTATTCAAATGCACACGGCGGGGATGGGCAGTAGCATCCTCGTTGCGATAGCTGCGCTATGCGATTGACAACACTGGCAATTATGGGTAAAACCTCCATTCTTGGAGAGGCTTATATTTACCAATGGATTTGTAATGGCTGGTATAATGATTAACAAATACTAGCCTTTTTTATTATTAAATCAGATTAACAAACAAGCATACAGTCCGCGTTATATTAAGTGTCATTGTAGCCTATGGACGCTCGTATTATCACAAAGTTATAATTAGCGCGTTGCCAACCTTTGGACGTGATGATGTTATTAAACATTACCCAGTAATTTTACTGCATCTCTCACCGTTAACCAGAACACTTTCGGTAGAAATCGGTGACAGGTATGAAGATGAACTTGGTATGTGTTCTACCTCATTTTATACCTAGCTTTGAATCAATCCATAATCCATCAGGGTCTGCTACATTGATATTAATTTCAGATCAATTGATATTGATATAATTTTAAACTATTTTCTTGTAAGTACTTACGTTGGGGAATACAAAACAGATATACTGAACGTTACCATCAAGTGTATTATTAATTTAATAAAGAGGTTCCTCTGTTTATGTTGTATCATCATATATAATTCTATTATCATTTCACGACTCCTCAGAGAGCGAAGTATGAGAAAAACTCACGTGTTCTTCTTACATAGATCATTTAGGAAAGTCTTGTTTAATCCATCAACAGATACACTTTTATTTTCTTTGACTTCATCAAATTATGTTGGAAATTTATTTGTGGCTATCGGCCGTATGTACTATGCTGTATGACCGTATATATATTGTGTGTATATTCTAGAGATTCTCTTCGTCTTTATGATTTAAGTACAAATTATATATTTAATTAAAAATTAAGTATATATATATATATATATATATATATACATATAGGCCTGATGGTGCTGACGGTCGTGATATTCAGAAAGTACTTATACAGAATAAATAGTCATGTGTATATATATACGTATATGGAGGTGCTCTGATTCCTATTAAATAGAGCCTATATTAAAACTAGAATTAGCAATCATTTTGATGGTACATCATTTTATTGATTTATTTAACTTTATTGCACAGAATGTTCCAAAATGTACAAATGGCGGACTTAATGCCAGATGGCATTATCTCCCAGTCAACCATTACACAAAACAGAAACAAAAAGTATAGTAATCATATTTCAGATCCAAATTAATCTTCGCCAAAGAACTATCGCCAATTTATTTTCATTGAAAATATTAATTCACATTTCATCAGCCCACTCAAACGCTTCAAGTGGATTTTAAATAATCAATTTTTTACGTTCTTTAAATTGCATAAGAGTTCTAATTTATTTGCTTCATGACAGATATATTATGCGGATTGAACGCACAAATGAAAAGTTGGTTTTAAGCCAGCTGGCTATGTCATCATTTCCAATTTTGAGATTAAATAATCTAATTTATCACTACTTTTTTGGCAGCACTAAAATAATTTTGCGGAAGAAATACATAAAATAATTGTTTAATCATTTATTACCCGTGTACTAGTAGAGTAGAACAGTATCTTCCCTGTACCAGGTGTCGCAAGAGACGATTAAGGTACCGGGACAGACAGATGTACCAGCAAAATCACCCGAAACGGTGTAGCTCAAATGTACAGCGGGATGGGCAGCAATATCTCCATCGCGAAAGCTACGTTCAGCAATTGCTAATACGCTTGCACAGCGCGGAAATTTTAGGCAAAATTTGTCCTTACTTGGAAAGCCCATGTCCTACAGGGACTTTCAATGGCCAATATAATGATGATAATGACTAGGTGATAATGGAACCTTTATTACCATGTTTGCTTGTAGGTTTCTTTCTGCTGGCTCGCGTAATTAATCTCCAGCAAACTTATGAGTTAAAACGTCTAGTGCCGGCTGACTAGTTTAAGGTGGGCCTAATTGAATGACTTATGTACTACGTGTCTCTCATGATCCCTGGGGACATCAGAAACCATTGAAAAT
This sequence comes from Heortia vitessoides, assembly GCA_020976665.1. Classification (NCBI taxonomy): domain Eukaryota; kingdom Metazoa; phylum Arthropoda; class Insecta; order Lepidoptera; family Crambidae; genus Heortia; species Heortia vitessoides. The sequence goes on from JACJUM010005601.1 coordinate 15,101,117, forward strand.
AATAATGTTATTATTTTTTTTTATAAACGTTCTGAAAGTGCTCGTAATTGGACTGCTTGAATAATGTGGATACAATTTATTTTTTATCCTTTTGTGTACTTCGATGTTTGGCTCTCGGCAAGTAAGCTTGGAATGCGTCAGACGCAATCGTTTTTCTTTATACAATACTGGGGCATTTTCTGCTTTACTAGTCTGGGTTATCAGGAGATTTTTGACCAAACGATTGGAGTATTTTTGAATTATATCTTTGTATGCCTTGGAATGCTTCAACCCTTCCTATTTTACAGTCTTTTAGATCATGGTGTAACTGATCATAGGTGAAGTAACAAGGTGCGTTGGCTAACACCTTTTATATTTTATTCTGAAATCATTAAAATAATGTAGAGATGAGTTTGTAATATTTCGTTCGTAATTTTTAAATAGTTGTATAAAGATTATATTAAGCTTAGCTCTATGCAAGAGAACTTAAACACCTTAGGTTACAACTCCTGGTACCACAGAACTGCAAGCTAACTTGCATACTTGGTATCTAGTTTTCGAATATACAACAACTCCTTAGTGAGTTTAGAAGTGAAACAAGATCACGCTACCACAATACTGCACGAGATGACCAACAAAGCGGACTTTGTGTAAATTACTCTAGTATTATGTCAATAGAAATAGGTGAGAGTGCGTTACCAATGCAGACGACCTTTGTATTCTCCTTTTTGTGTCCTCGTAACACAATATCTTATGATATAACATAAAAATGCTTAAACTCATAGGTAAACACAAAAAAATTAAAGTCCATATTATATAACATTGGCCTACTAACCTTGATTATGCTAGCATGTCAGAATATTTGCGGAAGCATTTTTGTAATCATCACCACCAGCTTTAGGACTTTTATTTGCCGTGAAATATGCCGCGAGGTACCGGCTAGTAGAATAGTAACTCCCCTGTACCAGGTTTCGTGAAAGACGACTATGGTAACAGAACCGACAGATGGCGGTATATCCATCCGAGACAATGCAGCTCAAATGCACAGGGCGGGGATGGGTACCAGAATCCTTCCACAGATACTTCCACAATATAATCTTGACAGATATCTGGTCTTTCGAGTATGGGACCTTCTTACATTCAGTATCCATTCTTGTTACAAACTGCTTGTTCTTCAAAACAAATTTCATCTTATGGGAAAAAAATCTTCAACAAGTTTCAAGCATTTATGATCTGATTTAAATAATAATTCAATTTAGACAAACCTTTTCCTCGAAACTTCTGTATATTCTTAAAACAGAATTAATCATGCCGTTAAAATATTTTCTGTTTTTTTTAAGAAATTCTAGGCATTATTTGCTTTTGCTTAAAGTACAATAAACTAGAGAATACTAGTAAGAAAAGAAATATCACACACACATACACATACATCACGCCTGTATTATATCAGGGTAGACAGACACGAGATCTCCACTAGCGTAGCCAAGGAAGCGAGAAAGGTATGCCAAGATCGTATCGCATGGCCTGGCCCTTTTTATACCTCTTCTATCTGGCTCTTTCCATATACTTCCGTTTTATATATTGGTGCAGTCATTCTATTTTCATCATCCTACATGTTCAAAATCAAAATTAAAATTTTATAATTTAATAAAATTCAAAATTAAATATTATCAATGTTCATTATCTTCATAATTATAACATCCACTATTGGACATAGGCCTCCCTAAAATAGGAGAAATTTGACCATAATTGCCTTGCAGGGCAAGCGGCAAACTGTTTCGGCAAATGTTTATACCGCAAACTGTCGCTTCCGGTACCTCAGTCGCCACTAACGACACGTCTAATGTCATCGGTTATCAATATTATTAAATCTTTATATCTCCATATAAAGATTTATTAATATTGATAACCAGCAAGAAGTTAAAGTCCAGTCCATTTTTAGCGCAATAAAAACCAAGTGTCCGGAGCATGTTTGATAAATGGTTACCGCTAACATATTTCTCTAAAGGTATGATGCATAGGCGCCCATCTCGCTCCCACCAACCGAGATGGAAAAAGACACCTTTGATGCCGTCATGAGCAATTTTAGGCCGGCAAATGTGCCATTTAGCACCCAAGCTATTTGTTGGCTTCATAAAAACTGGATGGAGCGTTTTCTTTAGAGGAACACAAGTTCCGCATGTAAAATATTGTCACAAAATGTTATGTTCAAGTAAAAGTAACTATAGACTACAATAGGTAATTATCATCTCATATACAAAGTCATCATCATCATACCAGCTTGGAAGTCCACTGCTGGACATAGGCCTCCTTTATAATAGAAAGTTTTTTCTCATAATTGCCACGTGCCAAGCGTGTTGGCAATCGTAGAGTACAGCTTTTGCGACGGGGATGCTGCTACCGATCCTCACCCTGTATATTGGAGCTGTACTGTTTCGGATGGATATAACGCTATCTATCGGTACTGGTAACTTAGTCGCCTCTCACAATACCTGGTACAGGGGGAGTTATATTCTAGTCTGCCGGTACCTCACGGCATATACAAAGTAATAGTAATGAATTCTGACTCATCACGCACAGAAAAAATACAGCAACCAAACAATGCCTCACTAAACATGAAGAATGATAGGACATTACATAATTCCTACAGTGACGAAGCGTTGTCCCTTTACTGTCATCATCATTACTTGGAACTAGGTCAGGAGAAGTGTTCGCCCGCTAGATGGACCCTTCTGATATTTGGACGGAACCCTAAAGGGTCAGCAAGCTCGTTACCGTTAGAACGATAACTTGTTGAGAGCCCCCTGTATACGTCGGCGCTGAATTCTGACATAATTATATTTCTTCAGCACCATGGTGAAATGGTGATGTTGTATATTATTATTGCTTTTGATCCCCCATTTATTATTTACTAGATATCCGATCCGGCTTAGCTTTGGTGCAACGAGGATAAAAAATAGTTATTACTGGATATCCCTAAGAGATAAACATATGCGATCGCGGAATTTACTGTAGGCCTTTTTAAGGTATATAATACTGTAGTATGATATATAATACTGTGTTTTGATCTATCTCGTCGGGCTCAGCTAGCGATTGCAATGCCAGCGTAAAAAAACAATTTGTGCTTGTTTACGACATCACATTAGAAAACTCTATTCTTAATGTGATTTCTACTATTTTATTTACGTATCATACATATAAACCTTCCTCTTTAATCATTGTATCTACTTAAAAAAAACCCGCATTAAATCGGATACGTTGCTACATCAGATCTAAGCATACATATGGACAGACAGACAGCGGGTAATGACTGTTTTCTGCTATGTAGTGATTAGAAGTAATATATATATATACATATATATATAAAAGTTTTTCGTCATGCCAATAGTAAACTAGCAAAACTCTAATTTTGGCAGTTTTAACTTAAATATAGCAACACAATTACTCTTGTATATTCATAATGTGTAGTCCTGTATTTCTAAGTTTTATAATTACTATTTACTATTTATTCATCATTATTATACGAGCTATTCGAAGCCCACTGTTGGACATAGGCTTTCCCAAGTAAGTGGGAATTTTTGCCGATAATTAAGGCAAGCGTGTTGGCAATCGCAGAACGTAGCCTTCACGGCGGGAATGCTGCTATCCATCCCCGCCCTGTGCATTTGAGCTACAATGATTCAAATGGATATACCACCATCTGTCGGTTCTGGTACCTTAGTTGCCTTTTACGACACCCGATTCAGGGGGACGTACTATTCTACTCTGCCTACCTCACGACATAGGCCTTTCCAAAAAAGGAAGTTTTTTCTTATAATTGTCGCGCTGAGCAAGCGTGTTGTTGGTAATCGTAGAGCGCAGCTTTTGCTACGGGGATGCCGGTGCCCATCCCCGCTCTGTGTATTTGAGCAGCACTGTTTCGGATGGATATTCCGCCATCTGCCAGTTCCGGTATTTTATTCGCCTGATGATTTACTATTGCTTATCTGATAAATAAATCCATACCCAAACTATTTATAGGCTTCATAAAAACGGGAAAGAGCTATTTGTTAGGAAATTTCCGGTTCCGTACTTCAAACATTGTCACATATTCTGTTTAGGGAAAAGCATTTACGATATACTCTCCATCAGTGTCAGGAAAATTTTCCAACAAATGCCTCCATATTAATAACTGCGAAGCGACTCGTGTATGTCCTATTTATGGACAAACAAAAAAAGATGGCGCATTTCTATTTGAGAAATGACACTTGTAACACGCGACATAGTAGAGTTTAGCTGAGGGAGCAAGTAAACAGAGATAAAACTTTTTATAACAACATCGCGACCGGGGCCAAAATTCTGTTTGAGTTTGGAATATAGTGTGAATAAAACTAGATGGCGTCGGCATCGATCGTTTCAACTCACAATGTAGTTATGAATTTGTCTAGGACACTTTACTTAATTAATTTTTTTTAACGGCATTAGTGAATGTTATGTTTATGGTTTACAGCTTTGGGAATCATCATATTAGTCATTGGAAGTCCACTGCTGGACATAGGCCTCCACGAAAAGTTGGGAATTTTGCTTATAATTGCGGAGCTGGGCAAGTTTATTGTCAAACGCAGAGTGCAGCTTTTGAGAAGGGAATACTGCTGCCTGTCCCAGTCCTGTGGTTTTGAGCTACACTGTTCCGGATAGATATACCGCCATCTGTTGGTTCTGGTACTTTAGTCACGTCTTACGAAACCTAGTATAGAGGGAGGTAGAGGAGGAGAGAAGGTATGGATCCCTCCCTACCTTCTCTCCTATTACTATGGTACTATTCTACTCTACCGGATCTCATGGCAAGTTTGGGAATAATACATTTATATTTTAAGTGTGAACGTTCCTTTTGGCCGGGAGTCTTATTTGTCCTTTAAAATGTTGAATTAGTTTGATGCTTTTTACTTCTGGTCACGAATCTCCTGATATACGGGAGCTTCTGACGGGCGCGATGGCGCAGATAGTAGTGATCCTTGTGCACCAAGGTTCGCTCCCCACCCAGAATTTATGTAATGAAAATCTGTTTTTGTTCGGTGTCTGGGTGTTAAATATGTATTTAAGTTTTATATTTATAATTGTTCTACTTACTGATATCCATAACATAAGCGCATTAAGCGATTTATCACGAATTGTGAGAATAATTATTTATTTATCTGTTTAGGGAGGTAGCAAAGTTTCTTCGTAAATTGTTATTTTGAGGTCAACTTGTAATCTTCACAGGCATTTATCTTATCTGATACTCCTTTGATCTGAAAAATATTAAGCAGGGAATAAGCATGCATTTGCTAATATATATTCTAGTATTATTATTCTTGTAGATCATTTGTTCGAGTATTACTTTATATTCAAATACACGCACTGTTAGTGTTCCAAGATACATATCCTTTGAAGCGCGAATTGATCATTCAACCACTCAATTACTGTTTGAGCCGGGCTCTAGTGGCGAGCGATATCTTCAATGATCTGTAATCTAGATGAGGGCACCGTTGTAAACTATGATTTGATGCTTTAGCAGCCTTAGTCAGAAAATTACTATGTTTTTTTAATATATCAAAGTCTTAAAAAAAGAAGACGGTCCAAGTGCCAACGCATGCTATAGACGCTATTATTATTACGAAAAGATATTTCAAGCGCATGGCCAACATCGTAACATGCAGATATATTTTCATCTCACTTTTCAAACTTGTATAACGGTAGAAATAGTAAGAATACTAGATGTACTCTCACATATTTTTGCCAAGTAACGTAAGTAAGTACCAAGATCAATTGTATACTACTAGAATAAAATGCATAAGCTACTGTTATGTTGTCAGGCATCATCTATACCTAAGTCTATTCTCTTGACTCGACATCTGATAGGTATTTAGTATGATAAGGTAAATTTATTTTAGTTTTTTCTTTTTTTCTATTAAGAAGTCAGCAAAAAAGTATATGGGCCGTTTATAGTTAACGTGATTACAACCTATACACGCTCGTGTCATCACAAAGGTATCACTACCGCGTTGCTAACCTTGTGCGCTGAAAATACCTAGTCACATTTACCTAGTAATTTCAAACTGGACCACAGCAATGTGAACACTGCTATTTGGCGGTAGAAATAGATGAAAGTGAGATACCAACGGGTACCAACGTAGACAACCTTTGTAATTAGTCTACCATCTAGTAAATTTAAACCTTTAAAGATTTTGAAGTATTTTGGTCCATATTTGACAAGGTTTCGTAAATTCCGCTTACCTGGATATAATATACAATTATTTTCTACATGGAACTGACGTCAAATTTTTTTCATCAATTTAAAACCACATTTATCCTTCCTTAAAGCAGTTTCGGAGGAGTTTAAGCAAAAAAGCCTTGACACAGTATATTGTAGTTGTAGTGTATATAAATAAACATATTTCAGATTTTTATAAATATCGTCTTGTTAATAACTCGCTGTACCCGCGTGTTTTGTGCATCCAAGTGATGTACTTTATATCGAATCACGTCAAAATTTAATGTTTGAGAAAAGCTAAAAATCTAACGTTTTAATAAATAATATTATCTATATATGTAAACGGGATAGCTGACTGACTGACATATCAACGCTATAACTATAGGGTTATATAAATTGATTTTTTGCACAGGGGTTTATCAACCCCTAAATAGTATAAACTTTGCTGTTTCTGAAGCTTTTTAAATGAAATTTAGTATAATGTTTACGGTTAGTAAGGTTTAGGTATATTTAAAGTCATAAAAAACGTGTTTAATATTATAGTAAATTTGGTATGAAAATTTTACAACTTCACGTAAAAGAAACTGTGGGGCGTTTCTAGTTATTAATTAAGAATAAAATGGTTAATTCATCTAAGGAGAATTAATTAGTGGCTCTCCACCTCGCTTGGAATTATTACCGTATCAAAACTGTGCTGTGTTTATTCTCAATTATATTTGGGGCTTTTCCTTAATTTCCTCTCCATCTGTTCTATGTATTAACATTCCTTGAGCTATCCTCACATTTATCCTGCTCCATAAAGAGAGATTTGTCAAAGAGATATGCCAAGAGTTATATTAAAGTCGTGACCTAATTTTCTACTTTAAGACTATTTGTGAGGACTTTTGTGTTGGACTCATAATAATATATACCTGTGATAAGGAAATATGAGTGTAATTACTATACACATAAAGGATATATTTAAAGGTAGTAAGAGCAGATATATTTTTTTGGATTTATAACAGTCTCATATAACATAACTACTGGAGGTGGAGGACTAAAGAAAATATTACCTTAAATTGTGATATATTTAGGAAAATAAAATCTGCTTTACTGTGTTTCATTTACCATGTTCAGGATGTTTATTTACACGCAGCTGATTCTTGAAACAAATGAAATAAAATCAGCTGAAGGATTCTCCAAGTTTGCACAAACAGCGAGATCCCGTTAGATTTTAATATAATCGCGTGTATACTAAATTAACTTTAAAAAAAATTGTGTGAGTTGAAACGAAAGAAATCTTTGTATTCGGAGGCGCCCCCAACAAATCGCACCCGATTTCCCATGAGTGAGATTTACATATCTCTGGATCCAGAATGAATTCTTTCTCCTTTTTCGCTTTATAAACTTAAAATATTGGTTTAACACATAACTTGTACAATTTTGGGTATGATCTTGTGATGTTAATGATGGAAAAGAACTATAACTAATATTGTGAATAAATGTTTGGGTCAAGTCAATGCATGTAATATTGTGTAAATGTATTTATTTATTATATTTTAAATAGACTAAACATAAGAACGTTGAAAAAATACTCTCTTACAAACAAGAATATATTTCTTGCACTAGTCGCTTCTTGTATACCACTGCTGGGCATAGAGGGCATCTTCCAAAGAGATTCTCAATAAAATAGGTTGTATATGGCCTTCTTCCAGCGCAATCCTGTGGTTCTTGACAGTTAGTCTTTCTTTGTACTGCTGCTGCGTAATATCCTCCCTAAAAATTATATCTCTATCTGTTGTCAGTTCGGCGTTCCGTTAATTACCATTGATTCAATTATCAAAATTTTTTGAAGACATTAATTAAGTCATTATTTTTTTATTATATCAGATCGATAAACACCGGCGAGAAAGCAATCGTTACCTCAGGCTCAACACGCTCGTAATACACGAAACCGTTGTCAACACTATTGAATTTAAGATGTAATGCAACAATATTACCCAGTTATTTCACTTCCTGTCTCACGCTTCAAACCAAAATACAGCAATTTGAACAAAGCTATTAGACGGTCGAAATAGTTGAGAGTAAGGTTCCATTCCAGACGACTTTTGTATTAGGTCTACCTTTCTTCTTCATTATGCTTTCAGTGTAAATACAAAAGTGTTACATCATTTTATATAGTACCGGCAGAATTGAATAATACCTCCCACTGCACCAGGCGTTGTAAGAGGCGACTAAGGTACCAGAACCGACAGATGATTATCCATCCATAGCAGTGCAGCTCAAATGCACAGGGTGGGGATGGGCAGCAGCATCCCCGTCGATATAGCTGCGCTCTGTGATTGCCTACACGCTTGCCCAGTGCGGCAATTATGGGCAAAATACCTCATTCATTGGTGAAGCTTATGACTAGCAGTAGGCATCCAATGGCTGGTGGCGGTAAATAATGAAGGTGGTGTAGCGAATGTGTTGACTTGTTTATTCTGTTAACAAACTTCGTTCGCACGACCTAATCTCGTTATTAAAATTAATGCTGAAATGTTGTAGGTTTTAAGAGACTTTGTTTTGGTGTACAAAGTGTAACAAAAACTTTGTTATTACCGTGTTTTATTGGTGAATTGAGTGAAATTAGTCAATTTTAATTTTATACGCAATCAGGAATAATTTATGAAATATTTATTAAACACTAGAGGTAGACCTCTTCGTTCCGGTTTGACGGCTGAGAGAGGTAGTGAAATAACTGGGTAAAAGTGACATTGTATCTTCAGTTTACAAGATTGGCGACACACTAGTGATATCTTTGTGATGACACGAGTGTCTATAAGCTTTTCTTTTCTTTCGTCTTCTATAAGCTGCGTCACGTTATCATCAAGCGGCCCTAACGCAAGATTGCTAACTTTATTTCATAAAAAAATTATCTTAGTCGTGGTGTTCTGGCAGATTTGTAAAGTATATTGTAAAAATATTATATCCTTTTCTTTATTATCGTAAGAGGATTTTTTAATTAAAAAAATATTAATTAGACGGAAGTTGCTGACATTTATAATTTTCATAGAAACAATGCGTTTTAAGTATTAAATTGAAAGCATGAATAGACCATTCAAACTGAAACATTTGCAGACACAATCCCCTTTGGATCAGAGAGATAAATTCTATCGCAGTCTTAAAACAGTTCGTTCTACATTCTTAGATATTAATACATGATAAATGAGCTCAATTAAAACCGCTCTTCGCTGGGGATTTGCGAATTTCTTACACTGAGTTATTGCGGTGGATAAAAAATATCTCTCTACATACTGCTGCAAAGTTTTTACAGAACGTGGCCCACGTAAAGCTGTAAATATAATAATAATAATTTATTTATCTACAATAATAATTATAAAAACTCTTGACTACATTGCAAAAATTAAAACAAAAACACAATAGACCACACAGACAGGCTAAAACGATATATGAGTATTTCGTATAAGTATTGATGAGTAGTTACATCAGGTCATCTGGTACCTCTCATTATTTCTACCGACAAAAAGCAGTATCCGCATTACTGTGTTTCGTTTTAAAGGGTGAAAGAGGCAGTGAAATTACTGGGTAAAGTGACGCGGTATCTTTAGTCCACTAGTGTTTGTAGACTGCGGTTAAGTTTACCATCAAGCGGAATATGTATGTAATGCCACGTAGCTGACAAAAAAACTCTTCAAAAAGCCAACTTTGCTAAGTGCCAGTCTTTAATCACATATGCGACAAGCCATGACATATATTCTAGAATTAAAACGCACGCAAATGGCCCTACTGAAGGTATATTTTAAGCCCATCTTGTTCCCGACCACAGACCTGTACGAAATCAGCAAATTCCTTACGGTTCGACAATTGTTTGTGCTTACATTATATTAAGACAACATAAAATGGTAGATCCATCTATTGATCCTTAGTGGAATTAGTTGTAAAAGGCTTTCGCAAGGAGATTCTTGTTATTCTTGGGACCGTATTTATATGATTTGCTCAATGTTTAACTAAATATATACAGAAGTATAAGATGGTGCAGATCGATGGTATGCCAATATTTTTTACCACTTACATATATGGAAACAGAAAGTATTTTACGTATATTATTATAAATTAATCAACCACACGTTTACGTACATACTCACACGCACTCACACACTAACACACGCACTCACACACACTTCTAAACTTAACCATTTGTTTATATTTGTAATGTATTGTCGATATAAATCTCTGATCTGATTTTGAATCGTGTCCCGTCCATAAATGTCATAATTACTAATTGCCTTGCTTTTTTGTTTTATTTTGTAACTAGCTGTGCCCGCGACTTCTTCCGCGTGGAATAGTTTTTTAGGTACCATACCTCTTTACTTTAACTTATATAAACTTTGAATGTCTTATTTATTTATATCGAATCAATGGCCTGAGAAATAAGTTCAAAGTGTCTAGCTCCAAAAATAGCGAAATTTTCATACAACTTTTCATCCCCCCTTTCGAGCCCTCACAACCCTTTTTCCGAATTAAAAAATAGACTATGTCCTTTCTCAGGGTCTAAAGATTGTCTGTGTCAAATTTCATTAAAATCAGTTTAAAGGTTTAAGCGGAAAAGCGTAATAGACAAACAGACAGACAGAGTTACTTTCGCATTTATAATATTAGTTGGTATAGTAGGGATTGTACTATTGTTATTGTTTGTGCCTTGAAAGTTGGGGGCCTGGTGACCTGTGTCTCTGAACTTACACGGGTATCAGTCTCCTATGAATGATTTATATATTTAAATGTACATAATATATATAAGCCTGTATATTTATATATATTACATGTTATCATTTGTGGAAAGAAAAATAAAGAATTTATTTATTTTATTGTTTTATATACTTGTACGCTGACTTCGTATTATAAACAATGCACTATGTTATGAGCACTAGATATCTTTCATTTGAACTTTAAACTAGTATTGTTGTGCAAAATTAGACGTTTTACGTCTTTGTCTTTTCTTATGTAATATCAGTTTTTATTGCTACGATTTTATGTGGCAGTGTGTATGAGCGTTGGAGAAAAATTTACAATTTGCGAGATGAAAATTTTAACAGATCGCGTTTATTATTATATTCTATATTACGACATTAGACCGTTGTATGTATATTATTATAGCATTCACAAAACGTCCACTGCTGGAAAAAGACCCCTCAAGAAAGAGGATATTTTACCCAAAATTGCAAAATCGCCAACCGTGGATTCGTACGGGGAATGCTACTGTTTATTCTCTAGTATATGAGCTACGCTGTTTTGGATGGATATATTGCCATCTGTCGGTTCTAATACCTCAGTCACATCTTACAACACCTGGTACAGAGGGATATTCTTACTTGATGTACCACACGGCTATTGTGTAATATATAATACTTTTAATTGTATTTTCATCATTTGTATTTTATGTATCTTTAAATAAAACATGGGTTAGGCATCAAGCCCATAGTAAAACTATATTATCATTAAATAAATTTTTAGTGTCACTAAACAATGAACGGTACCAAAGTATGACGGATAATAACAGAGCCTTAATGTATGGTCCACTGCAGAAGGCAAGTAAGGACAAATATTGCTTATAATTTTTTTTCCTACATCTCCACTTTACTCGGTGATAAGTCGTTTAAAGCACTTGTGTTACGGACATCAGACAACAGAGTAATCATAGATATACTACTTAAATACATATATTTAACCCAAGAACAAATATAAATATTTGTCCTGGGTGGCGAGCGATCTTTGGCGTACAAGATTGGATCACTATCATCTGTACCATCAGGCTCATTAATTTCCTCGTTGCTCAGCAGACCAATCAACCATGTTGTTATATGCTCATAGCTACGATGTTTTCTGTTTGATACTGCCATCAGTAGGTTCCAGTACCATTGTCACCACTTACGACAACTGGTATATATGAAGTTTACTTGAAGAAAATCAACTTGTCTCAGGTGTCACGGGACTCGAACCTGTATTCTTTCTATACCTGGGGACTGCACTATAGTTATGCTACCGGTTATTTAGGTATATATTTTCTATTTTGAAATAGCTGAAAACACATATCATTGTACGTTTTTCATTGTACGCTCTTACCTGTATGCTAAGCTAGACTTTAAGTATCTGTTTCAGTTAGTATGAGTTTAAACATTTTGTACATATTGTTATTATAATTAGAGGTTGATTAGCTTAATAAATAAATAAAATAAAAAGGGAATCTGATGACAATTTAGGATCGACTCCGATCTTTTTGATCTCCTTAAGGATTTCTTATATTTTCAACTTACACGATGTAGTTAACTTAATATTTACACGGCCATATATAACTTGTGTTTAAACAATTACAGTGTAATCTAGCAATTACGTTTTTTTATTAAAACTATAGCGACCACAGATATTTATTAACTTAGCATTTTCATCATCATACCAGCCATTGGAAGTCCACTGGTAGGCCTCTCTAAGAAAGGAGGTGTCTTGTCCATAATTACGAAGCTGAGCAAGCGTGTTGGCAATCGCGGAGCTTTTGCCACGGGAATACTGCTGCCCATCGCTGCCCTGTGAATTTGAGCTAAGGATATACCCCTGTCTGTCAGTTTTAGTACCTCAGTCGCCTCTTACTACACCTGGTTCAGGGGAGGTGCTATTTTTCTCTGCTGGTATCTCACGGCAAGCATTTTACTTAAGATGTTTTAATACATAAACAAATTAAATTGAAAGGCATAGAAAAATAATTGAGACAGAAAATTTACCGAGAATTTCCAGTGAATGTATCCAGTTATCAATAAACTGATGTTATATCGAATATCTAAGGCTACTTTATATAAGTAAATAAATAAGGATGCCACAATAAGTTTTGAACTTGCAATTAAGACCTCAAATGAGAGAGTATTTATAAAACTGACAGTAATGCGGACGGAGACAAGAAAATCTTTTAGTAAAATGAATAAAATTGGGTCACCTTCACCTTTCTTTTTTACTACTATTCTCATGTTCCTAACAATACGAACTTTCAAGTTTCGACTAAATTTTGCCAAGTACTTGAAATATAGCAGTCACGTGGTGTTTCACAATGGTCCAAGTATACTGGGTCTAACTATAAATTGTCTGTCAATGACATTACATATAAGTGTGTTATTTACAATTGACATATCTATTTTAGTGATATCGACAAAAAATGTTTTTAGATCTCGACAATATTGAAATGAAATCTAAAACACTAAGACAAGAACTGTGGATAAATTTTGCCAAAAAATTGAAATATGGCTGGAATGTGGTTAAGTCATTACAAGTAAGTGTATTATTTGTAATCGACTTATATATGTTAGTTATATCGAAAAAAAAAATTATGTCTCGACAATATGTATAAAAAATGAAATCTAAAAAACTGAAACAAGAATTGTGGATTGACATCATCAGCGCCCAGCGCGGCAACTATGGGCTGAGTTCCACCTTTTTTGGGGAGGCCTATGTCCAGCAGTGGACTTCCAATAGCTGATGTGATGATATGCATACTAGTGAATTATAATTCTTTATGACAGAAATGAATACATTACAAATATCCGTATGGGGAGTCAGTTTTAATAGGACTTTGAGTACTAAGTTTTACGAATTAGCGCGAACATTACAGCTTGCATTTCTTCTTTACAGATACGAAACTTACAAAGCTACACTGAAGAAGATTCCCGCGACGAGGCTCTCGCGCTTGACCGAGGCCCTCGCCAACTACGACCCTGTACTTAACGAGTACTTCTTTGACCGGCACCCTGGTGTCTTCGCGCAGGTCCTCAACTATTACAGGTTTGTTTTTTATATAGTCAGTATGAATTTTATACATTCAATTAAAACGACAACTGCTGTCGCGCATCTTTTACGCCATGTATTCGTCTCCAAATTTCCGCTCAGAATTAACCTGGGAGTAAACGAAAAGTTCGACCTCATCTCTCATACCCTGGGCTGGTACGCGCTTACTATCCGGTTGAACAAAGACCGCCTCCAAACCCAGCAGTCCCGTGTGTTACGAACCATCATTGGCGCACCGCAGTGCGAAACTCAACAATATACCTGGACTTCATCATCTTATATCAGCCATCGGAAATCCACTGCTGGACATAGGCCTCCTCAAGAAAAGGGGGAAATTTTGCCCATAATGTCACGCTGGGTAAGCGTGTTAGCAATTGCAGAGCGGAGTTTTCACTACAGGGACATGGGTACCCTGTTTTGTATGGATATACCGCCATCTGTCGGTTTTGGTATCTCAGTCGCCGGTTACGACATCTGATACAGAGGAAGGTACTATTTTACTATACCGGTACCTCACAGCTTGAGGCATTGATGATTGATAGAAAGTTGTATCTTTATCGATTGCTTCAAACTTGTAAAAGTTTAACATTTGAGTGTTTACAACCTACAATATTAAAAAATAGCGCTGACTTCTTAGCACGAAAATAACGCTAGAAAAAAATTGAACTGTCCGTTAAGGTCTTGGTAGCACAAATGAAGTGCAGTCCCCAGGTATGGAAATGATGTAGGTTCGAGTCCCGCCTGACATCGGAGTCCAGTTGATCTTTTTCTAGTAAATATCATCTTAAATATAAGCATTTTCTATGCATAAAACCTCTCAAATACTAATAAAGTAGTATAGTTTTATGATAGGTTTACAGAGCAATGATAAATTTCATACTTATTTATATACTTGCTTACCGTAAACAATAGATTAACCTACCCAAATCTGTCAAATTATTCAATTTTGAACTCGTTACAAAGTTTTGACAGAAGAACAGTTGCGACCGAAGATTTGAGTGGGATGATCTATTTCTGTGTGTACTTTATCTACGCATTATAAGTCGTATTACTTAAAACCAGCAGTCTCTATTTAATAATTCAAAAGTGTTTGTGGTTAAGTCTCATTGAATAAAAAACAGTTACTTTAGTGTTTGAAAATAACATGTCTGCCTACGATCGGTTGATTCTAACATTGACTTGGCATTGAAACGTGGCTTTCACAGTGGATCTTTTTAGACAACTCAAAGTAATCCAACAAGTTATGGAAAAGGCAATGATCTGACTCTTTAAGTTTTTTCAGTCAAATTTTACCTGTTGTAAAGTTCTTCTGGCTTAAAAAAGTAACGAGCGTCTACATATATGAGAGATAAAATAGTATTTTTCTCAATTTGCAGTTGCAATGTTATTTTACATAAAAAAGTTACAATTATGTGTAAATAACATAAGATTCTAATAAATGTTGTCGTAAGGTAATTGAATAATGTGTATCAGGTGTCGTAAAACAAGTGCTTTAAGTGACTTACCACGGAGTCAGGTCATGTATGAGATGTTGTGGGAATTTATTATTATTTATAATTTTTTCTCCGTTATTTACCTGATATTTAAAACGATAACAGTAAGAGTCTTTAAATGTTTGTGTTCACTAGTATATCCAATTCAAGAGGGATTCAATACACTGAAAACAAATTGATCTGCCAAATAATAAGAAAACATTCGTGCACGAGTCCGACTCGCACTTGACCAAATTTTTTATTTCTTTTTAATGACATTGGTTTGACAGTGGCGACGCCGGTAACTTCAATGATACTAGAAGGACTGTAACTTAAAAAAAAAAATTGCTATTCCTTCCCAAACCCTTCTTGTGGGCCGAAGTTTGCAGACCGGTTAAGAACTACCACTTACAAACTTAGTTTTAGTACCCTTCTAGTGCTAATATACTAGTGTAAAGCAGACCTAATTCATTAAACTCCTACCTAAGCAATGAACCATTTCAAATGTTACTATTGGTTTGTTTGATAAATATAGGTAGTTTTACTTTCACAATTTTGTAAATTAATAAGCAAATAATCTTTTTTGTTAGTATTAACATAAAGTTTTGATAAAATTTATGGGTTTTAATGCTAAAGTTCACTAGTAGTGTATGCTCGCTAGTCCGCTACGATCTTTGCGGCGCGATGTCCGCGAGCTTTGCGAGCGCGACCTCGCAAACGCGCGGTCGCGGCCGCGGAGTACGCAGGTTGAAATCTATAAGAGGCCCTCTTTTTTCGGTGGCGCTGGAATTGACGTCTGAGTAGTACAGCAATAGGTTCGTTCAAAAAAAAAAAAAGCTCGCTAGTAGTGCAAATGCTCGTGAAGTAAAGGTTAACAAAGATCTGTGTTTGTTTTTTTTTTACTAAAGTAAAAACAGATAAATGTTTAGTATCTAGTGTGACCCCTTTTAGCTGAAATCATAGCTTGAATTCATCTAGGTATGCTAGCGAGGATATTCCGGATACTACAAATGATAGAAATCATTTTGGTACCGTATTTTGTTAAAGAAGAGTTAAAATCAAAGCCACCCGTTTTTTTTGCTAATGAGTGTATTTTTATGTTGACTCTTGGTATCCTTACCTAAGAATACATAGAGTTAAGAATCTAATATTTCCTTAGAAATGGCTTTTTTCGATTATGAATTTTATTGGCTTCTGGAAAGTGCTTATGCCTTAATATGATATATGTTAATGATTCTATAATGTGCGCCAAAGGTAGTGGGCTTAAAAATTTATTTATTAAAGAGGAATATTTGTGTTCTTCTTGTTGGTTCTTCTGTAACACATGTACTAAGTGGGTAATTACGGAGTCAGAGTTATTAAATACAAAATAGCTTCAGTTAGTTTATGAATGGAATGATATTATTAACTCTTCTTTATTTGCGTTTATGATCATAATTATACAGTATCAATATAGGCCTTCCTGAGAAAGGGGGAATTTTGCTCATAATTGCTACAGTGAGAAAGTACATAATTGCGACTAGAATGCTGAAGTCCATCCCCACCCTATGCATTTGAACTGCTGTGCAGTTTTGCTATCTCAGTCAACTCTAATGACACCTGTTACAGGGGGAGATACTATTCTACTCTGACGGTACATCACATGTAAATTATACGGTAACAGAGATTTAATTATTTATCACTTACAAAATATTTTTTCACTTGAAATAATTTACCCGTCTCAAGAAGCTTGACGAACGACTTTTTAATTACCGATTCGATGCTCCAACTGCTGGATAACACGAGAAAATACACTTTAATTTTTGTTTTAATTTATGATTTACATTGCAATGAAATAGTTTTAGTATTGTGAATACAAGGCATACAAAAGTGTATGAGGCGGACACAACACTGTTTTAACGTAAATACGTTGTGATAGGTTTTGTTTTTAGATAAAATATTTTTATTTATGTGTGTAGGTGTTCGGTGTGATATCGGTGTGGTACCGGCAGAATAGAATAGTAATAGTACCACCCCCTATACCAGGTGTAGCAAGAACCGATGGCGATATTTACACGAAGTGGCGTAGCTCTAATACAACAGGGCGGGGATAGGCAGCCGAATCCGCGTCGCGAAGCTACTCTCAATGATTGCCACCATGCTTGTCCAGCACGGCAAATATGAGGAAATTATCCAGCAGTGGAGGATTTTTCGACAGTTTTGATTACTTTAAAGTAACATTTTGTATATAATCGATAGATTTTGATGCCCCATGATAATTAAAATTGAACGAACATCGCAGTTCTCAGCCAAAAGTTTTACTAATTGCAAATCTCGATAAGCTGCTAAATAAATTCAAAATGGCGGCGATTCCCCCTCCATGGCACACAACGCGGCTCTGTTCTCTATTATTATAACGAATTCTTTGATCTTTAACTATCAAATAGTTTATCCGAATTTCAGATGTAGTCGTTAGATTCGAGTCTACATCGCCAAACTGTATTGATTATGTTGATGTTAGGTTTCATTGCCGTGGGGTACCGGAAAAGTATAATTGTAACTCCCCCTGTGACTGGTATCGTAAGAGGTGACTAAGGTACCAAACTTAGCAGAGGGTGGTATATCTATCTGAAACCGTGTAGCATATGATCAGGGTTAGGATGGGCACCAGCATTATTTTTATGGGGCCACGCTCTGCAATTTCCAGCGATGAAATTATGGGTAAAATTATATATAGGTATATGTCTAGCATGATCTAATGGCATATGGCTGACATGATGATTGCAATGTGTTTCTTTGGATAGTTGCAAATTAAGAGGCGTATTTTCCTGAAAATAATCTAAATTCTTGTAGCACTTCATTAAAACAGATAAATACAGCCTACGCTCGATTTCGGTCTAGATTCGATTAACCCGAATTGTTTCGGGAAGGCCGAAAAGAAACAAAAGAATTAATTACCCCATCACAGGCAGATGTTGTCCTTCGCTCCCATCTGATCAGGCGTCGATAGTTTTACGATTGTCTGTGGGTTTGGCTGAATAAAAACAGTTAGCTTTAAATATTTTCTTTCGTTGCCTTTATATTATTTATTAAACCGAATTATTTTTATACTGTGAGATATATGGAATTGAAAACAGATAACAGATTTGGGTTAATCATAATATTTGTTTAATACTTTTTTGTACACGCGAAACATAAAAAAACATACATGAATTGAAGATTGAAATAGTACAATGGCGGCATTACCGCAAAGAGCGATTTGTTCCAAGCAACCTTGAGATAGAGAGTGCGTAAATAAAATTATAAAATATGGAATGACGGTGAAACTAAGTAAAATGTCCAATCCAATGGCGCAGATTGTAGTGTTCCTATATCAAAGGTCATCGGTTCGATCCCCACCCAGGACAAATACTTATATAATGATAATTGTGTTTGTTCTGTGTCTGGGTATTAAATATATGTATTTAAGTATTAAATTTGTGATTTATCTGTTGCCTGAGGTCCGTAACATATGCTTTAAGCGACTTATTTTGGAGGACAAAGTACGAGAGGTAAACATTAAAAAAGTAAATTAAAATCATTGTAGATTGAGCAACAT
>JACJUM010005601.1:15127077-15149810 GCA_020976665.1 Heortia vitessoides
CGACCACTAGTCGACCACTAGTCGACCACTAGTCGACCACTAGTCGATCACTAGTCTCAAACACTAGATCAGTTCTTACAATGGAGCTACTTCAAAGAGTAAATGCATTTTTGAATCGTATTTATTTACTCGCGTTAGGGCGGCCATGTTTGCCACAAAGTTGAATTCCAATAAATAAAGACCGAATGAGGATTTTAAAGGCATCCGTGCCCTCCTTGTTTCTTTTATCTCTTTTTGTCGTAACTGGGACATGTTCGTTTCCCAATTGCACGTCCCTAATACATTTTCTCATTTGATCAGAATCAGCATTCGTCCTCCCAATTTCGTAGGAGACCGTGCATCAGGAAAGTAAAAGAACCACCTGTAGACGGCTAAGTTATAGTATACGGGATTTTAATACATGTAATGAAATTACATTTAACCATTCTAAATTTAAAAATTGCCGTGTGGTACAGGTAGAGTAAAATGGTACCCCCTCCCTGTGCTAGGTGTCGTAAAAGGTGACGTAGGCGCCAGAACCGACAGATGAAGGTATATCCATTCGAAAAAGTGTAGCTCAAATAAATGTACATGGCGGAGATGGGCAGTAGCAAACCTGTCGCGGAAGCTACGCTCTGCAATTGCCAATACAGTTGCCCAGCGTGGCAATTATGAGCAATAGTCTCCCTGATTTGGGGAGGCCTATGACTTTCAATGATTGATGTGATAATTATGAAGAAATTTTAATAGCTTTTAATGGAATTCGATTTCTGCCACGTAATTCAATGGCAGATTGACGTTTAGATTTATTTATGTAGATTTGGATTATAAAATCTTAAACTATATTATTTATTTGAGGAGGCAATTACAAGGGAACTTCAAATGTCGATTCGTTGTAATTTCAGTTGAGACAAATATGTAATTGGCGTAGTTAAATTATGTCTTTTATAATATTGTATGCGTGATAAATAAAACATTATTTTGTATTTTAACAGAAACAATATGTGGTTTATTTTGAAAATCCTGAATAATATTTCTCATAAATGGACATTTAAAGTATATACCTATTTTATACATATATTTCTTTAACAGGTATATACGTGATTGGGTTGTATATGAACGATACAGATGATCTACGAAAAATACTATATTTCGATATATTCATTAAAAATGCGATCCACTCGCATCGTAACTAACTTCATCATATTAGCCGTTGGGCATCCACTGCTGGATATAGGCCTGCCTAAGAGACCCAGATTTTCGTGTCTGGTGGGCGTCTTACGCTGGGTTAGTACTAGGCCTCCATTTCAGTACCTTACCTGAGTGTGCCCGGCCCACTGATACTTCACCTTCCTAATATCGATCTATATCGGTAATTTTAGTTCTGTTACGGATCTTCTCAAATCCGATCGTTCAAAGAATCTTCAAGCATTGCCCTCTCCATAGCTCGTTGGTGTGTCTTGAATAAATTGCGTCTCATAAAATGCAATATGTGTTCTCTACACCTATCGTACTCTGTACACGTTTGTCAAAGAGACAGTTTGGTAGACATCCAATCTTGTTCAACAAGGGTCTTGGATTTTAGCCCCACCATAGTCAAGAATTTATATAATGAATATTTGTTCTGTATAACTTAATTTCGCGCGTTTTTGCATCCGTTCTTGTTTATGTTTCTTGTGTCGAAGCGTTCGGATTATTTTGCGTTATTATATATAATTATAATTGAATATTATTATATACTTCAAACATTTTATTGTTAGGTTTTCTCTATTTGAAGTCATTAATCTATCGTATTTTAAACCACGTAACGCCGCATCTTCACTCCCTTGGGAAATAACTTTGAGTTACAAAAGCGCAATAATTTGTTTAGCGTGTAAATATAAACATTTTGTGGCGATAAAATGAATTCGTTTTATTATTTAAAATAATGAATGAATCGAGAAATTTTTCATTTTCTTCTAATATTACTTAAAAGTTTCGTGATAAAACGGATAAATCAGAGAGTCAGTATATTATTTACATATCTAATCCTAATAAGCAGACACTAATTATTTCCGTGACTGTGTGATTCTAGTAGAGTTTAGTAGTAGTTACCCCAGCACCAGATGTTGTAAGAGGCTCCCGAGGTACCGAAACCGACAGATGGCGGTATATCCATCCGTAGCAATGCGCGGAAGCATTCCCGTCGCGAAGCTACGATCTGCGATTGCTACCACGCTTTCCCATCGCGGCAGTTAAAGGCTAATTCCCCCTTTATTGGAGGAGGCCTATGTCAAAGAGGGGACGTTTTATAGATAATTATTCATTAATCACGCGTCATCAATTTAAAAGACCCACCCGCAACCCATTTTCTATAATTTTATTCGTTTGATTAGTTTAAAAATATCTGAGTTAACATAGCAGCCCAAGAACTATCATTGCTTATACACCTCCCCAGGAAAAGGGGCATTTTACTTTTTTCTTTTTATTAGACCAAGTCGACAACAAGCAATGAAATTCTGTCCGCGAAAGCCTTATAGAGGTACCAGAACCGAGAGATGGCGGTGTATCCATTTGGAACAATGTAGCTTAAATTGAACTGAAAGAGGATGGGCAGCAGCATTCTCGACGGGAAAGTTACACCTTACGATTGCCAACACGCCAGCCTAGCGGGGTAATTAAGGGGAAAATTCTCCCTTTATACAGAATATATGATGATGAAGATGACCCATTAACTTTACTGCCTCTCTCACCCTTCAAACTGAAACGCGTCAATAGAAACTGCTATTTGGCGGTAGAAATAAGTGTGAGGTAAGAAAGAGTGTTAGGTACCCTGCAGATGATCTCTATAGAAGATCTACTTCATGTTATGTAAAAATGTAGGTTGGAGGGCACTAAGTCCAACTAAGGAGGTCATTTGACTATTAGGCGGGCCGTATGCTGGTTTGCCACCATCACAGTACATATGAACCCAGTCCTACCATAACATGTTTAATGTTTAGCCAGATTTTATAGTGCCGAATCTATTTGACGTAAACCAGAATACAACGGATATACGACTAATATTTAACTAAATCACTGTTTCTGTTACTAGACTTAAATTTATGGGCGTGATCGCTGTCACTGTGAACTTGGGCAAGTAAATTGTTTTAATTCAACGGTTCTTGTGCGCCAAGATCGTCGCTTCGATCTCCATCTGGGACAAAAAATTATATTACAGATATCTGTTTTTGTTCTGTGTCTAGGTGTTATTTAAGTATGATATTTGTAACACAATTGTTGTCTGATGTCCATAACACAAGTGCTTTTAGCAACTTATCTTAGAGTCAGGTCAATGTATGAAATGTTGTGTGATAATTGAGTTATTCTTAAACCTTAATACTTCCACAACTGTATGGTCTTTACAAATAATAATATTATAAAGAAAAAAAAATTATCTCGTTTTTTAATAAGTAATTTATACAAGTACTAGCATTACATGTTTATTCTTTAAACAGCAAATTATATTACACTATTTTACAGCCCGTGACATCGTCCGCTAGGACATCATTGTATCCCTGAGGAACTCTTGGTATTCCGAAAAAAAATTATGTCGCTCACGGCTTAAATGTGCAGTAAGTCTTGAGTGAAAATTCCATAGAGATATATAAAAAACAGATCTATCCTACGGGGACACGTTTTGAAAAATAGTCAGATAGGTATTCCAGACTGTCAATAATCACTTGGTAGTTTCAGCATGATAGATAAATAAAATATATATACTTACAAACTGTTGCATTTATTCTCTAACTTTATAACCCTATTTCTGATGTACGTTATTTTATGTATGTATATACATATACATATATATATATATATATGTATATACATACACATGTTTATATCATATGCATTTATTGCGTTTATTTATACAAATATGTATGGCACGCTTATTTATTTTGTATATATATTGCCTGCACCACTATATATATATATATTTTTCAGTTTTGTGTAATGGTTGACTGGGAGATAATGCCATCTGGCATTAAGTCCGCCATTTGTACATTTTGTAACATTTTGTGCAATAAAGTTAAATAAATAATTAAAAAAAAAAATATTAGTAAGAATTAAAACCGAGATAGGTTCTAATGGTCAGTGGTAACACCAACTAGCGATTGCCGAATTTAATGTGTTGATATGTGGCCGTAAATACGCTGGGAATAAAAAACGGTCACATTTTATGTTTCGTTTAACTGTTATCGTGATTTTTGTTGACGTGTATTCGCTCCCGATGGGCTCGTGCTATAGTTTTTTGACGTTCGGCCGAGCGATGCGCGCACGCGTTCCAAACAAATGAGAGAAGAAAAAGTTTGTTCGAATTTTAAATTGAAAATTGGGTTCCGCGTAATTCTTTTGTTTGTATTTGTTTTGCAAATTTTCGGACACGTTTTCGTTTGTGAGTTCAGGAATGTTTTATATAATATTTATAATAAAAATGCTTTTTAATGACTTTTAAATGCGGTTTTTTTATCTTTTTTTTATTTGTAGTTCGATCTTTCGGCTACATTTCGCGAAACATGGACATTTGCAAATACAAAAACACTCAACATCTCATGTATTGAACTGATTTCGTATACATATATTAGTTTGGCTATAACATATAGATAAATATGGACACTGTTTCAGGTATATCAATTGCTAATTTACGATACTCAGTGCAGAGTGAGGTATTGTACTATTCTACCGGCATGTTACGATTAATTCACGCAGCTAAGATATATTGTTTATATCTAGTAATAGATATAGCATATATTTGTGTACATGCTAGCCAATATAATTGCTTCTGTCCTACAAATAGACGATCTATATCTGCTGATATGAGCTCCAAACTTCATCAACCTATATACTTGGTATACTTGGTCTAATTGCCCCTAGAGATAAAGCGAATGGTCTAATGATGCTGCCGCGTTGGTTAACATTACCCGGTAATTTCATATTTAATGATCGATTAGGGAATTAACCTTCAATCCATAAACAACACTGAAAAACATTCAATCTAAACATTTTTTGTTCTGGCATTAACTATGCAATGTAAGCCTCAGTCCCCTTGCTTTGACTTACCAGGTGTCGTAATAGATAGTGATGCCGACAGTTAAGGTACATCCACTAAAACAGCGAAGTTCAAATGCAACAAAACGGAGATGGTCATTTATATCTAGATAAACTATCTAACTCTCTATTAATGGCAAAATTCAGCCTTTTTTGAGCAATGCCCTGCAGGGGATAGTTCACTTTCAATTGCGTATCAAGGGCTCTTTTACAGGACTTTCCGTTACTTATCTTCTTCCCTAGAGATGTAATTATATACATACAAATTGTATCAAAATCCTTAGCCGATTAGTATTTAGTGTTAATAAAGTGAATCTGGTTTATTTTAACGCTATATTCTCAGTAACAACCAATCTTATTTAGAAATCTTTTAATTAAATTGTCATAAGGGCAGACTGGCTTGCGATTTACCTCAGGTAGACCTTATACAAAGGTAGTCTGCATTGGTACCACACTCTCATCTATTTCTACCGCCAAATAAAAGTGTTAGCATTGCTACGTCCCGGTTTGAAGGGTGATAAACTCAGTGAAATCACTGGATAATGAGACATAATATCTTCAAGTCACAAGGTTGGCAACGCGTTTGTGATATCATTGTGATATAACGAGCGTTTATAGGCTGCAGTGATATTTACTATTACGTGAACTATATGCTTGTTTGTTGACCTGTTTATTAAAAAAAAAAGATAGTCATTACTTTGTAGACGACACGATTAATTGTCATCCTCGTCTATTTTTGCTGTGATGACATAATGTCAATACATAATTCAGCTACCAACAATAATTATCTAACGACAAATTACCGGCCCGTGATAATGGGAACGCGTTTTCAATGCTATCGAATCGGGTAGCTTTTGTAACTCACTCTATGATGTCTCGAGACCCTCAGCGATGTCAATAGTCAGAAATACTTCGATCTCAAAGGCCAAACTGGAGGCAGCCCTCAAAAGTTGCCCCTAATTAGCGAATAGTTGCTGATCACACGACCCTGGAAGTCGCGGGCAAAGAGATCGCATCGCATTCGCTTTTAACCCTCCTCAACTTTGTGGGCAGGGGAAAGTTTCACTCGAATTACTGTGTATTTCGAGGCGTTCTACACTTGATATCATTGCTTTAGGACTGAGTCTTATTCAAAGCGGTATACAGGCGAAATTCGCTTGATAGCAGTACGCTTACGCTTAATAAAAAAATAAACGACGTTGTCTTAAATTATTTATTGTTTTGGTCGGGAAAGCAATATAGAAGGTCGTTTTGAGTAGGTTTACGATACTTGGGTAAAAAATTCTATAAAAATTTTGTTTGTCATTGTCTCTTTGAGAATGTCTCTTCACTATTTGGATGGGAACATCACTGACGTGCCATTACTTAATTTATCTGCCTCTTTAAAACAAAACAAAATAAGGTTCTGCAGTAAGGCGGTAGAGATAGATGAGAATGAGGTGCCGAGGTCAATTGTCTGAAAAATAGTTCAATAATGTATCTTAAAATTAATTTTGTGGTCTAAGTGTGAAAAGATATTTGACAGAAAATTTTACTGTAACATAAAATGTTTATTAGTTTTACTTTTGACACAGAAAATAATAATAAACATATTTGCCCACGCCCGGTGTAAAACATACGCTTCCCTGAGGTAGCAGGAATTTTACTTACGGTACCATCAGTCTGTAGCTTCGCCACGGGGATGCAGCTGCCTATCCCCAATGCAATGTACGCCTGTTACCGTACCGCTTTTCGTTGCCTGCGGTATTTCAGTCACCCCTTATGACACCTGGTTTTTGTATACCAGTAGGTGCTGTCTGTCGGTATTAAAAAAAGTTTAATAAGTTTATTAAGTACCATAAAAACTGTCAAAGACCTATTTTAGAAACTATTATTTTAGTATTACATATAGAAACATTATTTTATTTATGTGTAAATATAGAACTTTTGTTCCTGTTCAAACCTGAAACACAACACATGATTATCATATTTGCGAATAGAACTTAACAGGCGTTTAGTTACCTATACCATCCGCCATACCATCAATATATATATATATTTGTATTTTTTTTATAAATTACAGGCTTTATTTTACTGTGATATACAAGCTAAATTATTCTTAAGAATTATTAAAATTCATTCAATTCAGTCACATTTTATATAAAAATATATTTTTTTAAATTAATTTACTTACTTTTTTTAATATTATTAAAAAAAAATCTGCACATAAGAGTAACAAACATAGATCCTTTTTAATACAAAATATCGCGTTTATAATATTAGTGATGTAGATAAAATTAGTGTAGGAACAAATATAGATAGTATAAAGATTTGTTAATTGGTAGAAGCTCCACAAACTGTCACATTATCTGCTTACAAAATCTGAGTTATCAAACTAAATTGTTGGGAACTGCCCAACTCAAAGTTGACTATTGACGTTTTGCTTACACAGCTGCTTAACATCAGATAGATGGATAAATATAGACTATATCATTTAGCCGCGTCTTCCTTCTAGAATAAATGAGTTTATGATACATGAACATAAAACGGATTAATACCATTTTGAAAAACGGAAAACAAGATGTATCCCGGTCCGAATTAAAAATAGCATATGTGGAACTTCATACTATCCTCAGCATTAATGTCTACATTATATATATGTATACTTATACATATATAATTAAACATATATATACTATACTAACTTGAATTTTTTTTCTTAGAAGTATCAATTACATTGTTGCAGCCGTTCTGAAAATTAAAAAAGTTAATAATGTTATTAATAATGACAAATGAATAAACAAGGGGTGGCCTTGAACTTGTTCCATCATCCCTTACTAAAAGGTTTCAACCGCTGCTATTATTCCGCTGCCCCCAAGTAATAAAGTTAGGGCATCTAAAAATACAATGGAGGCTAGGGCAAACTCGGCACAAAAATAAACAACGCACTTTCCAGCCTCGAGTCAATTAATAGATCAAAGCTGCTTCAATATTGGGCCAGTAATTGATTTAAACGATGGCCCGGCTTCGTTTAATAGTGAAGATTGGTGTTGGGTGAGATAGAAATTTTTATTAATGGATCTATTAATTTTGTTGGCGACATTTTGCGATTTTGATTTTGTGGTGTTGTTTTAAGGTTTCCTCTTGTTTTGTTTGAAAAATATGGATTCTACAGATCTTGTTAATAAAAAAATTACCATTAAATCTAATTTTCTAACTGATTCTAGCAATTTTGTTAACTCGGGCATACATGCCGTGTGTATTTATTCGAAACAGTATTCCACGATATACTTACAACATAATTAAAAAAAAAGTTTGCTTATAATTATTTTTCATTACTTTTAATTTTTTTCAATTAATTCTTTACCTATGTATTTTTTTATTTGCCGTTTGAATTATATTCTATTTCGTTCTACTCATTAGATATATTATTTTGAAAATTATTGTATCTGCACGTGCCCACCGCGCTGCGTCCACGTTGCCGGTAGCGTCATCAAGCGGCCGACGGCGCGGTGCCTCCTGATCAACCCACTTGAATCCGATGGTGCTGTGGGGACTTATAATTGATGACAGGCCCAATCTTATGCGCCAAGAGTCACGTTTTCAATCTCCATCCAGAAAAAATATTTATATGATGATATTTGTGTTTGACCTGTGTCTGTGTGTTTAAAATATGTACTTAAGTGTTATATTTGTGATTCCTCTATTCTCTAATATCCGTAACACAAGTGCTTTAAGTAAATTATCTCGGAGTCAGAGTATGAGATGTTCTGTGATTATTATCATGTCATGTGTCATCAATTTATCTAGCTAACCGACATAAAGTGTACTTCGAGAGCACCGATTATATTTTCAGTATTTTCATGTAACTTCTTAAAATAAATTTCATCGTGGACACTTGAAATCAACCCCCACTTGACGGGGATAAGGGCTGTCTGAAACTTTGTTTTTGCTTTCTTTTGAACCGCAAATGGTGATTAGGGTAACATCTTCAATAATGACATGTACGCATAATTTATAATACTGTACCTACAAAGTTTCAGGCAAATGGACCTCCATTTGCCTGAAACTTTCCTCAAATATATCAAAAAGGACCTCCTTGTTGTTATATTTTGCCAGTTTCCCTTTGTATTATTTGGTAACTACAACAAACTAACCAACCACCCAGGCCCTGTCCTACCAATCTGGATATCCAGGCTGAATTCAGGGAAATGCCTGCAGAATGGAGATCATTCTCGCCCTTCAGGGGCAGCCATGGTTACCACAGTATACTTAAAGTTAGTATTATTTTACTACACTCCTCATTTTCAAGGATTTTAGCAGTTGTACGTCCACCGCTGGGCCTGAGCTTCCAAAAAATTACTCAATTTCGCCCATAATTTTTGCGTTGGCTAAGCATTATGCCAATTGCAGAGCGCAGTTACCCGACGAATGTAGCTTCCAGAAAAAATATGTTAAGTGTGATGCCATCATATTAGTATCATAGTTTTTTTATTTTTATTAGAATTGGTCGACAAATAAGCAAACGATCCGCGTGATAGTAAGAGTCACCGCAGCTTATAGACGCTCGTAATATCACAAGGATTTCACTAGTGCGTTGGAAACCTAGTGATTTTACTAGTATAGCACAGCTGTTGGAAGTACACTGCTGAAATTCCCAGGTTTTTGGGAAGACCTATATCTATCGCAGGACAGGCGTCATGCCAAACACAGAATACAACTTCGCGATGAGGATGCTCCTGCCCATCCCCATCCTGTAGTATTTTTTGCTAGCGCTGTTTCGGATGGATATACCACTATATGTACTGGTACCTCAGTTGCCTCTTACGACACCTAGTACGGAGAGAGGTATTATTCTATTGGAGTACCGCCGGTACCCCACGGCCTACGAGGATTTAGCTTACTTTTCTTGATGATCTTTCAAATAGTAAAATTGCTTTTTAATCTATTTAGTAGCTTTTGAGTTTGTCTGTTAAAAATGTACATCTTGCATAAAATTTTTGATTTTAGGATAGAATCTGTATTTTTTAATTTTGATATATTTCAAGTAGGATTTGAGTTAAATCATATGTCTTTATTACATTCGTACAGATGGTTTGCATTCAAGTAATATTTTAGGTACCTACATTGTTTTACAAATTTATGTAAATCACTAACCATATCAGACCTATTCTGTCCAAAAACGCAGCGCCACCTACCATTTGCTATTTGGGAGTGAATTTGAAATTAGTAGTAGGAAAAGAACTCTGATAAATTCAAATAAGAAAACCTTCCAGAGATCGCATCTGTGTAATCAATTTTAATTTCGTTAGCTTAAGTCTTCTAGATATTGGTTATTTGAATTTAGAATTGACTTTAATCCAAGTTGAGAACATAATGAGAAATATGCTATCTGCATTTTTGGCTATAGATTTACTGCTGTACAATATTTATACATATTACAGAAAGTGTTAATAGTTTCCAACAAAAGGATTAGATACCCGTATTTACTTAACATTAAGAATCGTTTTAACTTTTAAGCCAGACTTTTAAACACTTTTTTACCACATGCCACTAGCACTAAGCTTACTACGACTGCTATGTGGATTATATATTATATCTGTTTAACTTTTATTAAATATCCGGAAAACTAGTGTTTTGAGGGACTCAAGTAGAAGTCAGATCAACGTATGAGATGTTATGTAAATTAAAGTATAACAATCACAGATTGTTGCTTTGAGACAAAAATGCTGAAACTCATCTTGTCTTTTTTCATTTGAGCTATTTTATGGGTTAGCGCCATCTGTCGGTTCTAGTATCACATTTGTGCGGTACATATTTGTGTGATAGCTAACTAACTTTATTATGAGATGTTAAAAAAATAGTTTTTCCCCATTAGAGTCACCTTGTTGTCGACATAATAAAAGTAGTTTGAATATTTTAGAAACCATCTTATATTTACAAGCAGTTTGTCGAAACCGCTAACAAATCAGATATGTAAAAACGGCCAACCCGTTTAGGAAAATAAGCCTTCTGTACCTAATAATAAATGCGATTCTACAATCTGATTGTGTACGATACAGAACAGTTTTAATTCGAAATCCTCTTAGGAGAGTTCTTTTATCGAGACAAATGGATGTAACTTACGAAGTGATTAAAGTTAAAGTTTGTAAGTATAGCGATGAGTTTCGCTTTGTAAGGCAGAGATTTATTGTGACCTTTATTTATTTAATATACTTCCTTTGTAAAATTGTTGATGTTATTGAAAGAAAGTTATTAAGATTAAAAAAAACCTTTTACATAAGAGATCAAAAGATGATGTTGGTGATATAATGAAAGAATGGATAAAACAGAATGACTACACAACTATATAGAGCGGAAGTGAATGGAAGAGTGAAATAGACGATCTAATTACCATCATCATGTATAGATATAAAAAATGGGCCAGATTAGAAGTGCCACGAATAAACGGGCGTACATGAGAGGAAGTGAAATTAATGTGAGAGGTACACCATGGTCGGCAATTGGAGATCCATGGTCACCCCCAATGGGACACGGAGTATCTTTTGTATGTAGGTATGTAGCATTGAAATTTGACATATTTGGTCATCTAATAACATTATAAATGTTACAAGTTAACCCTTTATAGCTCGTTGGATTACTTTGTAATGACTAAATAAGGCACATAGTGGATTCTTCATATCAAATTATTATTCTTTTCATCCCTTGAGGACGTCACTCTATACTGCCTCCATCGGTTTATACAAAGTTTCATCAAAATTTTACATATTGAGATGCATATACGTATATATATATATATGTATATCTATATCCGTAAGTTATCGGCTGAGTAGAATAGTACTTCCTACGGCACTAGGTAAGAGGTGGTGGTGAAGGTACCGGAACCGACAGATGGAGGTACGCACGAGCTCTCAAAGTTCTTGGGAAAACTGTTTCGTTGGTCTCAAAGACATGTGCGCGCGTATAGGAAGGTTAGATAAAAAAAATTAAGCGATACAAATTAAAAAATAATCGACTTAATGATAAAATTATTTAATAACGGCCCTAAGCCCCTTTTTAACCCGTTTATTAATATTTTTATAATATTTTTTCAACGTTTCAGAAACAGTTCTTAAAATTGACAAGAGATTTTGCGTACAAAATATAATTTTATTAAATCAAATCAATATATTCTCTATTCAAGAAGGCCCATTACAAGCAGTAGCCAATCATTTAAAAATAATAGATAGAACAATTTGAATTCATAAATATGAAGCATTATATTCATAATACTGATGATCCCAATGAACTGACGGGATAATAAGAGTCATTCAATATGGCCTACCTCGTATAAGTCTACCGGCACCAGACGGGTGTTAGAACTAAGTTTAATGCAAGTTCATTACACGAGCTACCAGAAAAGAACTTACAAGAAAACTGGTGATGAGAGAGGTTCCATCAATACTTAATAATTAATTGTTAATGTATTAGCGTCGGTGCTAACAAATCATTATCTTAATTATGAGTATGTTAGCGTAAATGCTACAAAATTTTATAAAAATATCACTCGACTTAATTGAGTATTTCACTAAATCCAGTGTTTCACAATAATTCATTCGCTACAGACATTAGCTAAAAGACAAAACGTGACCAGACTCGTCAAGCGAGAGTCCAAATAACAGGCGAGCATTAGCACCTGAAAAAGGTTGAATCAGGCCTTTCAGTCGTAAACGGCTCGAACCATAAATCAGCCTGAACAATACCCCAGAGTAGCTCGACTTAAGGCTGTGGGTGCACGATGCCAGATATTTTTATCTTGAAGTAAAAGTTGATATGTGATACCCCACTTTATACTAGTTTTTGGAAGACAGATAAAATTACTAAATCATGCAGTTTTTGTATAATTTAAAATTTATTGTAAACGGCCCACGGCTTCGGTTTTTTTACATCAAACAAAAATAGTAGACTTTCGAGGAACAAAAAATATAACGACACACATCAATGAAATATCGATGACGCATTTGTAATTATACTTATGTTGTGCTTTGCAGTAAGGTTAGTAGCTTCGATCCTCGTTCCATAATTAGTACAAACGTCCTGTGTGATTTGTTTGTAATTGTTTTGTTTTCCGATATCTGTAACACAAGCGGTTCAGTTGCATATCCCTCAGTCAGGTCAACGTGCGAGTATTTATTATAAATCCAAATCAAGAGCTTCTAAGTAATTTCAAAAATATTTTTTATTTATACTCTCTTTGTAGACACACGTCAACCGGCATCTACGACATGTCTCCATCTACACATTAACCTGATTTCTCTATGAATTTTTCTCGCATATAAAAAATAAAGTAAATATCGTTTTCTACATCAATATTGCTAAAAGTAATGTAAAGGATGGTAACAATAAAAAAAGTAATGTCGTGATGGTTGAGATGTAGAAAGTATGGATGAAAGTAAAATGATTATGTAGTCATTATAAATAGCAGAAGTAAATGGTAGAGTTGGTTTAGGTTGACGTAGGTGAACATACCTTAACCGAATAGAAGTAGAAGTACCAAGAATAAACAATCGTGTATTTTCATACATTTAATATATGATTAATGCGAGTAAAGGAAGTGTGGGAGGTATGCCAAGATCGTAGCAAGTGGATATTTATAGTATCTACCCAGATGGGACACAAAGATGTATGTAAGTTATCAACATAGCAGCCGAAAAACATACACCAAAAACTTTTCGAGAAAAGAGAAATTTTGTTCATGTATAATATTACATTTTAAATGGTCGAAGCTTTTATCAATCAATGTAGAATAGCAGCTTTAACGTATACAAATAAACGAAAATCTAAATACGATTTCAGTAGTGAATTATAAAAGTAATATGCTCTTCTTCTTAACCAAAATCCAAAATTCGTGTGACACTTTCCTTACATGGAGTAACAAGACTTTTGTATCTTTAGATTAACGTCACGTACTAAATTCTCGTATGTAGCTATGCTTGGCATTTGGGGCATTGGAGGCTTCCTTGGTGAGACAGTGTCCTTGTGTATAGCTGTATACTTGTAAGGTTAGGTTCGACTCAGGTATATTAAAAAAATATATACTACGTTTTTTAATAAATAATAAATGAATTCACACGACATCTTATCGTAGCTTAAAGAACTTGTATTACGGATATCAGACAACAGATAAACTACAAATACTTAAATACATACAAATAACAACCAGATACAGCTCAAACACAAATATCATCATATAAATATTTGTCGTAAAAAGTAATCGAACCCACGACTTTGACGCACAAGATAAGATCACTACCATCAATCCCATAGTATAATACTTTAATGTTTTTGAATTTATTCAAATACAATTCAATATAAAGATTCTTCATTAAAAGTTATAATACAATAAGTAAAATAGTTTTTCGAAAATCATCCCTTAAGGGGGTGAAAAGTGTGCAAAGTAGTTAAAAGTATAAACCAAGAAGGTCGTATACCAAGAAAAAGCATACAAAGTGCACTAAGATCAAAGAAAATGGAATCTAATAGTCTACTTGAGCCAATAAGAAATGAGCGTGACATCATGTAGTACTAAGTCTTTCGAATGACATAAACAAGTTAACGTCTAATATCACCGAATTGCGTATACTTTTCCTACAAATCGGAGCATCAAAGGGTGACGAGACATCCCGCTGCGATTTCTGATGTACGAAAAAATCTGAGTTAATGCATTGTTGACGTTATTCCGGTATTTGGTTCGATTTTTTTTGGGATAGTTATTATTGCTACAGTGTTGAATAAACAATATGCCGTTGCGATCACTAGCGAACACTTTATGCTTAAATTTTCAATATTCAATTAGTTATTTATATAAGTTGGTGTGGATTTCTGTTTCTGTGGGTTTCTGCCTTGAATTTCCATCTGGACTATTATAACAAATAATCGTCAAACATTTTACTTATTTATTTAACTTTATTACACAAAATGTTTAAAATAACCAAATGCCGGACTTAATGCCAGGTGGCATTATCTCCCAGTCAGCCATTACACAAAACAGAATATATATATATATATATTCTGTTTTGTGTAATGGTATATATATATATATATATATACATAAAATAACGTACATCAGAAATAGTAGTATTATAATAATAGTAGTAGTAGTATAATAAAGTCAGAGAAGCAGCATCAGTGAATAAAGTACGGAGACAGCGTTTCAGGATAAATTTGTTTGGGGATTGCTTAATATTTAACGGAAGCTCGTTCCAGAGTCGTATAGCTGTCACTGTAAAAGAGTTTGTCAAAAAACTATAGTGATGAGAAGTAGTTAAGAGCGAGAGAGTATTAGAAGAACGGAGTTTACGATTATTATCATAGCAGCTGTTGTAAGTGCACTGCTAGACGTAGGCGCAATAAAAGATTATTTTGCATTTGAGCTGCACTGATTCGGATATTCCGCCATCTGTCGGTTCTGGTACCTTAGTCACATCTTACGACACTTGGTGCTTTACAATTCTACTTTCCCGGTACCTCACGGCTTCTAATATATGATACTAACCATACATTAATACGTCATCCCATGTATTGACCTGACTCCGAATAAGTCAGACATCGGAAAACCAAGGAGTCACTTATAGTATTCATAAATACATGTATTACTCCCAGTCACAGAACAAACATTAATATCATTATATAAATATTTGTTATTTGGCCGTGAGGAACCGATAGAGTAGAGGCGACTAAGGTACTAGAACTAACAGATGGCGGTATATCCATCCGAGACAGTCTAGCTCAAATGCATAAGGAGATGGGCAGTAGCATCCCCGTCTCGAAAGCTGCGCGCCAATTATGGGCAAAATTCTCCCTTTCTTGGGAAGGCCTATGTCAAGCAGTGGACTTCCAATGGCTTTAATTATGATGAAATATTGGTTCTGGGTATCAAATCAAGCGCAAGAGGTACAAAAGACTACTGAATGCGCCAATAGGGATTTTATAAATATTAAGTTTTGTCCGAGAAGCGTCTCTATTCCAAAATCTTTCCAATGGCTGCCTGTTCTTTGTGCTGTGTCCTAAACCTCATTACCTATTATATTGTTTTCCGCTCGGCAATGTTGATAACTTTTGTTCTTTTATGTATCTCATTTATGTTTTGATTGTACAAATAAACTTTAGAATATTGCCTTGATACATTCTTATTTGTAATATTTTCTAACAAATAAGCGTTTGCTACTCATTTTACAAATAAAAATAATATATAACAAACTAAAATATGCATTTTACTTAGCTAAAGGCACACAGGCTAATACAATAAATTTGAAAAATTATCACCACGCTGAACAGAATATTTGCGTGACAAATAATATCAGTTGATATCACTTTATATTAATAATAAAAAATGAAAAATGCGTCTGGTTCTCTTCTATTTGTTTGAGAAATTTATTTATTATCACGCGTAGTTTCAATATATTACCTTCTTATTGGACCCTAAAATGGAAATTTTGTTAAAATTCTTAGAAAAATAAAACTTTTATAACACATAAGTGATTGGTGATATATGTCTTAAAGAATAAATTGATCTTTGACTGATAAAATGAAACAAATTCCTTAATACTTTGTATTTCACCTGACTCCATGTCAAGTCTTAGAGCGCTTGTGTTAAGGACATCAGGACTAAAATACATATATTTAACACCCAGACACAGTACAAACATTATATAAATATTTGACGTCAGATATGTTGTCAGAAAAGCTTTATTTAATGTGCAAATATAACATAAATTATCAGATTCTTGCCTATCCTTGCTCCACTGGCTAAGATTGGTAGTAAAGCAAAGGTTTAGCACGAGGATGCTGCTGCCTATCCTGGTTCTGTTGCGTTTGGAGTACTTTGCTTGGATACACTACCAATTATCGGTTGCGGTACTTCAGTCGCCTCGTTGACCCAATTAAAGAGGCAGAAACGATTATACTCGAACGGTACCAATTGGCTAATAACACAGGCAACATTTTTAGGAATCGTTATGACTCTAGAGTTTCGTACCTGAAATGGAAAGAACGGATTCTTCCTAAGATCAATTTGTCTGTTTGTTGGAATACATAAAATATTTAAGTTGACCAAAAAAAAATTAATTTTTTTGCCGTAAAAATATTATATTATATTTTGTTATTATCTATTATTTTTTTACTATTGGTACTATTATTTATTATTACTATTTCAGGTATAGGTTACTTCCTGCACATATAGAATTATGAAATGTAATGTAAAATGGCAAAGTATATCGTGTTTTACAAATAGACGAAAATTAAGAAATTGTATATTTGCAATGAAATAATTTTCAAAATCTTGTTAAGGCTTTTTAAAACGGATGATATTATATTTATACAAACGGAATTCTCGGTGTGCGAGTCCAGCTTGCACTTGTCCAGTTTTTTTTAATGCGTCTAAATTCATTTTAGGCCGCGAAGTACCGGCAGAGTCAAAAAGTACCTCCACCAGCACCAGGTGTCGTAAGAGGCGACTAAGGTATCAAGACAAACAGATGGAGGTGTATCTATTCGAAACAATGAAATACAGACCAGGGATGGGTAGCGTCATATCCGTCGTAAAAGCTGCGCTCTGCGATTGCTAACACGCTTGCCCAGCGCGGCAAAATTCCCTCTTCCTTGAGGAAGCCTGTGTCCAACATTGTACTTTCAATAGCTGTAATGTTGATGAAGAAATTTTAATATATATTATTATAATAATAAGAGGAATTATAATAATAAGAGTAAGCTTCCAACTTAAGGTAAAGGATAAGCTCGGTTTTACACTAAAGATTATGTTAATGATAAAACAGTCTGGGATTAGATTAAATTCATCCAATAGCTTTAAGACAATGGTTTGTTAGCATCGAAGGTGATAAAGGTTCGAATAAACCATCTCTGTGGTACGGGACTTTTGTTTTAATTAGTTTTTCATTGATGTTCTTTCCTGGAGGCTCGCGTAATGAGTTTTGACAGACTAGTTCACAGAATGCCTAATACAATAGTCCAAGTGATAGGGAACAATTTTGATTTGACAAGATCTTCAGTCATCAGGTCATCGGATAGGTATTAGCGTATACATTTTTCTTCATTATTTTTGACCAATAAATGCTAGGTCTGCTTAAATTAAGTATTATAAGGATTTCAGCCGTGGGGTATCGATAGAGTAGAATAATACCTCCTCCAGAACTAGGTGTCGTAAGCGGCGACTAAGGTACCAGTACAAGATGGCGGTATATCTTGACGAAACAGGGTAACTCAATTGCACAGAGTGGAGACGGGCAGCAGCATCGTCGTTGTGAAAGTTAATATAATATTGCACCGCAATTATAGACAAGATTCCTTCTTTTATGGGGGCGGTCTACTTCCAGCAGTGGACTTCCAATGGCTGTAATGATGAAGGATTTGAGAATAACTACAAAAACCACCAAGAAACCTAGAAAATATGGTAATACATAAAGAATAATTAAACAAATTGACCTTCAACTTATCCCTAGATCGAATAATAAATACCTGTTTATAAATCTATGTAATTATATTTAGTATAACATTTTTTTCTATTATAATGTATAAAGTACTTTTTCACGACTGACCGGTTAATATAGTAAATATGAAAATGCATCCAAAAAACTGTACTATATAGTACAGTATTTTGGATGCATTTTTAGATATCAGGTATATATTTAAATAAATATACATCGTCTTTTGGTTCTGGTATCTCTACTACTTACAACACCTGGTACAAAGTTCTATCCTAGTTCCTAGCGCTGTGAGTGGAGAACCACGTAATCCGTGCAAGGAAATTAAAATCTGTTGCAAACAGTGTAATCTTAATTGAGAAACATAATACACACCAATATGGTTTGAATTATGTTTCTCAATTGGTTAGTATATAATAGATTATAAAAAAAATATAATATACTTCTAATTTTTTTCTTTTAAGACACATATTGATAACAATTTTTATTAATTCACGCAACACTTCATATTTACTTCCAACTCCGAGATAAGTCGCTTTAAGTACTTATGTTACGAATATCAGATAATAAAAGAATCAAATATCTTTAATACATATAAAACATGCAAATACAGAACAAACACAAATATTAACCGTGTGAATTATTGTCCTGGGTGGAGAACGAATCCACGGCCCTTAGCGAAAGATTATTATCAACAAGTCTAATCACGCTTTTGGAAGTGCCTTTCTGAACGATATAAAAAAAGGGAAAATTTTTACGATTTTTTGTAATACACATTATCTATTTTTTAAAACATTTTCTGAACAAAATCCAGATGAATTCTTTTATCTCGAAGGGAAGTCCAATTTGTGTGAAATATTGTTTACCAATTTGCTTTGTAAATATACGTTGAAACAATTGTTGCCACTGACATAACAGCGATGAACAATTTCAATTAATATTGACTAAATCGTTGCGTGGATGGTTGATAACTTCATTGTATTATAAAACAAAGCATTTTAGAGATAACATAGAATACGCAATGAGTACGAAATTGAGTGAAATTGAATTTGGGCATTGTAACCAATCGTGTTATTTGAGGTAAGCGAGTTCTTCTGATTGCGATAATAAATTAAATTTTTATATTATCATGTAGAATTGTGAGGGTTTTATTTATATTTCTTATCTTTGAAATACCTGAGCAATATTTTGTTTCATGTCTTTCGGAATAAAACTTATTACTAAGGTCCCTTAAACGCGGTTGTTTTTTTTTGATTGTTCGACGTTTTGACCGAGTTTTAAAACATTCTCAAGATTTACATGATTTTATTGAAATTCAGTATTCAAGTAAGCTAAAAGTAAACATTGAAATTTAAATAAACTGATTTTTAAAGTAGCTTAAGAGTAATTTCATTATATTTGTAATGCGAAAATATTTGATAAAATTAAGGCTCTCTTTATCGAATAAATTAGTCTAACAAGCTACATTATTTCCAGTTATAAAAAACACACTGAGGCGATAATGAAAATTTATTAATATCTGCTGGCGAGGGTGAAAAACCGCATCTGTATGAAGTTTGTGAAAAATGTATATTCATTCGATCTTATCCGTACATCCTTATAAAGCTAATACAAGTTCCTTAAAAATGAAACATACAAATGAAAAATGCCTTAACCTGTCTTAAAATTAAGCTTGATTTATATCATAAAGTTCCTGTTAGTGAAATACTCTAAAAAATAATTCAACGAAAATTTTGCAAAATAAAAGTTTAGTAGTACTTGTTTTGACAGTAGCCTAAAATAATTAAAACCCAAAACAAAAATACAAAAATATTATGAAAACACTGTAATCGGTCCATTGTTTTCAATTACGTTTCAGAATGTTAAGTCACCTAGTATTCTAAAAAGCTAGTAGTAAGTTCTCGCACTAAAATTTTATAACACTACGCGAATAAAGTTAAGGGCAGCAGTAAATTACAGATCTTGATATATACCTAAAATCATTCGTTCACTAACTCGCTCATTAAAGTATCACTCAATCACTCATTCATTTATTCACTCACTCATTAGATTATACACTCAATCACTCATACGATTTTTTACTTACTCATTAAATTAAACACCCAATCATTTATTCACTTATTTACTCGCTCATTAGCTTATACACTCTATCACTCATTCATTATTTACTCACTCACTCTTCTCGGAACCTCAGATAGTACAAGTGCAAGGAATCTATGAAAAATATTATATAAGAATACTTTTGGGACATAGGTGCACACTAAGAAGGGTTTCAGGTAATAAAACCTCTAAAAGGGTAAAAAAAAGGGGAAAATTTGAGATGAGTACTGCTGTAATTTCAATAGTACAGTTTCTAAATTACTTACTAAAAACGTTGTAAGTATTTAAAAAAAAACTCTTGCAAAGGAGCCAACTAGAGAATGTATTTAAGTATAAAAATTCGTTTATTTTAAAACTCACATATTATAATATTCTTTACTAAAATTAATGAGGCATATTTTTGTATGTATGGAAACAACGTAGTATGATTGTGTAAGAAAATAACTGTTGGTAATTATGTAAAACTTCGTATATTTTTGTGATGTTGATTCCAAAATTGAGATTAGTTTCGGAAACTACTAGACATGCTAACACCTGGCTAGTCCGGGATTAACAGGGCAGGAAAGGTCTTCTCAGTCTAATTTCAATCTTCAACAAAGCAGACCGGATAATGGACACAGCCATTTTAGGCCTAAATATAAATGAACGAACAAAAATAACATTCAAACCAGCTGATGTAAACGACATGAATTAATGAATGTTTATGACGGGAAATGAACCGTGAACGTTACACGGGCCAGTGGTTTGCGACGACGCCGTCGCGTTTGAGAGACGAAAAGGCTTTTAAACAACTATTACGTGGTAAGTGAGTGCTCCAGTTAAGCTCGATCGCGATTTGATATCTAAGGCTTTGTGGGGACATCTTTCTGTAAGTTATACTTCGCAAATATAAATATTTCAAAATAAAACTGATTATGAAT
Source organism: Heortia vitessoides (assembly GCA_020976665.1). Lineage (NCBI taxonomy): Eukaryota > Metazoa > Arthropoda > Insecta > Lepidoptera > Crambidae > Heortia > Heortia vitessoides. Next base: position 15,148,601 of record JACJUM010005601.1, read on the forward strand.
GGATTGTCATAAGCATTTAAAAATCAAATACATTTATTATTAATTTATCGAAAATTTAACCCCAAATAAATTCCAACTATTTATTAATCAATAAAACCTATTTACGTTATAGAAATGTAAATAAGTTCCTTGTCAAACTGTTTCACACACATTTGCTTGTTAACTCATACGAAAACGCACACGCAAGTACGCGCGCGGATAGGCACACAATAACACAAATACACACATGCAAGGATATAGAAAGAAACTGAGAGAGAAAGAGACACAAAATCGTCTAATAATATATATTTTAGTTATTAGTGTAAGATACAGAATTAGCTATTAGTACTAATGTATAACAAAACAAAACAAAAACTATTGAGTAGAGAAGAACCTGCCTCTCAAATATTGTTTACCTAAACTGGGAGGCAGAGAAAAACTTTTGGAGCACGGTACTTTATGTTTCATAATCTTACATGTTTGTATAGAAATATAATAAATAATTAAATAAAAAATAGAAAAAAAAACAGTCTTTTTTTATTTACAGAATAAGTTCATCAATTGAAAAAATCTTGTATTAGACAGATATTGTCAAATCGTACCTACCTCTGTTCCAGTTTTCGTAAGAGGTGGCTGAGGTACCGAAGCCGACAGATGGCGTTGTCCCCATCCGCAAATGCGTAGCTCATATGTATACGGGCGGGAATGGGCAGCAGCATTCCCGTCATGAAACTAGGCTTTTCGACTGTCATCATGTCTGCAATTGTTAATGTTTAACATTACTTGTAATTTAATTAAGATAATATAAATAAAATAAACTATCTATATAACCATCTTTATTTAGAAATGTCGTGGCAGGGAACCAACTCATATGCTCATTCAAAAAATAAATGCAATAAGTATATTTAGAGCCATCTACGGCTTAATTTGTAACTGGACCATACAAGCAAGGTAACTGATACGTCGGAAAAAATAAATAAACCGTGTTTTAATACCGTTAAATAGTAATTTTATTAGGTTAATACATTGCCTCTATTGTACTCATTGAGGCAACCAGTTCCGCTTCATCATACGTTTTGATTTTCATGATGGAAAAACGAATGAATGAATGAACGAACGAACGAATGAAAATAACATCCAGACCAGCACCCAGTTAATTTAAACGACGTGAATTAATAAATGTTTTTTTATTTTTTAAACTTAATTGCACATAAATAAGATATATATATAT
>JACJUM010005601.1:15149910-15170930 GCA_020976665.1 Heortia vitessoides
ACGAGGAATCAGTAGACTAAATCGGTATTACGAGTATTTCGCAAGTAATTGAGTTCTGTCAAAACTGATGTAATACTTGGGTCTATCTAGAGGATGCCTACCCACAGACTGCATACTTCCCTGATCTTGATTGTTTAATTTCAGCTACCTGCATTCTTGTGTTGGTTATAACGCGTTACTTCCCTAGGAATTCACTTGACAGCATTGTACATTAATGGAGCCATGACATTTTATGGAATATCCGATCTTTTGTCATAGCATAACATTAAAAATCGATTACATCGGTTGTTTTCTTCTTTATAGGTTAGCAAACAAGCATAAAGACCGCGCGTTCGTAATCGTTATCGTAGTTTATAGATGTCTGAGTTATCGCAAGAATCTCTAAAGTAATTAGGTAACTCTTCTTTGTCGAGTGATTTGATGTGTATATGTATATATATATATTCTGTAATACATATATATATTACAGACGGACAATTGAAAACGAATAGAATAAAGAATAGACGGAAAGAAAAGCAATGTGAACTCATAATAGTAGGTATCACGAAAAGCATTTGTTTTGGAAGGTGATATGCGTTTGATTTATTATCTGTATGTCACACATTTGCATCTGTACTATGTACTTTACATATATATTATTTAATAAAAAACTTTCTGTATTGTCCGTTAACAAATATATGAAAAAAATATCCCGGTAACAGTTACACGATGCTTCGAAATATTTCACAATGAACAAACACTGCAATACGATTTACAATTCTCGCTCAATTTTATCGCGGCAATGTTAATCGAATACAAAGTAGTTGAATCATTTATTCGAATAACAATCGAGTGGTATTGATAATTGAATTGATCTTCGGTCGGACCATTCGAATAGATTATTCATTCGGCCGATTAATTCGATTTTATCAACTTATGCGTGAAAGCTTCGCTAACGGAGAAAACTTTAACTGAAGAATTTGATTCGTAGCCAATGGAGCGGAATCAGCGCTCTATCTAGACCTACATGTTTGTGTTTTCTCTAGTGCCCAACTAAATCCGTTGCAATTTTATACAATTATTATTTATTTTGTATTAATATTGAAAATTCACACGACATTCCATACATTGACCAGACTCCGGGATAAGTTTTGTTGCGTTAGAGACATCAGATAGGCGATCAATAGTTAATAAAGAAATACATAGTAATACTCAGACACGAAACAAACACAAATATTTATTCTATGTCGGGATGGAACCCATGCCCCATGACGCACCACCAAAGATAGGAACACCATCCGCCCAGATATGATCCTAACGATATTTTTTTTACAAGAAGTAGCCTGATTCTCTATTCCACAGCTTTTTGGAAATCAGTCTAGATTCATCACATTATAAGAAAATGGTTTAAAAACTTAGTTGATATAAACTTGTTTTATAGCCAAACAGAAAAACTTGCATTTTTTGCGATTAAAGCCTAAAAAGTCTATGAAATTATTAGGTAATCCCTACTAATATTATAAATGCGAAAGTAACTCTGTCTGTATGTCTGTCAGCTACGCTTTCCCGCTTAAACATCTTAACCGATTTTTATGAAATTTGGCATAGACAATGAGAAATGACATAAGCTATTTTTTTATTCTAAATAAGGGCTGTAAAGGGTCAAAAGGGGGCATGAAGTGTTGTATGGAAGTATCGCTATTTTTAGAGCAAGAATCTTAAAACTTATTTTTCAGGCCATTGATTCGATATAAATAAACATGACATTCATAGTTTATATAAGTTAAGGTAAAGAGGTATGGTACCAAAGAAACTAATCCACGCGGACAAAGTTGCGGGCACAGCTAGTCTTAAATAATATCCTTAGATTGACGACGCACTCGGACAATGCTATACTACGTGCTTCTACAAGCGATGGCAACGCTTCCCGTCAGCATATTCATATTTTATAATTATATCTCGATTCCTTTTTTGTCATGTACATGTATGTATATTTTTTTGATTCCCACAACATCTTTATACATTGATCTGATTCATAAAGCATTTATATTCGGACACCAGACAACAGAGGATTCACAAATATACTACTAAAATAAATATATTTAACACCCAGACATTAAACAAACAAAAATGTTGGTGCACAAAAAAGGATCACTAACATCTGCGCCATCTAGATGGTCAAAATTTAGTTGCAAAAGAATGATCTTATAAAATCTGAGGATACATTTTGATTCTGTAGCTACTTATCTATTATCTAATTTCCAGTTTTAATCCTAAGCTTAGATTACTGAATTTGTAATCATCATATAAGCCGTTGGAAGTCCTTTGTTAGACAAAAGCCTCTTCAAGATAGGGATATTTTGCCTATAACTGTCGCGATGGGAAACGTTTTGGTAATCACAGAGTGCGACGGGGATCCTGCAGCCCATCCCTGTACTGTGCATTTGAGCTGCACTGATTTAGAAGGGTATACCGCCATCTATCTGTTCTGGAATCTTAGTCGCATTTTACAACGCCTGATAGAGAGGCTAAGAAGACACTGGCAGAGAATGTAGAATAGTAATTCTACTTTGCCAGTACGTTATGGCTAAAAATAAATAATATTCTTTATCCATTATCTGTTCGCTTTTTTATTATCAATTTTGAGTTTGAATTTATTAAACACAATTTCACTCAAACAACGGAGTGTTGTCTTTTTAGTCACACTTCAATATAAATGTAAATAGAAGAAAACAAGGTCAGATGAACGAAGTTCTGATTTGTTTACGCACAACATGCTTTTAAGTAAACTAGTTTTCTGCCTGCGACTTTTTTACTTTATATCTCATCCCTGAGGATATTTTGTTATTCCGGGAAGAAGATAGAAGGTTTCTTAGCAGCTAAACTATGCAAAAATACGGGGTGATTTCGTTGAGAAAAATAAAAAGTCGGACCCATCCTATGGGAACATGTATTCGAGACAAAAAGAAGCCTATGTGTTTCTTTCTCCACACAGTCATTAATCCCTGACTTAATTTCAGATTGAGATTCAGATCATTTTAGCGATTATTTGGTATTTTATGATATGGCTAAAAATTACATACCACACTAAATATTCACTCTTAAACTACTTCTATTTTTATAAACAGATATTAGAAGTTCATTTATTTTAAATAATTTTTAGAGCAGAATATAAAATTGTGACTATATTTATATGTGTAAATGCATTTAATCATATATTTAATCTAAGTTTTTGTTGTACATGCAAATAAATTAGAATCCATTTCTGAAGTTAAGATGTATATTTACAATACACTTTGTTCACAGCAAATTTGTTACTTACGATCTTAGTATACCTCCCTCGTTTCCTTTATTTGCATTAGTCCTCTCATACATTTATTCTTAGTACTTCTGACCTGGTTCTTCTTTAATATATTTAGCTAGGTCGATCTATACCAGCTCTTAGGAAAAGTACTATGTCTGTAATCACATTTCCAAATTATACAACAATTATGTGACCAATTTCTATGAAGTATAATCAAATAAAAGTCGTCTGCATTGGTACCTTACTCTCTCCTATTTCTACCGTCAAACAGCAGTGTTCGCACTGATGTAAGAAGAGTAAGAGAAGCTATGCTTCTTACTCTTCTTACTTCTTTTCTTATGCTCTCAAATTACAGGGTATTGTGACATAATATCTTCAAGTCACAAGGTTGGCAACGATATTACGCGTGTACAGTATGGTTGTTTGTCGACCTGGTCAAATAAAAAAAAGAGACCATTCAGCTCTATGCTCTGTACTGTACCACGAAATACATCGATATTGTATGTATGTATATAAAAGAATTTTAAGTATCTATATATATATATATATATATATAGATACTTGAAATTTTTATGCCTATATAATAAGGCTTGCAAGCAAGCCCTCCAAAGCAATAAATCAAAGAAATGTCAATAAAACATACAACCATACGAAATTGCTGTTAAATCCACTTACGGGAACATTTGTCGGGAAAATCGGCTTGATAAATGGACGTAAATTGTAGCGGAGATAATGCGGGCGACAAATGCTATACTGTTCTGTCTGGAATATATATCATATACTTGATCAAATAAAAAATAATATCCCTCGCAGATATACTCGATAACTTTTGCGTAAACTGTTTATTAATAATGATAATATACGAAGCCGTGAGTAGAATAGTACGTCCCCGTACCAGATGTCGGAAAAAGTAACGTACCAGAACCAACAGATGGTATATCCATCCAAAATAGGGTAGCTCAAATACACAGGGCGGGTAGCAGCATATGCATTGCGAAAGCGAATTATTTGCGAAATTCCCCGTTTTTTGGGTAGGAGTATTTCCAACAGTGGACATACATACAAATAATGGCTGATATGTTGATATAGCTTGGTATGAAAGTTCTACATCCCACATGGGCAATACCGTTGGGCTGAAACTTCTAGTTTCGTATAATTGATGAACATATTTTGATAAATATTTGTTTGAGGTACACTGACAGCGTATCAGTTGGTGTACCATTTTAAATAAATAAATAATTTATAGACGTCAAACTTACAAATTGGTCAGTTCGTTCTATATATAGTAAAAACATTTTGGACTAGAGTACACCTGAAAGCTATTGTTGAATTTGCAAAGTAGAGTGTTTTAGTATTGAGATACCATTACAAATGTACATAGCTATAAGCCGAAATTTTAAACTACTGATTTTAGGTACGCTCATCAATCAAATGATTAGATAGACATCATATCAGCTGTTGGAAGTCTACTGTTGGACATAGCCTTCCCAAAAAAGAAGGAATTTGGCCCATAATTGCCGCGCTGGGCAGGCGTGGTGGCAATCGCAGATCGCAGCTTTCGCGGCTGAGATGCTTTTGCCCATACTCACCCTGTGCATTTGAACTACCTACACTGTATCGGTGGATATACCGCCATCTGTCGGTACCGGTATCTTAGTTGTATTTTACGACACCTGGTAAAGGAGGAGGTACTAATCAACTTTGCCGGTATCTCACGTCTGTTATATGTATTAAAAAGTATCTTTTGCATAAAAACAATCCATATTATTCTTTAACTTCACGTCTCTGTATGAATATAACGATTTATTATCAAGTGCTTTTCCATTTTGTCATTTTATACATCTAAAGAGCTGTCTTCCACAGAACAAAAATAGCATTGATGTCAACCCCATTAACCCGCAGTAGGATATTATGACATAATGCTATGAGAGTACTCTAGACATTAACTAATTGGGTCTTCAATGTTTTGTATACTGTGAAGTTACAGTTACAGAGGCATTTTGAGTGATAATCTATCTCTATCTGACGATCTTAGGGATTTTTCATGATACTGTAACATTGTTTTGATCTATCTCGCTGGGTTCAAATAGCGTTTGCTTTCATTGCAGCGCTGAAAATTATGTTTATTTACATCACATTCATCATACCAGCTATTTCAGGACTTTCAGTCTACTACTGGACATATGCCTCTCCAAGAAAGGAGGTTTTGAGCCCATTATTGCCGCCCTGGGCAAGCATGTTCACAATCGCAAAGCGCAGCTATCGCGACGGAGATGCTGCAGCCCATCCCCACCCTGTGCATTTGAACTGCACTGTTTTGGATGGATATTCCGCTATTTGTCGGCTCTGGTACCTTAGTCGGCTCTTACATCACATCAAATTAGAATTTCTAATATTATAACTGCTTTTCTTCTTTATTATGCATATATTATAAATATAACCTTCCTCTAGAACTACAATCTATTAAATCCGTTGTGTAGTTTTAAAGATCTAAGCATACATTGGCACAGACATTTGTTTTATACAATGCTATTAAATATAGTGATATTTTGTTTACTTGTGAGATACAAATTTCATACAATAGCTTTAATTGATCTCTATTGAATTTTAATCAGACTATATAAAAGAGCCAGAATTATGTAAACGTATCGATACTTAAGAAGTTTTATTCATAAGAATATACTAATATTAAAGATAATATCCAATAAAACCAAAACAACTTGTCTCAGGCTACAGATGTCAATATCAATCATCATTAAATTTCATTAGTGTTCTTTTTGTGCTGAAAAATTAGCGTCATTTATTAAATGGCGTAAATTTACCTACTTATAAACCTACCTAAATTTTAATACCTACAAACACTCAATTATTTTTTTAGACAAGAAAAACACAACCAAAAATTCCTCAAGCTTGAGAAAAGTTGATTTTTATCTAGTAACTAGTAAATACTATCTTTATGTATCTTATTATATCTCAATACTTATTTTAACATCAGTCCAATAGAAAAAAACTAAATTGTATAGATAAATATAATAAATTGATCCAGCTATTAATTTGAATTCCACTGCCCTTTAGAAGTTGTTCTGTTGAACAATAATCAAATTACAAATACAAGTTCAAGAACATTTTATTTGATAAACTCTAAAATACAACAAAACTAATCAGTCCAGGTCTTGCTAGTTGCTAGTTATCAACTCAAGCACGACGACAAGGGGCCGCCTGAATACGTAGAAGTTCGCGTCGACCGCTCGAAGTTGACTGACACTGTCTCTTCTTAATGCTTTAAGCATGTTTCTTCGAGTGCCTGAAGTTGGTATTTTGAGATATCACTGTGACAATTGATGAACTAGTTGATATATTTAAGTATTTAGTCTTCTCATTACATTTACACATCTCATAAAATACATAAGACATTCACAAAATATGTTAAAAATTGCCCTAACTCTGATATGAGTCTTTTAAAACACTTGTGATACGGATATCATACAAATATAAACTCTTAATGTCCTGGGTGGCGATCAAACTTATGTCAAAAGTCCGTAACATAAGTCGTTTAAAGCACTTGTAGTAAGGACATCAGATAATAGAAAAACCATATTTAATTGACATACAGACACAGTACAAACATAAATATAAATATATGGGTGATTGGAGATAGAACCCTCTAAAAACTCTCGCAACATCGTAAGTATATGACTTAGTTCATCTAGCATAATTTTAGGATTGTATGTAAAATTATCAAGTAATTTTATCACAACTCTTATTCTCTTTTTCGATCTAATTTTTAATGACAATACAAAGAGGTTTTAAGTGAAACTAAAATAAATTTTTAACTTAGTTGTTGGTAAAAGTCGATAAATCAGCATCCCAAGGATTAACAATTCTTTAGAATCTTTGTAATATATCTCATGTATGTATCACAAGGTGGAAAGACGGTCTGAATGAAACCGCATAATCACGCTGGACGCAGGCCGCATACGATCGGTCTGTTGGAAATCACTTGGAGGGGTTTATGTTCAGCAGTGGACGTCTTGCAACTGATATGATGATGATAATGATGATGATGTATCACTTGTTCACAGGACTGGCAAGCTTCATTATCCCACAAATGTCTGTGGGCCTCTGTTTGAAGAGGAGCTGGAGTTCTGGGGGCTGGACTCCAACCAGGTGGAGCCCTGCTGTTGGTCCACATACTCCATCCACAGAGACACTCAGGTTAGTGGATTTGATCTGAGTAACGATAATTTTCCTTTCTGAGAAAACACCTGTGTTTGTTATTGAAAGTTCTTTTAAAATAGTTGGCACTAGTTAACTATATTAAAATAAACATTTAATGTGTGAAAATGAGATATCATAAAAACTTTAGATAGAAGTTTCAGAATAAAATCGCCGGGCAAGATGTTGGCAATCGACACGCTTGCCCGGCGCGGTAATTATGGGCAAAACTCCCCCTTTCTTGGAGAGGCCTATGTCCAAAAGTTGACTTTCAATGGCTGCTTTGTGTGCTCTGCCAGGTCGTAGATTGATGAGAAATCTTCGCTAAAACCTTTCATACCTGATCATTCTGAATTATATTCGAATCGGCATATATAAAAAGAGAACCTGACTGACTGACTGACATAATCAAAATATGGCTAAACTATAAGGGTCAAAAACTTAAAATTGATTGCAGGAGGTTATGCATAACGTGAGGGAGCACAAGGCAAGGGTTTTTGAGAATTCACACCCTAAGGGGGTAAAATGGTAGTGCAAAATAAGTATGAAACAATGCTGTTTTTTGAAGTTTTATTTGAAAATTATGAAGCACATGAAAAATATTGTTTCGAAAGTCCTCCTGTAAAGCGATAAAATAGATGTGCAAAATTAGTATGAAAGTTCTACAATTTAAATTACCACCAACAATATTGCCCACTTTTACTTCATTATTAATTGTATTCCAAGGGAACTCTTGCAGTCTATACTTACTACATGAGGTAGGCTTCATACAAACATCGTCTGCTTTAGCGTCTAACTCTTACCTATTTCTTTAGTGCCTTTCAAATAACAGTGTTCACATTGCTGTGTTCCAATTAATACGGTAAGAGGATTTATCTTCAAGTCACAAGGTTGGCAACGTGCTAATATTTTTGTGATATTACGAGCGTTTATCGGCTGCGGTGCTTATTATTAAGCAGTCTGTATGATCGTTAGCATGGTCTAATAAAAAAACCTAGAGATCGACCCACATATGTGCCAAAAATAGGGTCTTCGAATAAGCAGTAGGAGCATAACCTAATATAAGTATGATGCTGGAATGATAATGATGATTATTATCACCATCATCATCATTCCAACCATCGGAAGTCTACTTCTGGACATAGACCTCCCTAAAAAAAGGGGGAATTTTGCCCCTAATTGCCATGCTAGGTAAGCGTGTTGGCATTCGCAGAGCGCAGCTCTAGGGGATACTGCTTCCCATCCCCACCCAGTACATTTGAGCTGCATTGATTCACCTAGATATACCGATATCTGTCGGATCTGTTTGGTACAGGGGGAGGTACTATTCTATCCTATACCTCACGGCATAATCTACGTGTGTTCTAAAATGAGAGCGGCCAGCGTATATCAAGCTTACTGTAAGATGTATATATCATTTTACTTTATAAGGAAGCTAGTAGATCGGACGTCATATTTAACAGACACTTCACAGCCGTCATGCCGCTATAAAGTTCAGCCATTAAACAAGCGTGTGTGAAACGTATTCATAGAGAGTCGCCATAGATTATAAATATATGCATTTTTTGCAAAGATAAATTCTAGTGACTTGCCAAACTAGTGTACGGGAGTAGAGAAAGAGAGTATTTTATCAATCTAACCATTATATACGATAGCGTTTGACTTTAATTATAATAAATTAATTATTCACACAACTTCGCATATATTGACGTGGCTCTGAGATTAATTGCTTATAGCACTTAATATTAACTCACACACATACTTGATATACACACTTTATATTATTTATAACAGAAAGTTACAAATATTATTAAATACATATATTGAATACCCAGACACAAAAAAAACACAAATTTTTACATATAAATATTTGTCCTATACGAGGATCAAACCCCTGATCTTATGGCGCCCGAAATAGAACCGTTACTTAACTACTTTGATATGTTTTATGTAAATAAGCTGAATTATATATATATATATGATATTTATTAGAAGATAATGAACAGAATGAGGCCGGACTCGAACCTGCATCTTTCCTATACCACGGAACTGCATTAAAGTGGTGCTACCGAGATCATAGCGGACATGTAAACTTTTTTCTAGTATTATTTTTTGTACTTAGAAGTCATTAAAATAGGTTCAGCAATTTAAAATTTTATTTCGGACAAATAACGTGACACAAAATTTGTCTATATAAATATCAGTGAATACATTCCCATATTCAATAAAATTTTAAAAAATAATCTTTTTCACAAATAACGATTAATTAGGCTTATCAGACAAAATTGTCACTGTAATTGTAATTTACTATTTTGTCCCCACATACAACTTTATAATAAAAATAATATACTCTTCATTTTACCCAAAAAATTAATTAGAGTAAAATAAAACTTATTAATTATATTACAATTGGCAGCCTTAACGATCAGAGCGATCTCTTCCAGGCAACCTTTGGTTAGACATAAACGAAGAAAACGTGATGGGGAAGTTCGATATGGACCACTATAATATAAAAATAAAATAAAGTAAATTGAATAATAAATACCATATATATCCATGTAATAATATAATTACAATAAATACATAAAGAAAAACACAGCCTATTTTTACAAAATAAACACATATATTGAAATAAAGAGATAGTATTGTATTCTTCTATTCGAGTGATAATGATTGCATAGTCCGCTTGTTTCGCGGGCCGACGCTTCCCGCTCAGACGGATTACGGTGGACGTAAAACATGTGTAATAATTTCCGCACTAAATATCACGTTCGGATACACCAGTGTTGTGACACTTGCGCGCGACGTTCCGAATAATGTCTGTGTTGGTTGAGATTGTAGCAGAATTGGTTAAATTATACTCGTAACAATACTAGCTGTCCCGGTAAACGTTGTTCTGCCATATAAATGATTAAACTACTAAAACAAATATTATAATAAAAGGGTTGATGATAGGCAAGTGACAATTTAGGGTTGTGTGTATTTTTTATTGTTACTTTAAAAAAAAATGTCCGGAATCTTAAAATAAAAATGTTAGGGGTGATCACTCATTATCAGTTAGGGGTTTATAAAATAAACTAGCAGTGCCAGCAACTTTGTCCGCTTAGAATTGTAACTTTTGGGGGTATAGTAGCCTTTTCCCCGTTTTCGCAACATTTCTCACTGACACTTCGCTCCTATTGGTCTCAGCGTAATGTTATATTGCCTAAAACCTTTCTTTATAAATGGATTATCCTATAGATGATCCTGAGATAAGCGCGTTTAAACAAACAAACAAACAAACTCTTCCGCTTTATAATGTTAATATAGATTAGTATAGATAGTAGTTGATTCACAAACTTACTGAATATGCATAAAAAAAATAAAAGAATCAGTCAGTTTCGGAGGAATGGGAACGAACATTGTGACACGAGAATTTTATATATTAGAAGAAGAAGATTATTTAAAAAGTTCTTCGTGGTATGTGTGGTTTGCTTGAGAGATAGATTTAAGAATAGTGTGATAAGAGATTGATGTGATGTTAAAGAAGATGCTGTGACAACATAGAGAAAGGAATGTCAAGATGGATTGAAAAATTGGAAACAATTGTTGAAAGTAGGATGACTGCACAAATAGGGTGATGTTGAATGCAAGAGTATAGAGGTATTGACCTAAGCGGACTTACTTGAAAAAACTTACTAGGTAAAAGAGGTAAGAATACTAGGTCAGAAGTACCAAAGAAGTGGAGATCCATAGTCTCCGTATGAATGGCATTCTCATACGTTGACCTGCTTCAGAGGTAAGTCGCTTATATATACCAATTATGAATATCAGATAGCAAAATAATGACAAATATAATAATTAGACACATATAAATAACACCTTGACATAAAGCTAATATAATTATTCGTCATATAAATGTTTGTTTTGGTTGAAGATCGAACAGACGTCCTATGGCTCACAAGATACACTACCATCTGCGCCATCGTGGCCGTCATATGTATTTGTGCTAATTACATTATTTAAAATGTACATAAAAAAATTTCTAAAAGAAAAAAATATGTATTTCTAATTATATATTAAGCTTAATTCCTAAATGAGTCTGAGGTTTCATTGCGTAATAAATTCTCAAAAATCTATCAAATTTCAAACAACAACGTATTTCTTCCTTAAATTTGTTTAAATTGCAAAAGATTAGATTATGAAGGAAACACGAGAATGACATTCGAGGGCTTATCGTTTTTACGACGACGGCAAGATGGCCTACTTTTCTTTGCACTCGCCAAAAAAAAGATAACGGATTTTTTAAAACCGTCTCTAACACGAGCGCGAAAAGGTTGTTGTAATGTTTCACGGTTTCTTTATGCGTCCGATTTACATAGAAAACGCTTGATTTTCGATTGTAAACTCTAATGAAATGGTAATAAATTTGAATGCCGGTTCGCAGCTTGCGGGTAATGAGGTCCGTTGCGGAGCTTGAATTATTATTGGTGATCATGTTGACTTAATGGTGTATGTAGATTGAGTTGGATTAGTGTCGTGGGTGGGAACATAGAGGAACAGAGAGCAGGCACCACAAACAATATGATTTAGTAAAGTTAAGTTAATAAATGAACAACATAATTTTTAAATGTTTCTTTTACAAATATAATAATAATAATAATATAATAATAAATTCCCACAACATCTCATACATTGACCTGACTCCGTGGTAAGTCGCTTAAAGCACTTGTGTTACGGACGCCAGACAACAGAGGAATCACAAATATACTACTTAAATACATATATTTTACACCCATACACAGAGCAAACACAAATATCATCATATAAATATTTGCTCTGGGTGGGAATCGAACCCACGACCCCTGGTGCACAAGACAGGATCACTACCATCTGCGCCATCGGGCCCGTCAATATATAAATATGTATTTTTTTTTATTTGTGTATGCTTTATAAACTCAAAAATTTTGCTCAAATTTTGACACTATGTATAACTAGCATTAAAAATTGATTTTTATAAAGATATAACATATATTCTAGTATCTTAAAAGTATTGTTTTATTTAACATAATGACCTTTAATAGTAACAAGAAAATGTATGGTAGTGATCCTATATTACGCACCAGGGGTACTAATGAGGTACCAAAAAATACCAATATTGTATCATAGATGCCATTACTAAATTACCCAAATGCGAAAGGTATTCGTAAAGCGTAAACCAGTGAAAAGGGAACACAAGGAATACGTAACATATTCAAATCAGTTTACCCTGAAAATGGCTGAAAAATTCGTTCAAAGCTCACAACCTCGAAGTTCTATACAGGCTGAAAACTGAAAGGGGATTGTGCTTTTGAGTAAGTTTTGTTGATTCCTAACAATCTTTTAAGCCTTTTACATTTTCAGTAAGATGACGGCAGACATTTTGATATTGTTAGGGAAGATTAATTTTATTTTTCACTACTTTGTATAGGCTTTTTTAACTGTGTTTTATCAATTGGATGTATCTTGAAGTACACACACACTTCACCAGTTGTCTGCTACCTCTTGAGACTTTAATCGGCTTAGTATTATTTATTATTGTTGTTGCTGTTAGCGTATTGTATTTCCAGAACGACTTATTGGTTATGTTTTTTTTAACAGTTATTACTATTTACCAATGACGGACTTAATGGCATATTGGCAGTGAAATTATTGGGTAAATGTGACATTTTATCTTCATTTCACAAAAGACGGTTATTATGAAAGAAAAAAAATGACGTGTCACGGTGTTTGTCCAAGGTGTAAAGTACTGGAAGGGTTTTAATAAATTTATGCTTACTGTGTACAGTTTAAACGAATTTGAAAGATATGCCAGTATATACCTCAATTATAAGTAGCAATATTTTTTTCTTAACAAACAACGTTAAGAATGGACATTGTTTGTCGGGTCAGCTAATTTACAATTGTAATTATGAGATTATGTTATTACTACATAAGTGAGGTACCGGCAGAGCAGACTAGTACCTCCCACTGCACTGTGTTGTAAGAAACGACTGAGGTACCAGAATGTGAGGTGCCACTCAAATGTGCAGGGCGGAAATGGGCAGCAGTATCCTCGTCGTGGAAGCTACGCTTTGCGATTGCTAACAAGCTTGCCCAGCGTGGCAATTGTGGGAAAAAAACCCCCTCTATTGGAGAGGTCTATGTCTAGCAGTGGACTTCTGATAGCTGATATGATGATGATGATGACAATAGTATTTATGTGATGTAATATGTCAGTTAAAGGCAACCTGTGTACGTATCATACAACCTACAAAACCGTTTATATTAAAAATCTCCCATATTAACGTATAGTATCTAATAAGAATTACTTTGATATATTTCAAAGCAAAACAATTTGTTGAACTTTCAAAGAAATACCAATACAGCGCACGCCACGCACTGTCAAAGATCGACCGTTGATATGAAACGTCGAGAAATGGCGGAAAAAGGAGAAGTTTTTGACAAGTTAATGGGATTCACTGGCGGGACGGATATTTTTAGTTGTGTTAAGAACTTAAGAGACATAATGATAGACAGATAGAGAATATTAGTTTTACAACAAATGAACAAATACTTTATACAAAATATATTAATAAAAGTACGCTTTTAGGTGTTTCAAACGCGGTTTATTTAAATTTTAAGATGTTGTGACAAAATATTTTGTTAATCTCGAGAACAGTTGCCGTTAGTTAACCAAATCGTCAAACAATATAATTTAAACGTTAAATAAACTGCGTTTATAGTCGTTTTAGATGTAGTCGTATTGTAAGCAGTGAATGCGTGAATGTTTAAAAATATCATGCAAATATTTGTGGTATGGTCGGTTTCTTTTATGTAACTTTTTTATTAATCCAATAATTTAATATAACTTTATTATACATACAATAGTGTACTTTCATTTCAACTGTTTAATGGTCTTAACGAAAAATCAATCGCATTGCAGTCGAATATGAAAGATTAGTAAGGTAATCCTCTTAACTACTTTGGCTGTATAGCCGAGCCTAACATATCCTAATTACTTAGACTTAAATAAATGTACTCTCAATCTTTTTGTATCTATTAAAATAAAAGATATTTTAAATCTTACAGATATATATATATATATATATATATATATATATATATATATCATATATCAGATGAATCGAGGACTGCTCTCAGTGATCCAATACAGATTTAAAATAAGATTATTCTTAAGATGTCCTCGTCAAAAATAGATTCAAGGCTTTCTACGTCTAGGTTACGTTGCTGTTCCTCTGTTCCACCATGGCATTGAGGCTATCAAGAAACGAACTTAAAAATAGCTGAAATAGTTCAAACAATATTTTTCCAAGTAAAAAGAAGGTCATTGGATGCTATGATATATCTAACATTACGCGTAGTGAAGGACCGAATGACTATGCCATGTTAGTGGTAATAAATGCGGTCCCATATCGCTCCCTTGAGAGAGGCCAACACATATATCAGCCGGATTTGAAGAAAACCGCGTGAAAGGTTCATGTGAGGGTTATTGGGATTTTCTCAGACGGGAATAGATTGAGTTCTATGCCATCTTAGAGTATGTCTTATGTATTTATGCCTTAATATTTATAACGTTCCAAACTCTTGACACGTTCAGCATATATTCATTTTTATGTATTGATACAATTAAAAAAAGTCGTCCTAGGCAAACATATCTTAACCAGGTTGAAGAAGTATTAACGAAGGGCCAGATCAGAAGCACCGAGAATAAACGAGTGTGTATGAAAGGAGCGAGTAAGAGAAGGGAGAGAGGTTTGCCTAGATTGTAACAAGTAGAGGTCCATAGTTTCTGCCTACCCCGATGGGACACAGGCGTGATCTATGTATGCGTCACCTATATATGCTTGTAAACCTTGTGATTGAAGATATTATCTCACATTACCCAGTAATTTCACTGCATGCACCCTTCAAATCAGAACAGACCAATGTGAACACTGCTATTTGGCGATAAAAAATTGCTGAGAGCGAGGTACCAATGCAGACGATTTTCTTTGATAAGGTCAACCACATGTTAAGACATTTAAGCTTTGACGTTAGTTGTATAAAAAAGTACGCCAACCATTTCAACTCTTTAAATTCTCGAACTGTTAAACAAAATATAAGCAATTTAAATAAACTACGTTTTACAGTTTTAATTTTTTTTACTGCTTGCATCCTGAATGACTGTACTTTTGAGCTATATACAGCAAGTTCACTATTTTGTCTGTCTTTTCGTAGATATACGTATGCGTGTAAGTTAAATGTCAATCAAATAAATGTTAAGAGAAGTAAAAAAAAAATAGTCTAGTGAGCCAAAGACAAGACTGAGACTTTTTGCCAGTCAATCTACTTTCTGTCAGTAATATTTACCGCGATCCGTTCATTGCTCCACAGTCATTATATCAGCCTTTGGAAGTCCACCGCTAGACATAGGCCAACCTAAGAAGTATGGAATTTTGTCTATAATTTCCGCGCTGGGCAAGCGTGTTGGTAATCGAAGACCGTAGCTATAGCAGAGCGCATACTATACAACCGGTGAAAGCTAATGCACTTATTTCGTTCATCTGAACTAGAAGAATCTCGGCTTCAGCCGCGCGTTCATCCGAATGGTGCGCGCCGGTATTCTAATACTTACAAGAAACAGTAAGCGATGGTGGCATCAATTTAAATGTGAAATTGTATTTCGCGATTTGGTCTTCCATATCGACCAAGATTGCCCTACAATATACACTTGCCAAACGGACAAGGAGATAATATATATTCTGAAATTAGTGATTCTATGTATACCGTACGTTCTGAATGATTTGTAAAACATTTGGAGTACAATAATCGCGTTCCAGGAAAATTTTAGCAATTGACATAACTCACTCACTCACTCATTAAAAATTAAAAAGGTATAAGGTTTGAGACAGTATAGGCAGTATAGGAGGCATATTTTTCTATTATTTTAAATATAATATTTGCTACCATGTGATACCTGCAGAATTGTATGGTACCTCAAAAGGCCTATTTCGAATGGCTGGTATGATGATGACAATATTTATAGTTCGGACAGGGCAACGTCTGTCTAATCAGCTTCAAGTTATAAAATACATCAAAAGAATAGTCATCAATGAACAGAATTCGACTGACATAGCATCTACAAAAACAAGACATAATTGCTAACAGAAATAACGTTTACAAACATAATAAAGGCTGCCCGATCAATCGAGGCTAAGAAGCCACTCCGTCACTCACCAACGGACCCCTATAAAACAAACCTTGAACACTGTTACCAACTTTCAAACAACGACACTTAAAGAGCGTTTAGCCGAACCATTTGTGACTTTAGGCTTGACTACAAACTGGAGTTATTTGTAAGTAGTTAAAGTAGTAGTATCAACGTTGCTACTAAATGTTTCGTTCATTGTATGAACTAGTTTGTTTAATTATGGTAACAGTTGTAAAAAAAAATATTCTCATTTAATTATATGTTATCCTGTCCGGTATTTTTAACTTATTCTAACAAATGTAAATAAACTAAAATGCCAACTTCCCACCGGGGTAAGCAGAAACTATGTATTTCCATTAAAATTTTCATCATGATTACACTAGCCATCGGACGTAGGCGTCTCCAAGAAAGGAGGATTTTTCTTATAAATTACCGCGCGAGCAAGCGTGTTCGAAATCGCTGAGTGCAGCTTTCGCCCATCCCCGCTTTGTGCATTTAAGGTGTACTGTTTTGAAGAGATATACCGCCATCTAGGTTCTGGTACCTTAGTCGGCTTTTACGACACCTGGTACAGGGTAGGTACTATTCTACTCTGCCAGTACCACACGGCGCCATATCGATAGATCCTGATATATTTTCGTTGCTTAATCCATATTCATTACCTTCATACACGATTGTGGGGTGAGAGTAGACCGTACCAAACCATTTCTTAAAAGTCATCTCTTATGAGTTTCAAGATTTACCTCTAAAGATTACTACATAAACCTCATGATTTAAGATATTTATATTGTATAACAAATAATTTTTTCCCCTGATAGTGATCTGTTTTCTTCATCATATCAGTAATGAAAAAAGGTTATATACTTAGACGCTATACTCTATACTACACCACCAAAATTATAACATAATTCGCTAGTTTAATTTCGTTCGATTAAAAATATCGGGTCAAATAAAACTATGGCAGAAAACTCGCGAGTATTCGATCAAAACTCCATCTTTTGTGGTCCCAGAGCGCCATTCGCATTGATTCGACTTCCCTCCACACAATCGGTGAACCCTAAGCCATTATAAATAAACACGAGTATTTTTAATGTTGGTTAGATGTCTATATTATATTATATATTATATGGTTATCAATAAACGAATATCAAAGAAGACAGGCGAACGTCCATACAAAATTGGGCCTGACGTTACAGCAACAATTACTACACTATTTCATTATTACTGCCATCTATACTAATCTATACTAATATCTATACTTGTATTATAAAGCGGAAGAGTTTGTTTGTTTGTTTGAACGCGCTAATCTCAGGATCTACTGATCCGATTTGAATAATTCTTTTTTTGTTGGATAGTCCATTTATAGAGAAAGGTTTTAGGCTATATAACATTACGCTGAGACTAATAGGAGCGAAGCGTCAGTGAGAAATGTTGCAAAAACGGGGAAAATTATTCACATTTGAGGTCTTTCGTCGCATGCGCTGCATAAACGTTTAAAGACTATGTATAAAAGAGTTATTCCTTTTGAATAATAAAAAAAAAGTCTGCAATAGTATATGTCTATCTCTCAAGATTTACTCATAATAAAATTATTTGTCAAAGAAGGCTTGCTACCATTCCTCGTCCCACCGCCGTGCTTGACACTACCACTCGCGAATGTGTATCTTTGCGAGGTACCATGCCGCGCGGCTCAGACGCGTGGTCGGCTCCTTACAGAACGATTGAATACAGCGTGCTTTATTTTAAACAAAAGTAAAAATATAATTTATGCCGAAGCACTATGACCCATTATTTTAAAAACATTATTTTTTTACATAATATTTAAAAAAAATCTTATTCACGATTATACAATAACATAAACCAATGTGAGCAATCAATAAATTATTTCGATAGAGTTTCCGACAACCACGCTAACGAAGTCGCGGGCACAGTACCAGTACCGACAGAGGGCGGTATATTCCTGCAAGAGTGTGGCTAAAATACGCTTGCCCAGCGCGGCAATTATGGGCAAAATTCCCACAGACTTGGGATTTTATGTTAGCAACAAGATTGTATGTTAGTGAACTTTCAATTACTGATATGATGATATATTATACATACGCACGGATTTGTCGTGAAAATAGCAATAAATTTTCCTTTTAAAACCATTCCTTATAGAATATATATTCATAGAATAAAAATAGGGGTTACAGTTGATAGTGAAGAAAATAAACCACAAAATATGTAAAGAATCAAAGAACCAGGAAATATCTACAACGTTTTCCATCTGGTCGCTAGTGAATAGTTCTTCTTTCTTATTTTTCCTGTATTATGGGAATCAGAAACGACAGTGGTAGACCACATACGAAGTTCGTCAGCATTGGTGTTTTTCTATCATCTATTTCTACCGAAAAATAGCAGAGTATGCATCGCTGTGTTCCTGTTTGAAGGGTTAAAGAAATGTTGAAATTTCTGGATAATCTGTCATCATATTGTTAGTCACAAAATTGGCAACGTACTTGTAATATCCTACTTTTATAGTAAACGCAAAAATTTATAAAAATGTATGTTTGTTACTCTTTTATGCCTAAATACTCATAGAATTTTGACGAAACTTTACAATAATAGACCTTATACATTCGAATAGCATAAAAATTATTTTGTATATAAATTGTCTTAAAATATATTTATATGTAGTTTAGTGTAGTATAGTGTTTGAGGTGCAGACTGGCAGGAGGTTCCCATGAACGGTAACAAGAGATACCTCCAAATAGTAGTGTTCCCATTTTATGTGTTCCGGTTTGAAGGGTGAGAGATGCAGTGAAATTACTGAGCAAATGTCACATAGTATCTTGAGTTCACAAGGTTGGCGACACGCTAGAGATATCATTGTGATGACACAAGCGTCTATAGGCTGCGGTCACGTTTACGATCAATGTATGTGCATGTGTACTGTATGCTTGCTGCTGACGTCATAAAAAAAGAAACAACACGTGTGAACCCGCGGGGCGCTTCTGGTATTTTTAATAATACAAACGTCTTTAGGCTGCAGTGACGCTTATTATAATGGACCGTGTACTAGTTTTGTCACCTAACTCGACACACAAAAGAAATAGTGTTATTTTAAAAATTGAATTCTAAGTTTCAGCCAATCGCTGAACTTCTGCTTCATAAAGGTCGTCCATGTTTTATCGAATCCTATTGTAAATGCCAGTCCACCGCAATATTTGGGTGGGCATTAACGAACTACATAGTAACCTACCTCGGTGCTAGCTCAGCCACATAAAAGACCCGACATTGACCTCCGTCCAACTATAAACTACACAGAATACGCACGCTCTCAATTTTACGACTTTCTGTATTTTTGCTGAAGCTTGTTATTTCGGTGTTTTTACGGATGAGATTGAGAAGAGTATGTCTTGAGTGGTATTATGTCAATTTATATTATAAAACAATTATGTATTAATGTTAAAGTTAAAATTAGAAACTTTTAATCACAGTAATCATAGCAGGATAGTCGAATTTTACCCGTAATTGCAGCGCTGGGCAGGCGTAGTAAAAATCACAGAGCATAGCTACGCGATGGAAACCCTGCTGCCCATCCTCGCCCTGTTGAATTTGCTACGATATCTTAGATGGATATACCGCCATCTATCGGTTCCGGAAACTTTTAATATTACTTCCTAAATATTTGACTGCCGTGAGGTACTGGTAGAGTAAAAACAAGGTAACACTTGTAACACGAGCCGTAAGAGGTGATTGAGGTACCGGACAGGTCAACAGGGTGGATATGGAATGAAGCCACCGCGAAGCTACACTCTGAGATCGTCACCATGCCTGCCCGGCGTGGCAATTATGAGCAAAATCATTATCTTAAGGAGATCTATGTCTAACTGATTTAAGCAAATATGTACTCAATATTTATTCAATAAAAATATTTAAGAATTGCTTCCACTCATCATAAACATAAATCATTGGAGTTATATCTTCAGGCTGTTGCATCATTTATCTATTTATATTTGCGATTGATAAATCTAAGATCCTTGTATCCCTCAATAGCTATATGGAAATACAAATAAAGTATATATATATAATAAATACATTATATATATATGTATGTATATATATATACCTTATTTTTTTTTGCGTGGCCCAGAATCAGGATAGGATAATATTGATTATTAATAATAATTTACAAACAACACCTCATAGAAGATCTATTTACTATTGACTTGATTTCTACATCATAGCATAGCACTTGTTTGGTTAAATTTAGAAGGAAAGCTATAAATTTTTATATCATATGCATTTATTGCGTTTATTTATACAAAT
>JACJUM010005601.1:15171330-15209364 GCA_020976665.1 Heortia vitessoides
AAACAGCGTATTCTCCTCAAAACGTATATTTTTCGCCCGTTCCTGCCACATTACAATTGATACTCTACTCCTATAAGTCGTATTGTGATATTATATAGCGTAAACTACTTTTTATTATATAAGATATCTGCCAGTTAAAGTCCCATCCAAATTGGTCGAGATGTTTCAGAGATTACCTGAAATAAACCGACAGACAGACAAAATCATTAAAAAGTGCTGCTGGGATATATTTACAGTCACTATTCATATGCATTAAAAAAACTACATGTTTTAATGGTGCAAACAAATACTTAAATTTTATTTTATGTATGATGCGGTTTGTTAAACTGTTAAAATATCTGAATAAGTCTTGAAAATGGTTGCTGTAATATAACAAAATCATCGAGCATCAAAATGTAAAGCGATATTATTGTTTCAAAGCCACTAAAAAGTACTTAGTTTTATTGAAGAACATTAAAGGTAAAACACAATTCTGTACTCCGTTAAAATATATAATCTTAAGCATTTTGCACAATCGAACCATCAAACGGAATAATTTGATGAAGCCTGTTTATTAGCATTTAATTAATGCTGTTATCGTAAAATTTAATTGGAGGTCTGGATAGATTATATATTTAAGACTTACTCAATAATGCCTTTCAAACGCACATGTATGTAGTTGGAAAACTGAATGTCAACGAATTTTAAAATGAAACTGGTCAGTTTGAGTTGTACATGCCATATAAAGGCCAATGATGGACATAAACCTTCCCAAGGTAGGGGGATTTGAGCGCATAATTTCCGTGTTGAACTTTGCGACAAAGATGTTGCGGTCCATCCCCAACCTGCGCAGTATTTAAGCTGCGCTGTTCCGGGTGAATATATACCGCTATCTGTCAGATCCGGTATGTCAGTCGCCTGTCACGATTCACGGTACATATAAATCTATTATTTTCGTCAAATATTTTAACTTACACCTTTATATATAGGTATATATTTTTAGTTCTTTTATCAAAATTGTTTAAAATACAGCTGTGGGAAAAAGAAGTTACTATGTAACCAGGTTTCGTAAGAGGCGACTAAGGTACCGAAACCAACAGATGGCGGTATATCCACCCAAACCAGCGTATCTCAAATGCACGGGTATGGGCAGCAACATTCCGGTCGCGAAATTACTTTCTGTTAATATCCAGTGTGACAGTTATGGATAAAATTCCCCCTTTTTGGAGAGGCCTGTGTCCAGCAGTTGACGTTCTGCGATCTCCAATAGGACAGGTTGTATGCGGCTTGTCTAGCGTAATCCTACGTTCTTAGTCAGATCTTCTGTCCTCCTTGTTTGATTTCTCTGTTGTTTTAAGTGACTTATCTCAAATTCAAAGTACATGAGTTTTATACGACGTAAAACTCAAATAAAACTTACATTACTGTTATCCGGTTTGAAGGGTGAAAGAGGCAGTGAAATTACTGAATAATTAGGCATTATATCTTCAAGTCGTAAGATTGGCAGCAAGTTAGTGATATGCTTGTGATATCTCGAGCGTCTTTGGGCTGTGGTGACACTCTCTGTCATGCGAACTGTATGCTTGTATATCGATCTAGACTGAAAAAAAAATCATTCCTATTTTAAATTAAGAAATTTTGCAAAACATATAGCAGCACCATCATCATGGTACCCTATATGGGACAGTATTAGACGTAAGCCTCCCCAAGACAGGGAAAACTTTCCGACAAATGCCGTGCTTAGCAGATGTGGTGGTAACAGAGTTCGGCGACGGGAATGCTGCTACCTGTCCCCTTTTAACGCCATTTAAGTGGGATATACCGCCATCTGTTGGTTCCTGTAATTAAGCACAACCTGGTTCAACAATATTTTCCAATCTCTCTTTCTATCATACGGTATAAATATTATAATATAAACCACAAATTGATGTAACTGCTCGCGACAGCTTAATCGTTTATACTAAATAAATTAGTTCTTCGCACCCAGACGGAGTAATTTGTAATGGTGATACAATAAAATATTAACTGGTGAGATCAAACAGCTCCAGTCAAAACAGTAAATAATTAACACGGCTCGGCATTCCCAAATTGTTCAGAATTAATTCTGTCGACTCGACTACATTATGTTTGGGAGCATTCAACTTTGTCATTGTTCATTGGTTTTTCATGTCTACAATAAACAATTTGATATTTTTGTATTTTTATTGTATATATTATTGGGAATAAACAAAACTGACTGACTAACTGACACTAATGCCTAAATTATAAGGGCTAAAAAAATAAAACCTTGCAACCCCTATACCTTACCATTACCTTTTACCCTTAATACCTTTTACAGCGTAGTGGAGTATTAAGAAAGGATTTTTGAAAATTCACTCCCTAAGGGAGTAAAACGGTGGTGCAAAGGCCCGCGTTATCTCATAGAGCGATACCTTATATGCAATCCTTGGATGGGGAAAAAACATAATATGAGGAGGAGGAGGAGGCTAGAGGTATATCTATGTAAAAAATATAATAACAATATTCTAATATCATTAATTATCTGTAAGATTTTAAGTTAAAGCCATTTCATGTTATTCTTGATTGTTTTATTAAATTCATAGAATTATTTTTAATAATTTATTAAAATAATAGAGTAATTACTAATAAATACTAATTAATACTTAATTAATAGATAAATACGTGAAGTAAAATTTTTTGGTTTATCAACATTTTATCACCATTCAAATAACATTTCAAAACCTAACAACCAAAACTTACTTCTAAAAGGACTTTTGAAGGTAACGATCGCTCATATAAAATAAAAATCTATATCACAAAAGTTATAGGCGGAAATTCCTTTAAACCTATAGTTATCACAAACACTTGTCATAACATATACACAGATTTAAGAGCAAACCTCGCTAGCAGATGGCGTTAATATTACTGCAATGTCAAATCCGTACTAAACCTTTCATCGCCACACAACGCTTACAAGATTTAAAACCGATGCTCTGTACACAAATGCGACCAACACACCGCAGTGCGGTGCGAAGATTTTTCTATTTTGCATTATTTATCAGCAACCCTCATAACAGCAGCCTTAGTAACACTCCTGGATAGGAGTCTCCCCAGGAATGGGGAACTTTACCTTAGTCGCTTCACGACACACCTGGTGCTTATCCCCGCGTAGTTTCTATTGGTGCTTAGATTTATAGAGATACTCCTTCGGCGGTATATCCACCGCCATCTGTCGGTTTCAGTAACAAACATTTCTTACGAGGTTTGGTACTGAGGGAGATAAAGTTGGTATACCAAGGCGATCTTTAATCTTTGATAAACACACATTGCACTGTAACTTCTATATATAATCTTTCTGTTAATGAACATCGCGCAATATCTATGTAAAACCATAAAACTGCTTGGGATAGAACTGCTTTGACCACAGTTGTTAGCGCCGATGCCGGTAGAGGTTTTATTAGCGGCAAGTATTAAATAAGTGGTGTTGGTAGAATATATATCACCACCAGTTTTTCTTACAGGTTCCTTTGTTGCGTAACAAACCTGCAGTAAACTTAGTTTTAAGACTCATTTGGTACCAGCAGAAGACTAGTTAAAAGTAGGCCTAATGAAATTATCTGTGTTATATGACTTTTATGATCCCTTGGGTCATCAGGGTCGTCTGTATTATATATAAATGTGCATAAAATCACATCCTCTATTGGAAATATTAATTGTATTATTATTATTATTGATTTTATTGAAGATTTAAAAGTGCTTGTAATGGGCCTAAATGTATAAAGTATATTCGACTTTGACTTATTAAGTTATATATATAAATATAGTTACCGTGAGGTACCGGCAGCGTAGAATAGTACATCCTTTTGTACTAGGTGTCATAAAAGGTGATTTAGGTACCGGATCCGACAGATAGCGGTATATCCATCCGAAACAGTGCAGCTCAAACAGCTCAAATGCACAGCGCAGGGATGGGCAGCAGCATTTCCGTTGCGAATTTGCGCTCTGCGATTGCGAACACGTTTGCCCAGCGCGGCAATTATAGGCAAAAAACCTTCTTTCATGGAGAGGCCTATGTTAATTCGAATTCCAATGGCTGGTGTGATGATAATGATGATGATAACGACTTTGACATTGAAATGCAAATTAAGTCATATCACATCGGTAATAATCATGACGCAGCTCGAAATCCGCGAATAATTTTAACAACATTAATAATATCTACATCTCGAACTTATTGTTTATACTTCAGACAGATCGTCAGACAGCACATTAATGCGGTCGAAATTTCAAAGTAGCCATTTCTGATACGGATAAGATACTTATACAAATAGATGAGGTACAGATCAAAGTATCTATTTCAAGTTGTTTATTTCATCGTATTTCGGTTATAATTTCCTGGAATGTTGTTGCAGTAAATATCTGTTTTCTGATGTAACAGCACCTCGAATCTGGTGCCCGGGGATTGAAATTATGACATCTTATACGAAAGAGGAGAAGCTGACTGACTGCCATATAATGCAGGGCCTGTACTTTATTCTCTTTTTTTACTATGAATGGGTAAGTACGAATTGTAATGCTAGATATAATGATGACGATGAGGTAGACCTCATCATACAAAGGTCGTCTGCATTGGTAACTTACTTAAATTTAGAAGTGCTTGTAATGGGCCTCCTTGAATAAAGTATGGTTGACTTTAATTTAGTCTACTCAACCTCCAGGTTAGAATGAACCCACATCCCTGACATAAATAATTTTTGTTTAGGAGTTTAATGATCTATAACTTTTTAAATAGTTGAGATACTGATCACATAATTTATTAACTGATAATCTACACTATATTAGGATACTCTCAGGGTAAAGTGTAACGCTTTCTCAATTTTAGATGGCCTTAATGCACTTTCAATACAGTACTAAAATATTATACGTTCAAATTGTGATGTGTTATTAGAAACTTCTTGGTTGCGCTTGTTGCCGTCACTTCGTTGTAAGGGTTCCGTCCCCAAATTGGAAAACGGGACCCTGTTACTAAGACTCCGCTGTCCGTCATTTGTCCGTCTGTCAGCGGGCTGTATCTCATGAATCGCGATAGATAAACAATTGAAAATGTCACTATTTATTTTTTTCTATTGTTACTTTAACAAAATCACGAAAACAGAATAAAACAAACATTTGAAGGGTTCTTTTTAAAACGTGTTTGTTGCTTGTTATTAATAACGGCAACAGGTAGACGCTTGAATTTATTACAAAATATTTAATGTATATTGATTTTAAAATTACGTTATTAAAATAAATAAAAAAGATAAAAAATAAAAAGTTTTTTTAAGGGGGCTCTCATGAAACCTACAAAGACGGTCCCAGTGGCGCAGATGGTAGGGATTCTATATTGTTAGCCAATGGTCGTGGGTTCTATCTTCACCCAAGACAAATATTTATATGTTTATATGTGTGTTTGTTTAATCTGTGTCTGGATGTTGAATATAAATATTTAATTATTATAATTGTGATTCCTCTGTTGCCTGATATCCTGCTTTAAGCACGCGCGTTACGGCTATTTATATTCTTACTTATTACGGAGTTATTTCATTTAGAATAGATAATGTATTCAGTAAAATTCTCTTGAATGCTAGCACATACTCTGCACTACTCAGCTATTATTGCAATTTAAACATAAAATTTTTACTAATAATTGCCGCGCTGGGCAGGCGTGGTGGCAATCGTAGAGCGCAGATTTTTCGTAACTTGATTTTCTTTTAGGCCTATATCCAGCAGTGGACTTTCCATGGCTGGTATGATGATAATGATGACAAATCAAAACAAAATAGCGGCTATAAAAATCACAGTTTGGCACGTCACATGTAAAGCACATTATCAAAATAAAACCAATTTGCTTACTTGATTTAATTACTCATTCGAATATGGCGGCATAAAAAAGTAGTCCACCGATCACGTCGATTGTGCAAAAATTAGCCGATCGTAATTAGATCATCTGTCGTTCTAAATTCAAACATGGAACTGCGGCCCTATTTCGTTAACAGAGGATGGGATATTTTTAACAAACTCAAATATGCTTTTACAGTTTTTTTAAAAGCAAAATAAAGTATCTTTTTAGTCAGTTTATATTTAATTCAATCGCGTATTAAATAAAATACGACAAAATGACTGTTCTGAATATTGTTTTAAATCATAAAATAAGTAGTTATATAATTATGTATTGGATTTGGGAGCATATGAGTGCATTTAAAATCATATTTGCAAGAAAAAAATCAACTTGTCGCACAAAAAAGAACATTAGGAAAAATACGGCATATCCGCTAAGTTTTTGGTAAAACAACGGTAGTCTAGTCCCTCTGCATGGGAAAGAATCGAGTTCGAGTCTTGTCTGACACTTACAAGTAGACAAGTAGATTTTTTTTTGTGAATATCATCTTTTAATAATTCAGTATTTTTTATGTATAAAACTTCTTTAAATATAATTACATTTATAATATCAATTGACTTATCTAAATTGAGAATCTAACCACCACCACTTAGTATTACTATTACATTTTTTAAAAGCCCGTAGTTTAACTTTTTCCTTATTTAAAATAATTAATGTTTGACGTTTACAACAACCGGCTCGAAATCTGACGATTTTGTCGATTTTGATTTTGATGTTAAAATCTTAAGATCTCTCGAAGAAAGGGCGAATTTTGCCCATAATTATCGCGCTGGGTAAGCGTGTTGACAATCGTAAAGTGCAGCTTTTACGACACGGATACTGCTGCCCACCCTATTCATTAAAGCTATATTGTTTCAAATGGATACATAGCCATCATCGGTTCCGGTACCTCAGTCGCCTCTTACGATACCTAGTAAAGGGGGAGGTACTGTCTTACTCTGCCGGTACCTCATTTAAATGACCAGAATTTTTAAGCCGTTAAACTAGTGCTTCCTATATATAGTATACGCGAAAACGTTTGATACGATCTTTTGAACAATACCAAAGTACATAAAATGTAGTCAAACAAAGAGAAAGCTCGACAAAAATCCGCCATTTTAAAACGCTATACCACGATGTGACCACAAAATGGATGCTTTAGTGAACACAAAGATAGTAAATCGGTAACAGTCGTAAATTTTAATGCTGCATCCACACTGTCCTAGAACACTCGAATAAAACTTCTAGTACATGTAATGCACTTATTATGAATGCTAAAAATAAAATAACATAGCACTTCCGCTAATCAGTAGATATGCGCTCACAGTCTTTATCTTTACCTTACCTTTCTTTATAGTTAGGCTAGTTTTTGCTCGTGGGATCGCTCGGGTTAATTTTGGGGTAGCATGGATCCCTTATTTGAGGGACTGGGGGAAGATTTCCATAAAGAAATGATGCCCGATATTTCGTTATTTATATATAGTCTGCCATCTCTTGCTACTTCTTACGGTTCGTTTGCTCTTCTCAAGGCTGCCCATTGTATTTTATAATTTTTTATATATATCATTGTGTGGTGTACAATAAAGAATTCATTATTATTATTATATGTTTTTATAATACTTGCTTTCTATCCATGGCCTCGTTGATAGCAGTGGTTCTTAGCCTTATTAGATCAGTTTTTCTTATGACCTAACAAGAATCACTAATTTTACCCCTCCAACAAACGATGAACTCAAACAATGCGTGTTTTTTTCTAATACATAGAAATTAAACAAAAACAGTTGCACGTGAAAAACCATTATGAATTTCTTTTCTTAAAAATACATTTTCAAGCTATCGAGTTCAATTAATACACATGAAACTTTCGAAATGATTTTACAATCGACAGTTCAAAGCTTGAGGTTGAGGAAACGTAAATAAACTCCCAAAACATCTCATACATTGACCTGATTCCGTGATAAGTCGCTTAAAGCTCATGTGTTACGGACATCAGACAACAGAGGAATTACAAATTTTCTACTCAAATACACATATTTAACACCCTGTGTCTACAGAACAAAAATAAATATCATCATATAAATATTTGTCCTGGGCGAGGATCAAACCCACGACCTTCGGCGCACAAGACAGAATCACTACCTACCTACTATAAAAAGTAGTATACATTATATTTATATTTTATTCATCATCTTCACATCAGTCATTGGAAGTCCACTGATGGACATAGGCCTTCCCAAGAAAGGCAAAATTTTACCCACAATTGCCGCACTGGGCAATTGGGTTGACAATAGCAAAGCGCTGTGACACTACTTTGATTTGGATGGATACACCGCCATCTTTTGGTGCCGGTACCTTAGCCACCACTTACAATACCTAATAATGTGACGGGTATTATTCTGCCGGTATCTCACAGCTATTTTATAAAAAAAATTGTGAATTCCAAAATAATAATAATAATCGATGACCTTGATTCGAGAGTCATTTAAACAAATAGGTCATTGAGTAAACTACTATAAATATATCCGGCAAGTATATTCTCAATAAGACTAAATTGTGAAATACATAGAAGCATTCAATACAAAAAACACTTGATTCACACTTTTTTTATTTTTAAATCGATATGTAGGTGTATTGTAAACTCTTTTAGAATGCTGATAAATGTGATCTAGCAAAATAAACTACAGAATTTTATGATCCGGAAATCTGCAGCGGTGTGAGAGCTAGAACGTTTGGTTTATATTAAATTACCCATGAAAAATTTAGTTATAAGTAAGGTCTATTTGTTTAACGATTTTGTTTTCTATTATTGAGGAGTCGTATCATATCTAGTATTTAGATATATTTCTATATATTTCTTTATTAAAATCTATATATTTAAAAGGAAGAGCTCATAGACTGACTGACTGACCAACTGACTGACCGACTGACTGACTGACTGGCTGACCAACTGACAGGTTGACTGACTGACCAACTGACTGACTCACTGACTGACTCACTGACTGACTGAACGACTGACTAACCAACTGACTAACCGACTGAAGCACTTGTGCCACACACCAGCCAACCGAGGAATCATATATATACTACATAAATACATATATTTAACACCTAGAGACAGAACAAACATAAATATCATAACATAATTATTTGTCCTGGGTGTGGATCGAACCCACGACCTTTAATGCACAAGACAGGCTCACTACGGGGAAAATTCGCCCATAATTACCGCGCTGGGCAAGCGTATTGACAATCGCAGAGCGCAGTTTTCACAACGGGGATGCTGCTGCTCATCCCTTCCCTGTGCATTTTAGCTGCATTGTTTTGGATGGATACACCGCCATCTGTCGGTTCTGGTACCTTGGTCGCCTCTTACGACACCTGGTACACGGGAAAGTACTATTCTACTCTGCCGATACCTCGCGGCTATACGTCATTAATATCCTAGTGTTATTCCAGACTAACTGACAGATAACAAGTAATGATTAATACAATTCACGGACCGGTGCACTAATGGTTTTTATCAGCTATCTGATGGTGATAAATCAATAGAATTGTAGTTTCTGTCATTGTATCCCGTCTTATTGAACAAAAGATATCTTGGAACTCCGTTTGATATATTGTACGGGCCACTTAATGGATAAAATTTGCTTTTTGTATCCATCGGCAGTTCTATGAATATTATTTAGTGTTTTATAAATTAATATATATTAAAATTTTTTCATTATATCGGTCGCATGATTGTGGAAATCATGCTGGGCATAATTTTCGACGGGCTGGGTGGCATAGATCTTATGAGCTAAAGGTCGTGGGTTAGTCCCAAGCAGGACAAATATTTTTGTAAGCAGGAAGAAAGTTGGCGTTGTACCTATATTACAGAACCTATATTATCCCACGTATAAAACCTAACTTATTTATTATTAGCTGTGCCTGCGACTTCGTCCGCGTGCAGTAGTTTTTTTGGGCACCATACTTTTTTAGTTAAACTTATATAAACTTTGAATGTTATATTTATTTATATATTCAAATCAATAGCCTAAATAAGTTTTAAGCATCTAGCCCTAACAACAGCGATACATCCATACAACTTTCCATCCCCCTTTCGATCCCTTACAAATCTTTTGTCAAATGAAAAAGTAGCCAATGCCTATCTAAGGTTTTAGACTATCTGTGTACCAAATTTCATTTAAATCAATTCAGTAGTTTAGGCGTGATTGCGTAACAGACAGACAGACAGACTTACCTACTTTCAGATTTATAATATTCATAAGGATAAATATAATTTCCACAAAATATATAACCTGTCCCATATTGAGGGAATGTATGCAATAAAACAATAGCCCGTATTTTAATCTTCTGCAATCAATCATCTCTTTGTCAGATACACCATTAGTAATTCGTCTGTATTGATATGTGATATCTGCCTGAGGGAGCACTAGCTAACAATGGAAAACAATACGACCGATTTGCATGTGAATTAAAATTGCACATTGTCTTTATTGTCAACAAATGTGCTATACACTAGCTTTTGCTAGTAGCTAGCTTTTGTCATTATTGTTATAGTCGTATTAGTCATATTATGTCGTATTAACAAAATCTGATCGCTAAACTGTGTAAAAAACCGTGCTTATTCTACAGAGAAAAATGGAAGGCTATATAAGAAACGTAGATCTATCCCACGAGAACATGATTTCGGAATAAAAAGTAGCTTCAGTGTTATACCAGTCTTTTAACAACCCTTGTACCAAGTTTCATTTAGATCTGTTCATCCGTTCTAGCGTGAAAGAGAAACAAACATACATCTACTAATTTTTACTCACAATTTTTCGCATTTGTTATATTAGGAACGATATGAATACATATTACTCACATACATGTGTTTACACACGCATACACACATGAAACACACGACATTGAATGCAAAATATTTTATTTAAAGTATAACCGACACTATTATTGTACGACATGAAATATCGATTATTTACAATTCCCTCAGTTCTCGCTACGCTTCACTGTTTTATTTTAGTCTCAAAATAACAGCATTTATTTTTCCATATAAATACGCACAAACACGCGCCGCTTAAACAAGTTCAATACGATATTGGTGGAATCAGCTAGATTGTATGAAAAGATTTGCAATACCTAATGTTAAGCACGTAAGTACTTTATACATAAATTCCCACAACATCTCACACATTGACCTGATACTATAATAAGTCGATAGAATACTTGTATTTCGTACATCAGACAACAGAGGAATCACAAATATACTATTTAAATATATATTTAACACCCAGACACAGTACAAATAGAAGTATCATATAAATATTTGTCCTGTAGTAGGTGTACCAAAGGTGGAAGGGATCGAACCTACTACCTTTTGCGCACAAGATATGATCACTACCATCTGCGCCATCGGGCCCGTCAAAACAAGCATAGATGTTAGCATATATCTCTTTTAAGCTTATATCTGAACAAAGTAAATAATAATACTGAAAATATTTATTGATTAACAATGATTACGACAATTATTATTTAACAAAGGAAATTAAGCTTTAACTGCGAACTACCGGCAGGCTAGAATAGAACCTCCCCCTATGACAAGGTGTCGCACGCGACTAAGGTAACATAACTTATAGATGGCGGTATATCCGTCAAAGACAGTGAAGCTCAAATGCATAAGGTGGGGATGGGCAGCAGCATCTCCGTCGCGAAACTCCGCTCTGCGCGATTGCCAACACGCTTGCCTAGCGCAGCAATTATGGGCAAAATATATTTCATTCATTATATTTAAAATATTTAAACATATATATATATATATATAACTCGATATTAAAGTGAATTTATTATTGTACCAAATAGTAACTTGTACTATAAACTAGCCCGCAACCTTTAACCGTAGCTAATTTATTGAACAACTTAGTTCGAAAACTTCGTCAGCCCATTTGCTCGAGTTATGTATGGTGCACACAGCTAAGAAACCTTTGCAACAAATCTAATATCGCTGAAAGGAATATTTGATTTTATTATCCATCCTTATTAGCCGTGAGGTACCGGCAGAGTAGAATAGTACCTCCCCCTGAACAAGAGGCGGGTAAGATACCAGAACCGACAGATGGCGGTAATAATAATTATAATAAATACTTTAGTGTACATCAAACATAAAAATATATGAAAAAAACATTAATTATAAGGTACAATGGGCGGCCTTATCGTAAATAGCGACTTCTTATCCTGTCTATTCGGTAATCTGTGGATGGAAAGACTGAATGATAAAAAAGAGGTAGCAAGAGGTGTCAATAAGATCGATAGAAAAAAATATATTAAATATACATAATATAAATAGATTGTATTTAAGGAAATATAATCAGATATAACTATAGTGATAGAAATACATGCAAAAAAGTTAGCTCAAATATACAGGGCGGGGATGAGCAGCAGTTTCCCCACCGTGAAAGCTGCGCTCTGCGATTGACAATACGTTTGCCCAGTGCGGCAATTATGGGCAACATACACTCTTTCTTGGAGAGGCCTTAAAGAGAGACTTTTAATATTGTCCATCATTATATCAAGTGTTTGTTACTGAACTGGCAGAGTAGAATAGTATATTCCTCTATACCAGTCGTTATTTGCTACTGCTCATTTTTTTAAACATTTATTTAGACCACAAACAAGTTTACAATACTAACTTAATCTAACTTACGACTAATATCAAATAAATCATTGTAAACTTAATATAGCTGGTCAAATATCACATTTTGGAGTTACATATGGCAACACCTGTGTAATACTGTTGTAAAAAACAATAATGTATACAATAACTAAGAAGTAAGGTAAGAATAAGCATAGCGTGTTAGTATGTTCATTTACTATATACGATAAACAAGTGAAATATAGACTGATTTATATGCGTGTGTGCGTGCGTGTATTTGTGTGTGTTTATGTATAGGTTTGTGTTTGATTGCGCGTTAATGTGTTGTCACTGTTCATGTTGTTCATGTTGTTGATGATTTATTTCTAGCAAACATATTTACGTTAAATAATTTATCATTATGTG
Organism: Heortia vitessoides; assembly: GCA_020976665.1. Classification (NCBI taxonomy): domain Eukaryota; kingdom Metazoa; phylum Arthropoda; class Insecta; order Lepidoptera; family Crambidae; genus Heortia; species Heortia vitessoides. The sequence goes on from JACJUM010005601.1 coordinate 15,184,281, forward strand.
TCTTAAACACGTTGTTACTGAGGCGACAGATATAATCTATATAATAAAAACTAAATGTGAAGCATAATGCGATAGCAGTCACCTTTGATCAACTATATATTTATGGGTAAAAAATCTATAGGACTCTACGTATATATCTTGAAGTGTTGATTTTCAATTGAGTCTTGAAGCGGATTTTTTCGATAGGCCCAATGACGTGTTCATATCTTGTGCGTTAAATGTCGTGTGGTCGATAACCACCAAGGACGAACATTTATGTAAGTATTTGACATTGTTTACGGTTGTATAAGGTTGAATATTTATTTAAGTATTTTTTGCTTCCTTGCTTCCTTTACTCGCAATAGCGTGTATGAAAGGACTAATGCGAGTAAGAGAAGCGAGAGAGATATGCCAAGATCGTTACAAGTGGAGATCCATAGTCTCTGCCTACCCCAATGAAACAAAGGTGTGATGTACGTATATATATCTTTTTATTATTATTGTTAGATTAGATCGACAAACAAGCGTATAGTTCACATATTAGTCAGTACTACCGCAGCCTATAGACGCTTGTAAAAAAACAAGAATATCACTAGCGCGTTGCCAACTTTGTGACTTGAAGATATCATGTCACATTTCACAGTAATTTCACTGCCTTTTTCACACTTCAAACCAGAACACAGTCATTTGGCGGTAGAATTATGGTACTAATGCAGAGGACCTTTGTAGGAGGTCTTCCATATGTAAATAGGTAATATTAAGTGTTATATTTGTGATTTCTATGTTGTCTGGTGTCCAAAACACAAGTGGTTTGGGTGATTATCTTGTACTTAGTTCAATGAGACATTGTTTAGTAAACAAAAAACGATTAAAAAATATGTGTATGTAAGAGTTATATATACTCGTAGACACAAGTACATAGCATTAAAAAAAATACAATAACAAAAGCAATGTGAGGCTATGTCTGTTTTAACGATCCAAGTGATTCTTCACAAAATGTGCGAAATTAGTAAAACACCTCATACATTCCTATTGGTAGAGTTAAGCCGTTTGTATAAGGAAACTGCTCCAGCTCCTGTGAAAATAAAATCCTGTGAAAAATTTGATCATTTAAAATATAACACAGTTATAGAACGTTAAAATTGAAAGGGGGGGGGGGGGGGAGTAAAGTTATTCGTATACGAAACTCGAGTACCTGCACGTCCAATTCCGTAAAACCGGCCACAGGCTGTGAGTGGCCTTCGAAACTGGGTAACGATGTACCCACCTCCACTCGGACAGTTGGCAACATTTTATATTTGCTGACGCGATCTATAAGTGCTCAAATCCCTCGCCTTTAAAAAAGCATTTTAAACGTGCTTCTATTTATTAAACCAGCCTCATAACGTCCACGTCTGGACACAGGCCTACCCAAGACACAAATTTTGCTTCTAATTGCCGCGCTTGACACGCGTGGTGACGATCGCAGAGCGTAGCTTCGCGCCGGGTGGCTGCACCTGAATTGATACTGGTTCTTAACAAGTCACTCGACAGATTACCAGGTTACATAAAATGATTTAAAATATTTAAAATTTCGGTGTGATATCGGCAGCGTTGATATCCCCTTGTACCAAGTTTCGTAGAGGCGACTGAGGTATTGATAGAGGGCGGTATATCCACCCAAAGCAGTTTATTTTAAACGCAACAGGGCGGTGATGGGCAGCAGCATTCCTATCGCGAAGCTACGCTCTGCGATTGCCACCACGCTTGCGCAGCGCGGCAATACTGGTCGACAAAAATCTCCTTTTTTTTGGAAGGCAATATCTGTCAAAAGACGTTTTACGGCTGTCACTATGATGATGATGTGTCATGCTTGTTCTATTACAACCATTTTATTGGGGGAATATTTAGACGGTTCTTTTTTGTTATTGTATGTTTTTCTTTGTTCCAGGTAATTACATTAATATATGCTGCATAATATAAACTTATTGGTAAGTTATCAAATACCTTGAGTTGTTTAACTTTACTTTAATGTTGAATATTTTTAAATTAATGATTTATTGTTATGGATATCTTGTTTTAATAAAAAATACAGCTTCTTTTGTTTGGACGAACTTAATGCTAGTTAGCTTACGTCAGCCATACTGTCATATATTCGTGACGTGATGTTGTGTCTCCAAAAAGACAAAAAAATTAAATATACCCCGTCTTAAAGCCATTGAACATGGTTTTAATGTGAAAAGTAGACTTATATATTTAAGAATATATTTTGAGAGAGTTGATTTTAAAAGGAATTAGTGCTATTTATTTTGAGGCACAATTTAAGATCTGTACTAAGCCATTCAGCCAGAGAATAAAGGCCGATCAGATTATAATAAGTTTGTGAGTAATCTTTACTGTGTGAAAGTATGTTTGTTACTCTGTTACGCTAGAATGGCTAAACAGATCTAGATAGAAATTGTCACAGAAATTGATTTTAGCCTGAAATAACACAGAAGCTACATTGTAACTATTAAAACCAGTTTCCAAAGAATATATCTGGCTTTTTATTCCTTAGAAAATCCGCACGAATTTTTCATGAATGTAGCTGTTAGGGAGCGATATAGTTTTCTCCTTGAAATAAAAAGAGTTTCTGTGATAAAGACCTCGTTGTTATTTATTTTGGAATATGAATATTTTAACAAAAAAAATTGTAAGGTTTAATACGTGTTTTCGTACGCCGACTGTACTAAAAATATTGGCGATTTGTCTGGAATAAAATCGGCTCATAGAAAACGGGATATATTGAACATGATCGGGGCTGAAAAGGGTTAATATTAAATGCCATCCAGGTGAACAAATTCAGGCGATTTTTTCACAAAATATACCGGAATTTGATGGTTTTTTTTATAAATTATTATTAGCAAATGTTACTTAAGTCTCAATCAAGTCTCAATTAAGTCTCAAGTTATTTCTCTTAGTTTTAGATAGAAATAAGAAGGATTTTTTAAAGTTATTTCTCCATGTGAATTATTTCAAATATATAAATTGAGATCTAAAGTAACATATTTATAATTCAGTCTACAATTAAACTTGCTGGTGACATTTAAGTTTGCTTATTTTATTCATATCTGTAAAAACCTATAATTGGCTTTGTGTATCTTAAGCTTTTGTTGCTTGAATCGTGCGAACTTATTGGTTTTCCAAGTGGAAAAATAAATGGAACCAACCAAGTAATAAATCTTCATAGATATTAATCGTTGATTTTCGGCACATTTACTTGACTTGACTTGACTTGACTTGACTTGATACTATAATTATTTGTCAGTCTATCTGAGCTTTGTGTCACGCGTTACCTAGTACCTGTTTGAATGGAACTCTAGCAACATACGTACATACACACAACACGCCTGTGTTCCATCGCGGTAGGCAGAGACTTTTGATCTCCACTTGCTTCGATCTTGACATACCTCTCTCTAACTTCCCTTACACGGATATTAGTCTATTACACTATTAGTCCTTTCATTCACACTTGTTTATTTTTGGTATTTTTAATCGTACTCAATAGGTACGGGTGTATTATGTCTTCTACATGATTAAGATATGTTCGTCGTTCTATAACAACTCTTCCATTCACTTTCTTTCTAAATTTCTGTGCAGTCATTCTATTTTCTTCTATCCTTTCTGAATGTCCAAACCAACTCAACATTCCTTTCTCTACTGTTGTCACAACATCATCATTTATACCATAATAACCTATTTTACAACAACATACGTTTAGTGATAAATGACTACACTCACCAATTTATCACCAATATGCAGTTAAATTTTATATTGGACCGGATGGATATGCATACACACAGACCGCATGAGAGTAAGCATCACTATAGCCTTTAAATGTTTTTTATATCACAGGGATATCACTAACGAGTTGGAAACCTTATAACACTGCCTCTCTCACTCTATAATCAAGAATACTGCAATGTGAATTGATATGCTATTTGGACGTAAAGGCGAGAGTAGCAATGCAGATGGTCTACCTCATGCAGTACTTGCATACAAATGTTATGTGAACAGACTCCGAGACTAATCGCTTAATTGTGACATATGTGCATGTCACAGTTTACATATATAATTGCTTATAATCATGTTTGAAACAAAATAACAAATTTTTTATTCAATTACATGCGTACATGAACTTTTTTAATGCATACATTGTTAAAAAGTCCGTACATCTGCTATTAAATTAATGCAGTTTCGTTGCGAGTCACAAATTAGTTCGGATGTGGATTTAATTTACTTAGGCAGAGACCGAGCTGCTACACTTCCCTGGCTTCATTTGTGATATTGAGTTAGGAAAATATTTAACGTCAAAGGTGCGCTTACCATATCACAATTAAATGGAAATCCATTAGTGTAGATGTAAATGTTAAAATGTTTTCGTCCGCACAAATATTACAAATGTGAATGTTTGATACGCATTCACAGGTTAATTGGTGATACCCATTTGAATGGGACATTGCATTTAATCCCGGAAACTTTTCCATGTGAATTCTACACAAACAAAGTCGCGGGTAAAATGCTAATTAATCATTAATTCTCTCAAAAGATGCAAAGTTTAAATTATTAGACAGATATAGTTTACAAAGTCTGGATTAAACGAAAATAATTGAGAAGGTATTTTACTTTAATATCTGAGAAGTGGTATTCAATGAAACACCTAAAGGGATGTGGGTTCGATCCCCACCTAGGACAAACATTTATCATCATACCAGCCAGATTGCTGGACATAAGCCTCCCCAAGAAAGGAAAAATTAGCCTATAATGCCGCGCTGGGCTTGCGTGTTGGCAATCAAAATTGGCTATGTTATATTTTCGAATAATAAGAAACGTTACTTAAAGTAAAAAAAAAGGTTTGTATTTTATACTTTAAAAAAACTCAGAAATCATTGAAATCATTTTAAACTCATTCATAAATAGAAAATTACATTATCAGCAATTGACATATCGACGAACAAAAATTTTATTGTCGTAAGAGACATAAAGACATAAATGTTTGTATTTATTTATTTCTGACTTCTGTCAGCAGTTTCAAGTAAAAGAGGATTTGATTGTAATAAAATTTGTTGATGACAGCTAAAACATAATTAAAATTACTTTTTAAATAATAATCTAAGTTAAAAAGACTTGAAAATTTTGAACGACGAAATTAGTTTATTTTTTTTTTGTTCTTCCTGTAAACATATTTTTACGGACATATTTTTATGAAATTACAGAAGTGATACCGCAGAGCTATATTGGTATAACATAATAAATAATAAATTTATATAATCAATCATAAATTTGATGTAATTTGTGTGTGTAAAAGTGTTTTATCACAGTTCCGACTGGATTGAAAAATATTGGACGCACCTACTCTTGCCACATTATATCTCCACGCGGACAGGAGATTGTAAAGTGATCTACAAACGCAGTAAAGTACTTTCGTGAAATGTGTGCTTTGCTCTGTGTGTGTTATTAACCCGCAGCGTCAGCCATGACTGGACGTCCGCGTACACGAAGTTATAGCATTACCATCTATCGCTAGTACGCTTACGAGGTAGTCAAATATACACAAGTAGTTTTTTGGTGTCAAAAGCGAAATTTTAATTACACATACATGCATAAAAATTTTGCTTTAGGGAACCGTTATGGTAGGTTAAAACATTCCCCTATACCGGAGTCGTAAAAGGTACCAGAGTCAACATCAGCGGTATATACATAGCAGTATATGAGTGTATTTCGCTATACTGTGCGCTCAAATATTAAATAAGTTTCATTTACTTTATTTTTTATGTGAAAATCCGATTATAATTAGAAAAAAAGAAATCTTGTTTTGTTCATGCTGTGTTCATTATACCAACCATTGGAAGCCCACTGCTGAACATAATCCTCTCCAAGAAAGGAGTTTTTTTCCATAATTACTTGCTTGTCAAGCGTGTTGGCAATCGCAGAGCGCAGCTATCGCGACGGGGATGCTGCTGCCTATCCCCGTCCTGTGCATTTGAGTCACCATTTCGAATGGATATACCGCCATCAGTCGGTTCTGGTACCTTACTACTAATTTATTCTGGCGGTACCTCACAGCACTCATGCTATATTCATTTATAAAATATTGTACATATAGACTTAATATTAGTTCTAAACAATTATGTTTTGATAAATATATCAATCTTAGAGAATCCATTCAAATGAAATAAAAAATAAATATCTATCGAAAATAGTTCAAATGTAACTGGGCGAGGGTGGGCAGCAGTATTGTACTTGTCGCAAGAATACACTTTACGATTGCCACCACGCCTACCCAGCGCGGCAATAATGAGAGAAATTGTATTTTTATAGTGAGGGGCCTATCCAGCAGCTGAAGTTTTAAAGCTGTTATGATTTTAAAGTATACACGTACATTTATATACTACTTTAGGCAATTAAAAACTGCTTGACCTAGGCCTTTCTAGAAACGAGGTTTTTGCCCATAATTATCGCGCTGGGCAAGCGTGTGTTCGGAATCACAGAGCGTTGTTTTCGCGACGGGGATGCTTTTGCCCATCCCCACCCTTTGCTGCACTGGTTCAGATAGATATACCGCTATCTGTCGGTTCTGGCACCTTAGTCGCCTCTTACGATACCTGGTGCAGTAGGAGGTACTATTTTACTCTGCCTGTACCTGAATTTATTGAACCTGTATAAAAAATAATCAATATTTGTGATACATGACTACTGTGTTGCTAGGATTGATCAGAGAAAATAAAAAAACAATTAAAGCGTAATTAAAACTAGTCAGAAACGAAAAGTAGACATTTCTTCAAATATGAAAACAAGTATAGGAACAGCATCATCATGACTACATGACTGAACTGTGAGGGTACAAAGTACAATGATACGTTTTACCAACTATCTACTGTATGTGGTCCCGACCCGAAAAAACTTGACAAGGAAAAACTTGGCGATATTTTCACTGTGACCCGGGACAAATAGTATTAGCCCCAACTTTGCCGCGCTGCCAGGTACAAAGAACCGAGCCATGCTGTTGTGCCTTTTGAAATTATATCAATGTCGGATTACAGTATTGTACCTACAATCTGAGGTGGAATCTGATTTTTGTAGGGTATTTTGGCAACAAGAATGGTTTTTTTGGATGTGTATGTAGCTTGAGGTCGACTCCACAATACAAGCGTATATTTTAATGTTGAGAACTTCACTTGAGATTTACGAGTATTTACATATTAAAAGCAATGTGGACTTGAATGGCCTCACAAAAATATATTTTTTTTTCATAATTATTCACACAACATCTAATATATTGTCCTGACTCCAATTTAAGCCACTTAAAGCACTAGTCTTACGAATATCAAGCATCAGAGGAATCACAAATATATAACATCTAGACGTACAACACAAATATCATTACATAAATATTTGTTGTGGGTGGGGATCGACCACCCACGACCTTTGGCGCTCATGATAGGATCCACCACCATCTGCGCCATCGGGCCCATCAATAAGCTGACTTAATTAATTTGAATCAACATCATAAGGATAGGACTTCTTGTATGCGGTCTGCGTTCAGCCTGATCCTGCTGTTTTAGTCAAATCGTTTGTCCTCCTTGTTTGCAGATATCTAATCTAGAACTGTACAGTTCTGCGTGCTAGTTACCCAAAACCACTTCAACTTGTTAATCTGACGGGCCATGTAACTTTGGTTTCTTTACGGCTCTCCTCATTCCTGTTTCGATTGCACAAAGAGACTCCGAGAAACGGCCACACTATAGCTCGTTGGCTGGTTTTTGATTAGGCCAATATAGCGAATAGTAGTTAAGTAACTGTAGAGATCAATGTGGTGTAAAAGATGATGATGTGAAAATAATAGACAAAGGAGTGTTAAAATAGTTTGGACATGTAGAAAGGATGGATGTATATAGACTGACTGAACAAATATATAAAACGGAAGTCAATGGAAGAGTTGGTATAGGACGACCTAGGCGAACATATCTTAACCAGGTAAAAGAGGTATTAGAGAGTCAGGTCAGAAGTACCAAGAATAAACGACAGAGTATGAAAATACTAATGAGAGTAAGGGAAGCAAGAGAGGTATGCCGAGATCGTAAAAATGGAGATCGTAGAGTAGTCTCTGCCTACCCCGATGGGACACAGGCATGATGTTAATTGTTCCGAATTTATTACAATGAAAATGATTTAGTTATGAAAGTTCTGACAGTAAGAACTGTCGTCATCGTTTTAAAATGTTACGGCAGTTGGTACGCCAAGACAGTCAGTTAGGAGTTAATTTAATTCCTTTAAATTATTGTTAGCCAGGTCTTACGGCTCCTTGGTGAACTACTACGATCGGCGTGGATGCCTTACATGTATGTACTATCAAGCAATTCAATTTCCATATGACGTCATACCAAGACGTTAGGGAAATATTTACATCAATTGTTTATCAAAAACGAATTGTCTGTGACATGTACAGAGTACTATTCTACTCTGCCTTATATGCTTATATTGTGAAGTGGCCTTCAAATATCATCTCCCATCCCCTTAATATGGATATAATATCCGAGTGTTGATAAATTCAATAATGGCGCATTCCGTAGTACTATCGTGTGCATTAAGTGTCGAGTCCGATATCTACCTAGGACAAATATTTATGAGGTGAATATTTGTATTTGTCTGGGTGTAAAATATGTGTTTAGGTGTAATTTCTCTTCTATATCCATAACATGAGTGATTTAGGCTACTAATCCCGGAGTCAGGTCTATCTATGGGATGTTGTTTGAATTCATTTATTTATAATAGTAAATAGATATATAAGTACATTTAGTTAACACACATATAAATAAATACCTCCATAACTTTTTCAAATGTCTCCCTCTGTCTTTCCCTCTCCTTGGCACTCCACAATCGAATACACTTTACACACACTTCTTTCGTAGAGCAGTTTCGTAACATCGTGCCGGCAAACGCGAGCAGTTCTTGCTTCCTTTGAGCGAAGCCTGGTCCCACTAGTGCAGCCGTGCCGGGCCGAACACAATGGCAGGGTAAAATCGGGCACAAGCTCGCTCATAAATGAGCAACCATGTCCCCTACTCCCTGGGCGCTGGAATTTATCTCTAAGTAGTCCATTAGTCCATCCAATAGCATTAGGATCTTCGAAAAAAAACCGGTGCATTTGATATGTTTTTGTAATAAACGCTGTTGGAACCATATTGCGCAATAATGTGTTACACTTTTTGCAAAAAGAAATGCATGTTTGGACCTCACTCGGAAAGATATTTGGGAAGGGTATGCGAAAGACACACGGTCCCATAACATACATAAAGTATTCTGCCAGAAACTTCATCGTTACTATTTGAAATTTTCGGTTTTAACTTGGTAGTAGAGAAAATCCTACACTTTTCCTATGACGGTGTCGATAACATTAGGAAAGATCATATTGGATTTTTTTTAATAAGAATGCTTTGGCAAATTGTATAACCATACTATACAACAATATATAATCTATTACTACTACTGGTGTGGCGAGGAGACGAGCTGATGGATAATTCTAACAGTAAGATATGTACACAAACAGTTGAATATACATTTTTTTTATTAGCCCAGGCCAACAATTATGCATACAGTCTGCGTGATTTTAAGCGTCACTGCAGTCTGTAAGCAATCGTAATATCACAAGGATGTCACTAACGCGTTACCAACCTTGCGACTTGACGATAGTATGCCACGTTACCCAGTAATTTCACTGCCTTTAACACCCAGCAACAGCAATGTGAACACTGCTAGTACCAATACAGGCGACCTTTTGTATGAGAGTCCGAGGTCTACCTCATGCAATATGTGTACGAATTTTCATCATATTAATAGTTATCTTAGGAATTGAACCCATGACCTTTAGTGAACAGAAATCATTACCATCTTCGCCATCGGATACGTTATATATTAAGTATACTTAGACATTTTTTAATTAAGTATACGTGCGGTTCACTTACGATCTAAAAAAAGAAAAAAGACTAACTAATTTAGATTGTCTTTAATTCCAAGCGTATTTCTAAAAGGCAATCACATTAAAGCTAGTCGCAAGCAATACACCGAAATGAATGACCATTCGATTAATTTAAATTAGTCTCCATGAGGAATTCTCCGAATCGATCCAAGTCCCGCGCTTCCCTGATCTGTGTTTACCAATCAGGATAATGGGAATGTCAAATATTGCCTTTGTATAGTGTTTGATAAACGGTGATGCTGAGACCAGTTTGTGGTATGACACAAGACAATAAGGGACTATGGTACATTGAAACTGAATTATATGAGTGCACTAGCAGCGCCACACGGTTTAGTATTAACTAAACTTTCAGTATAACCTATATAATTGGTTAATTAGACTTTCATTGGCAAATAGCTGATGGAAGTCCAATTGATTTGAAAAGGTTACTCCTTATAACTATCTGCTAACGATAGTCTGGTTATTTGAATACACAAAAAGCAATATCAGCAATTATCATTATTAGAAACATAACACAAATATAGCATTTAATTTATATAACTTTGAAAAACGGAAATTTTCTATACAAACTTTACATCCCTTTTTACCCCCTTAAGAGACGAGTTTTAAATAAACATTTCACACTTTCATTGAAGAAACTTTATAAATAATAATTCAAATATGGCAAAGTTTCATACTGACTTTGCAACCCCCGTTTAATCCATTAGGGGGAGAATTTTCAAAAGCCCTTTCTTACCATTTCTTACTTCTTTTTTTCACCCCTACGTTATTACTGTGAATTTGGTAAGTGTGTGCATTTGATGTAGTACTTAACTTGACATTTAGTGGAAATCCTTCAGGAATAGTATAATGTGTCGATATGAATGCGGATGTCATTCTCCATACTCCCTATATGTATGCAAAAAATAAGAAGATTGGATAAGCACATAAAGCAAAAAGAGGTTACAAACAAACAAACTCACTTTTTATCATCATCATCAATACAGCTATTGGAAGGCCACTGCTGGACATAGGCCTCCCAAGAAAGGGGGCAATTTAGCACATAATTGCCGCGCTGGGTAAGCGTATTGATAATTGCAGTACAGAGCTTTCGCAAAGGGAATGTTGCCCATTCCTACCCTATGTATTTAAACTACACTGTTTCAGATAGATATACCGCCTTCTGCCAGTTCTGGTATCTTAGTCGCCTCTTACGTCACCGGGGAAGTACTATTTTACTCTACCGGTACCTCTCGGCTTGCCGGTACCTATCGGCTTGCTTACTTTTGTATTTATAATATTATTCATTTAAGTTACAATGCTGCAGCATATGTGGTGCTTGCAGAAAGTGCACGAGCGCACTTACTTTAAAATCAATAAACGCAGGCGTAGTACCGCCATAATGGTATCGAAACCGGAACAATCCTTTACCTGTTGCATTTCTTGCGGAACCGACGCGTTGCGAGTCAAGAAAAATCTTAAATATTACCAGGTAAAGAACTAACAAACTTCATGATAAGTATTAACATAAATTTCGTAACATTGAAGTAAGTTATATGTAATAAAACTACTATTTATGCCTTAAAAACGCTGTTGATTTAATTTTTTAACCAAAACGTTGAATGAAAATGTTATATACTCGTACGTAAAGGTGTTTTATAAATAGACTGGAATGCCAGGAAATGCCTTTCTAAGAATACTTCAGTAAAATAAGAATAGTTTTGTTACTTTCTTTATTTTCAATTCTGTTCGTGGTTGTTCGTGTATATTTGTAATACCGCTACCGAAGCAAGTCATCTTTACGGCTACCTTTCGGCAATCAATTTCAAGACCTTGAGTACTGCTAGTAACCAGAAAATTGAATCATCACAGCAGCCATAAAACGTCCATTACGGGACATAGGCCTCCCCAAAAAGGGGCAATTTGCCCATAATTTCCGCGCTGGATAAGCCTGGTGGCAATTGCAGAGCGTATCTTCGGGATGGGAATGCTGCTAACCTCTATCTGTAGGTTCTTAGCCGCCTCTTACAACACCTGATATAGGGGTAGGTACTATTTTGCTCTGCCGGTACCACACAGTCAACCAACACAACATCGAATATAAAATACAAAACTGAAATAAACTGCGTTTTATTACCACGAGCATTGAACGCGTTCAAAATTCTTATCGTCTCGTATTTCCGGATTAAATGTTTTCTAACTTTTTTGTTTTTACGATCCTCATTTGTTTTCCTTGATTCCCTTTGATCTCCCCTAAGTATTGTGCAAATCAGCAATTTGAACGAATGATTCCCAAAGCTCACCGCGTAACTTTCTTTTATCTAATCGAAACGCAACAATCGTGTTGTACGTCAGTTCATTTATCATTCACTCGTCCATCTTCAACAGCTCGGTTATTATAATGGATCGAATGGAGTGATTCAGCCTGATCCTCTGTTTCTCGAACATCTTTTATCGTTTACGTAATGTTAACTTGATTTGACTAAGTGTTATTTTTCTTCAATGGTCCGGGAGTGAATGGAAAATATTGGTGACTAGCTGTGCCCGCGACTTCGTCCGCGTGGAATAGTTTTTTGGGTACCATACCTATTTACTTCAAATTATATAAACTTTGAATGTCACGTTTATTTATATCGAATCAATGGCCTGAAAAATAAGTTTTAAGTTTCTAGCTCTAAAAATAGCGATCCATGCAAACAACTTTTCATCCCCCCTTGCAACCCCTTACAACCCTTATTTCGAGTTCAAAAATAGCCTATGTCCTTTCTTAAGGTCTAAAGATTGTCTATGCCAGATTTCATCAAAATCGGTTGAGAGGTTTAACCGGGAAAGCGTAACAGACAGACAGACAGACAGACAGACAGAGTTACTTTCGCATTTATAATATTAGTAGGGATTTATAACGCGTTGTCAATTTGTATGTTTGCTTTTAATATTGCTAACAAGTTTTGTGGGTAAACTTAAAACAATTCTGCAACTATTATTTTAATACTGATGTTTCAAATTTGAGAGTTTGAATGGAAATTTATCACTCTTTCACAGGAAGGATCATCAGTATTTTGTGAATTATATATGAGTATTTGATTTAAGTCTGTAATAACATCCATCTATCGCGGAAAGTGTTTGTTTTGCTAAGAGGTAAACGATATTTTTCATAGTTCAGTATAGTGGTTAAAGAAATGACAGAGTCTAATCCAGGAAAAATACATGACAAGAAAAGTGCCATTATGCAGTTTAGGGATTAGGAAACGTCACAGGGTTTTTTTTATTCTGGGAAAATGTTACTGTTTCCGTGGGATTAACTTGATTTTATTTTTATTGAGATTTAGAATATAGAACAACATAAACTTGATATTAAGTGCAAACTGTAACTATTTACGGTGCATTTGAAAAGACATTTGCAGTGTGGTATTGGTTGAATAGAATTGTACTCTGTACCAGATGTGGTAAGAGGCGATTAGAGCGAACAGATATGGTATATCAGCTTCAACCACATCAACTTCACAGGGGAGGGATGGGTAGCAGTTTTACCGTCCGGGAGTTTCGCTTTGCGATTGCCAGCACGCTTGCCCAGCGTGGCAATTATGGACAAAATTCTTCATGTCTTAGGAGGAATTTATCTAACAGTGATCTTCCAATATGATTAAAATAATTTCTTAAGATAAATTCTCTCATAGCAGGTGATAGATAATCTTTAAATAAATAAGAAAGGGATTTCACTTGGTTTCTCTTATTTTTAGTTTACTTTCTATATACTCAAAAGCCAAACAAACTTGTAGTTGCTTTTATTTTATTTCTGATCATTTGATCAAGTATTCTATGTAATTCAATCTACTCGTAATTTCAACTGCAATAGTCATAAAATAGTGAATGCTCTGAAACAACTCAAAAAAATAAACCTAATTTTATAACTTGAGAGTGGTTGCCGTAAGGTAACCGAAACGTCGAATTAAAAATGTAAAAATTAAAATTAATTCCGTTTTAAAGCCGGTATAAATATTTTTATTGTGAGTAGTACTTGTTATGGTAATATTATATTAGCCATTGTAAGTCCACGATAGCCCCCCTAAAATTTGCCCATAATTGACGCGCTGGGCAAGCTTGTTGGCAATCGCAGAGCGTAGCTTTTGCGACGGGTATGCTGCTGCCTATCCTAACCCTGTCTCGGATGGATATGCCGCCATCTGTTACAACTAAGTCGAGTCAGGGAAAGGTATAAAAAAAACGTATTAACTGAATACCCAAATAAGATTAAAATGCGAAAATATTGTGTTGATAGTTTAAAGGTTCTTTGGCACTCAATCAAAGTTACTTCTAAAATAAATATCAGCACTTTAAATTTGTACAAAAATCCACAGATATTGTTAGAAATAAGTTGATACATTCAATTCACAATGTAAACAAACATTTCATGAGCAATTGCTACAGCAGCACTGTAAAGCAAACTTAGATAATACACTAGGATTTAGATAGCCATTCGATTTTAATCTTTATGAACCTCGCTAGAAGAGCGTGGATTCCTGTTGCAAGCTGAATTAATTTAAAGTGATACCGCTATCTCGTACTGGCAGCACAGAGAGAGCTGATTATTTGCCGCGTAAAAGCGTTGTTATATTTTAGATTTATGCGTGACACTTTCGATTTTAGTATAAATTTTGCTTCAACAATATTTTTAGGAAAATAAAATAAAGTGTCTGTTTGTTATATTCTTTTAAATTCTGAATGGCTTATATGATGATATTATAAGAAATATTTTCCTTCGGGCCATCTATATTGTTACTGACATCAATTGATTTATTGACGTGTATCAAATGGACTAAAACATCGACATCTAAATGGATTAAAGATGTAATATCATATTGCTCATCTATTTTCTCTAGTCATTTATTTATAACTTAAATTTAGTGGTATGAGTCATTGCACAAACCAACGTTAAAATAATATTAAAAGGACTCTTGCTGCCGTGTTAAACTTATCCAATATTTTCAGGTGAGGTACCCACACAGTAGAATAGTATCTCCAGCACAGAAGAGTAGTATCTTTATCGGGTGTCGTAAGTACCAGAACTAGTAGAAGTAATTATAGTACCAGAACCGACAGATGGCGGTATATTCACCTGAATCAGTGTAGCTCAAATACACAGGGCGAGAATGGGCCGTGAAGGCTGCGCTCTGCGAGTGCCAACACGCTTGCCCAGCGCGGCAATTTGGACAAAATTCCCTGTTACTTGGGAAGGCCTATGTCCAGCAGAGGACTTTTAATGGCTAATATGGTGATGATAAATTTATTAAATTTTTTGGTCCCCGTTTCAGCTACCTTACGGCAACTGTTCACAAGATTGATAAAGATGTTCTGTCATGATTTTAATGGATATAATTACCATCCCATCATGTTTAATTATATATTTTTTTGATTTTGATACTTCGAACATAGAACATAAAAAGTGGATAAGCCGAGTTTTAAGGCCGTTAAAATATTTGCTTTATCATATGTAATAAACGCAAAAAAATTTGGAAATATAACTCTGTAAGGAATTTACCCAATAATAATAGCATTCAACTTTTCCGGATGAAAATACCGTCATTTCTAGGACCTTTTACTTTAATTACCCTTTACGACACCTGGCATAAAGGTACTAGTCTACTCTGCCTGTACCTCAAGGCAAGGAAATGATATATTAGACTTAATGGTAATAGCTATGTGAGGTTGGCGTTATCATCAAGCCAAGTATATTACTGCATACACCTATGGCTTGTTTTAATTTTAATATAAAACAACATTTTCAACTCAATTGCAGTTATTATTTACTTGGTTTACAGCGCGCGTGTCGCGTTCCTTTTCGCGATCCATCTAATGTACGAAGTGGGTGTTAAATCTCCGAAACGAGATTATATTTCTGGAAAATCTTGAGCCATCTTGAAATATGTATGCTACATTGTAACATTCTCAAACACGTTTGTTGGATTGTGTGATATTTTTAAAATAGATCGGCTTATATAAATCTTACAGTTGCACTGAAATGTGGGGTATCCGCAGAGAATAGTATCTACCGCTACTTACAAGACGTCTTCAGAGGCGACTAAGGTACAAGGAAACGATAGATGGTGCAATATCCACCCGTCGTGGGTCGTGAGGTACCGGGATAGTATAATAGTACCTCCCTCTGAACCAGGTGTCGTAAGAGCCGACTAAGATATCAGAACTGACAGATGGCGGTATATCCATGCAAAAAAGTCAGCTCAAATGTACAAAGTGGGGATGGGCAGTAGCTTCCCCGTCACGAAAGCTGCGCTCTGAGATTACCAACACTCTTGCCGAGCGCGGCAATTATGGGCAATATAACCCCTTTCTATGGCCTATGTCCAACATTGGACTTATAATGGCTGGTATGATGATGATAGCTATAATGCAACAACGTCGACGGGCAATGGCTTTTCCATCGCTAAAACCTGCGATTGCCAATACACTTGCATAGTGTGGCAATCATAGGACCAAACGCCCAGGGAGGATTTTGTCCAACAGTGGACTACGGCAGCCATTATGGTGAGCTGGTTGTGTATGATTGTATCTTACTTCTCTACCTAATATCATGGAGTCATATCCATCAAACAGCAAATTAAACAAGAACTAGATGAGTATCAATACCACGCCTGGCCAGCGTGGCAATTGTTGGCTAGGATTCCCTAAAATTAAATTGCAGCCACCTATTAGAGTTATCTCGGGAGGCTAAGTCTGACAGTAAAATTATTTCATTACTCGTATAATATGTATGTGGTTGTAAAAGTTAAATAATAAATTCACACAAACTCCTCTACGCATTGATCTAACACCGAGCTATATTTGGCTTATGTTCGGAATATCAGACTATAAAAGAATTACAAATTTAACACTTCACCATAACAGCCATCGGAAGTCCACTGGCAATAAGCCTCCCCAAGGAAGAGGAGATTTTGCCTATAATTGCCCGGAGCTGGGCAAGCGTGTTGGCAATCGCAGAGCGCAGCTTTTGTGACGACGATGCTGCTGCCCAACCTTGCCTTGTGCATGGGCTGCACTGTTTCGAATTAATACACTGCCATCTGTTGGTTTTGGTACCTTAGTCACCTCTTACGGCACCTGATACAGGGGAAAGTACTACTCCACTTTATCAGTATCTCACGGCTTTAATAAAAATATTCATTACATAAATATTTGTTTTGTGTGAGGGCCGAAACCATGAACCTCGGCACCCAAGGTAGGAATACTGCTGATTGCACCATTTCCCGTAACGTACCAGCAATCTATATAGTACTTCCTACTGCAGCAGATGCCAAAACCGACAGATAGGCGGATGGGTGGTATTTCCATCCGAAACAGTGTAGCACAAATGCAATTGCCAACACGCTTGCCCAGGGCGGCAATTATGTGCAAAAAACCTCTTTTCTGGGAGAAGTCTATGTTTAGCAGTTGACTTCCAACGGCTGGTATGATGATAATGAGGATACACCATCGGGCACATCTAGTGTTTTGGGTATATGTTTTTATGGTATATATATGTTGACATAGAGAATAATATCAATCTATAATATTTGTTTTATATTTTAGGTCCTAAAATATTTTTAACAAAAAGATCCACATCAAAGTTCCAATTATGTAGGAAAAACTATCCTACACACAACTGTAAGCCCTACTACCAAACGAACATCGATCTTGCAATGCTCACAGGTGATTTAATTTTGTACACGTCAGGAAAATACAGAAGTGGGACGTATCTAACTGATATCCGACGCCCATTTGATTTTCGGACGCAATATATCATTTCACGAGGCATCGATACATCCCATACATCGCGACTCTAGAGAGGCAGTCTGGTCTATTGAGACTCGACTATTATAGTGCAGGAGCTTGAAACTTCTGTATCAATCATTCAAAGATACGGCAATTCAAATCTTATTTCAAAGCAATCGGAGAATTAAAAGGTACGTACTTTACTTAGATCAAGAATCCATAAAAAAAATTATTAATAAGGGCAAAATCCAAAAAAGGGATTTTTCAAATCTATTCTCTTTTCAAATCACAAAATCGACGTTTTTTTCCAAAACGGATAAAATATTTTTGTATGTTTTTTATTTATATAGAATAAAATTAGGATTAAAGTTGAAAAGAATATACATTTTATTTTTTATTTTCAGAGTAATAAAACTATTCTTTTGACGACTTCAAAACGCGGTTCATTTGATTTTTTACTTTCTTTTGTTCAACGTTAAGGTTTTCTTGCGGCACCGTTCTCAAATAAATTAACCGCGTTTTATAAGGAATTAAACAAATAAGTAAATGTTAAAAAATATCATTTTAGCGGAGCAGCGTCACATAAATGAGTATCGATAAAAAAATTAAAGTCAATCTTGAGCAAATCGCGTCTTCGATAGACATCTTATATATTTGTGATTTCTTGTTTTTATAAACATGATACGACTTTTTGTTGTATTCCATTCATAAATGTCATTATTACTAATTGATTTGTTTTTTTTATTGTCCTGTAACAAGGGTCTCTGAACCTACACTGGCACATGAATTTGATCAAAATTTCCGTTCCGTGTAATTGGGACTGGTGTTAGAACCAGCTAGCATTAGGCACTGAAAAATAATTTTATTAAATTATACTTAGCATTTATTTTACGGGCCCGAAGGGTCAGATTGTAGTGACTATCATATTTGTATATATATTTTATATATTACGAAGTCAGCAAACAAGCATACGGTCCGCTTGATGGTAAACTTGACCGCAGCCTATAGACGCTCGTGCCATCAACAAATGTATCACTAGCCAACCTTGTGAACTGTGAACACTGCTATTTAACTTTATTTATTTTTTTTATATTTGTGATTTCTCTGTTGTCTGATATCCGTAACACAAGACCTTTATCAGACTTATCACCGAGTCAGGGCAATGTACGAGAGTTGTGTGCTAAAAAATCGCAGTTTGTACAGGAAGAGTGTTTTCGCCACAGGCTCCATGCCTATCCCTGCGCAAGGGGAAAATGATTGAGAGCTTTCTATTTCACAGGGGAAGCCGGATGCGCGAAATAACTAGGTTTATTTGTAGCTTTGTTCAGAGTTAATTGGAGGTTTCGGCTTGAAAGGCTGTCCGGCTGTGTAAATTGAGATGAATTATTCTGTTTGTCGATATTAATGAGAGTTTGGGTAACACTTTTTGGTTTCGATAACTTGTGGCAATTAGTAAAATAATGCTTTGGAGAATATAATAATACCTTCCAATGTGCCAAGAGTGGAAAGAGCGACTGAGGTACCAGAACCGACAGGTGGCGGTATACCCAACTGAAAAAGAGTAGCTCAGCTGCCGCAGGGTTATTGTCCAGGCTTATCTAGCGCGCCAATTATAGGTAAAATCCTGCCTTTCTGGAGAAGCCTATATCCAGCAATGAACTTCCAGTGGCAGATATGATGAAGAAAATGATGATAATGGTTAGATTAAAACATTGTTAACTTCACTGAATGTAAACATAAAAAAGTGATTTGCAGTGTAAAGCTCTAGAAGAATAATTAAATGCTGTTTACAAAAAATATGTATGAAAATCAATATTTCCCTTAGTCTTAGTCATTACACTTAAAAACAGGACCGATTTCACTCATTATTTTCTATTGTATAAGGTTCGTATGTAATTATTTTATTTTATTTAGCTTATTTAACGTCCAAAAGACAAATATCTATAGATCTTACAACTACATACATATCGAAGCTTATAACTAGTTAGTTCTATGTTATACTTACACCTAGTTAGATAAGCATAACATGCAAAAATAAATAAAAATCTTAATTGTATGTTTAAATGTTTGTTACTCTTTTACACTAGAATATCTGAAGTGACCTGTGTGAAATTTGTCTGATATAGTATCACACTTATTGCAGTCTAAAAAATATAAGAAGTTTTATTTATAAACTGTTCATAAAAAATGCCAACAAAATAAGGACGTGCAAATATCATTAATACAAATATTTAATATAATAATAGAAAAAGTAATAAATATCTTAATGTATAAAAATTTCGTGTCCCGTTGTTTGTTCGGAATGAACATGGAAACTGCTGAAGTGTTGAATCAAATTTTACTGCGTGTAGTTTGAACCAAACTTTATATCTAAATTTATAGTCGTATTTGTTTTATTAATAATTATTTGTTTATTATATGGCAGAAAGTTATCATTATCTGTGACAGCTATAAGATTAAAACAGATGGCGGTGTAAGTTAATTGAATTAGTATCCAATACTACTGATATAATGAATTCATGGTAATGGGATCAAATTATAATGTCTTCCGATCCGATCCCGATTTAATATGATCCGATTTAGTGCACGCGAAAGAAGCTAGATCAGGCAGCTTCTAGTTAATAAAATGAAATAATACTTAGGCTACTTTTTATGCCTAGATTATGCAATTCTCGATGAATACATGAGATTTTTTCTTAAGGACATCATCGGTCTGTTGTTGTATCTTGACCCTGCATAAAAAAAAACCTCAAGAGACGAGATTAGTGAACGCAAACCAAGCAACGGGGGTACGCTAGTCAACAATAACACATAAATTAAAAAAATATATGTATTATTATAAAATCATGAATACTAGGTTATTGATATAGGTTTTATTCATACTGTGATATTTATTTTATTACAATTAAATTACATTTTGTGTTTAATAGTCCATTGATATAAATTATTTAACAGAAACGATTTGTTTTAAAATTCTGACAATACCAATCGTGACAGAACAATGTGGCGATTGATTTAACTAGGGGACTATAAGTATCCGATCTCACGGCGTCAGTCCGATACTGAGACAGGTGGACCGTTGAAAACGCCAGGCCCGATTGGCCTTAGCTAGGAGCAGGGAAACCTAATTTGAGGACCCCTCTGCTGAACATGTTTTGGTGAAAGCCAGTCGCCCGCACCTATTGGTTTGGATCAATCGGAAATATGGAGTTCTTACGTTCCATATCACAACGATGTTGACAGGGCATGTGGTCTTCGGACGATACTTATTTAAGATCGGACGTGAGGTGACACCCGCCTGTCACCAATGTGGATGGCCAGAATACACAGCCATACATAGTCAGTACGCCTAGCCTGGTTGGAACTGCGCGCCGTGCTTATAACGACATGGGATCGAGTGACTTGTCCCTCGATTTAGTGATCGGCGCCATAGCTAGCAGCAGGACAGCATGGGACATCGCCCTCCATTTTGAACAGCAGTGATGAGCCGCAAAGAGGCTGATGAACGCGCCAGAGGGGCTGATACTGAGGATGACCCCAGACGAAGACGACGTCACGGATAAATAAGAGAAGTGCACCTGCGCTGAATACCTCCTTAGAGGTTTGAAGGTCTACAAAAGGCTTGCAATGCGAGCATACTCTCCAAGGAGAAACTAGGTTAAGAGGCCGCGATAGGTGCCGCTACAGACTGGGTACCATGACATGCTACGTAGCACCAGGTGCCCAGTCCAAATCACAGTGCGATTACTAAAGCGTGGTTTTAGACGATAAGCGTCGGTTGTACAGCCGGTGAGTCCGTCGCAACCCTGCATCATTTAATTGCAGGGTGGTACATGAGTATTTCCCCACTAAAGGGGACTATAAGCGTAGAGGTAGAATAAAATAAAGTATGATTTAAATCAGAAGTATTTTCATTAGACATTTCTTCTTTTCTTATAATACATTTGAAAATTAACTAATACATAGATACATATATATAACTATTATTATACCTGAAAAATATAATACATACAAGTAACAGACTACCACCTAATCAGTATTCGCTGAAAAGCAATTTGTATTAATATACGATAAAATAAATAGAATTTTAAACCTTACTCCACTAACTTATAAAAAAAAGTAACGACATGATTTGTATTGCAAAGTTTCAAAAATATAGAAAACATTATAAATGAATAAGCTAATTCATTTATATGCCTATTGGTTGTCCGGTGGACGTAATTTGGCCATAGTTTATGGATATTAAGCTTGAACTTTATACCATTTCCATTTACAATGAGAGTAAGGTCATCCTACAGACAATTGATGCTTCCCTCATTTTCGTATGTTGTGTCATTGTGTTGTAAAACGTTGTTGTGTGTGTCTTAATAATTTTGGTTTATATGTATGTTTGTCGAATTATTTTGTAATATTTATTTACATTAAACTATATATAAGTATAGTATATAAGCACCTACATCATTATTATATCAGATTTAAGACGTCCACTGCTGGATATAGGCCTCCCCAAGTAATCTCCAATAGAACCGGTTGTATGCGGCCTGGGTCCAACGCGATCCTGCGGTTATAGATACAAACTCAACTAAAACAGGGGTGGGTACAACATGGCCATTGCACTTTGCTTTAGTCTTCTCCATGTTCATTTTATTACCCACCTGTTGAGAATCTTGCTTTAGGTCTTCGAGCATTATGCTTAGATCTTCCATCGATTCTGCCATGACCACAATATCGTCGGCAAATTGAAGGTGATATTTAACTGCTACTATATTTATATAAACATAGGAGGCTCTACTAATACAGGTTATTCAAACTCAAAAGAAGAGCCTCAGACAATCTAAAATGAGTTGTCATTAACAATAAAGATATTTTGTTTTTTTTTGTATTATAGCACTTTCCAGTTCAACCAAGAATATTAATACAGTTCTAGTTTCAGAGGCATTAGTGCTCCGTGATGGCAATTATTGATGGATATTACACTAGCAGTCCTCTCTACAATTTCTAATCATTGATAGCATTTCCATTAATCATGACACGTCAAAGGCTCACCAGAATACATGGCAACACGCCCACAATAATTACCCAACGAGGTATACAGGCGTAATTGAGGATAACAGGATGAATTGCAGACGGCTATTTGATATCTGATGGAATCTAATAAGAATTCTGACCTTGGTCTTATGTCATTTGTTTTCGGACATATCTTATTGACTCCGACGTCAACTCCAATGCTATCGATGGAGTAAGTGAGATCGCTCATAAATGAGCGATCTTTAACTTTATTACACCAGGTCGACAAACTAGCATACATTCTGCTTGATAGTAAGTGTCACCACAGCCTATAGCTCGTCATATTACAAGGATATCACTGGCGCGTTGGTAACCTTGCGACTTGAAGTTGTTATGTCACATTGTCCAATTATTTCACTGCCTGTCTCACTTTTATGTGATGTGAGCACAGTGATGCGAGCTTATTGGGGGTATATTGGCCGCGAGAAGCCTCCTCCTGACCGTCTATAGACTAACATGCACATTTCTTTCTTTTTCGAGGTTGTTCTGAAGGTCCAAATACGAAGACTTGCGATTTCTCAATGCGCGACTCACAAGAAAACGATCATCCCGTGGTTGGGTACATGGTTTTCTTCCAGAACCAGGCCTTTTCTCGACGGAACCGGTGTCTTGATACTGCTGCCAGGTTCTTTGAGCCGTCAAGTGACTCACACTTAGCCTCTGAGTCACGAAGCATTGGCTGCAACCCTCTTCGAGTAGCGCAATAATTTTGGTAGCTTTTACCACTTTCTCTAACATTATTGGGACAGCTAAACAGCAATAAATAAAGCTTTGACAATTAAGAATATGAAATACATTCATTAAAATTGACTAAAAGTTATAAAAACTGATATTATCTTTTGGAACTTCGCACCAAAAATCTAGGATAAAAAGTGGTTTTCTGTAAAAACGAGCATCAAACGAAAATTTTAATTTAGAACGTATTGTTTTAAACTCCACGGCGTTTCTAAAACCGGCCAGTAACATTTACAAATGATTGAAATCATTTTGCGACCGTATTTTTTTAAAGAAGAATTATAATCAAAACCGCCCGTTTTTTTTGGAAATGAGTGTATATAAATTTTCATAAGAAGGGTTTATATTGTCAAAAGTCGTTTAGATTAAATGATATTTTTTTATGATTCATATATTCTAAATTCGTGCGTTCGTACAACTTTTTATATTTGTGACGTATCTTTACCTGGCTTTAGAAATTATAACAAAATAAGAATAAGCAAAATAAAGCAGCCATTCACGAGTGATACCGTGATATAAGTTAAAAGGGAATATTTTTTTATAATAATAACTCGTAGAGAGAAGAAAGAAGAAGCTAACTCTCTAACTGACTCATTGGACTTTCCAACTGACTGACATATTAACGCAGGGCCTTGCAACGCTACTATATGGATTAGAAACCTGAATTTTTACACAGATATTTCTTAAAGGTTTAAAACGGGGTTGCAATGTTACTATGAAACTTTTCCATTGATGAAGTTATTCGATTTCATTCGAATGTTTTTTCAGTATAACAGTTCTTCTTTGAAAGAAGTGAACATTTATTCAAAAATCATCCCTTAAGAGGGTAAAAAGGGGGGTGTAAAGTTAGTGTGAAAGTTTAACACCTTAACGCGGGTGAAACTGTGGGGCACTGCTAGTTTTAGTATATGTATATAGAGTTATATATAATACATATATAAATCTATCTCCCCGGTCAATTACTACATTAAAAACAAATATCGACTTACATTACAGTTTAAATTATTCCTTGCATACACAATTCCCTTACTGATCACAGTTAAGCGCCTAATTAACCATTATCTTAAGAAGGCCGTAATGTACGTTAACACGTCCGCATTAATCACTCGGCGAGTTATCCCCTCAGGCTGCGTAATTATGGATCAAGCCTTTGATATGAGATACAGTCTATTAGAATCACAAAGTTTGTGACGGAATCAGTATATGGAGAACTAGCTGTGCCCGCGACTTCGTCCGCGTGGAATAGTTTTTTGGGTACCATACCTATTTACTTCAAATTATATAAACTTTGAATGTCACGTTTATTTATATCGAATCAATGGCCTGAAAAATAAGTTTTAAGTTTCTAGCTCTAAAAATAGCGATCCATGCAAACAACTTTTCATCCCCCCTTGCAACCCCTTACAACCCTTATTTCGAGTTCAAAAATAGCCTATGTCCTTTTTTAAGGTCTAAAGATTGTCTATGCCAGATTTCATCAAAATCGGTTGAGAGGTTTAACCGGGAAAGCGTAACAGACAGACAGACAGACAGACAGACAGACAGACAGACAGACAGACA
>JACJUM010005601.1:15209374-15352180 GCA_020976665.1 Heortia vitessoides
ACAGACAGACAGACAGACAGACAGACAGACAGACAGACAGACAGACAGACAGAGTTACTTTCGCATTTATAATATTAGTAGGGATAACGTAGAGCTAGATACGTAGAGAGAATAGGTAAAAAAAATTAATTAAAATAACACAACATCTCGCTAGATCTTATGTGATTTATTTTTTATTATATTGACTTAATTTCGAATCCTGAACAAAAACAAATATAATATAATTATAATCCTAATTTTTATAAAACTTATTACAATTTCCCCCCCCCCCCCCTGTTGGACGAATTATGTTAAAAGTGATCTGACCGGTAAAGTCAGGAAGAGTTACGAAGATACATATAAGGATTCAAAATTTTCACTGTTATTATTACAAAATGTTCAATGATGCATATAAAGTATTTACAATAGGTAAACCTCATACAAAAGCCTGTATTTGTTCCACAAACAGCAGTATTCGTATTGCTGTGTTCCAGTTTGATCAATCATCATCATCATACCAGCTATTGAAAGCCCACTGCTGGACATAGGCCTATCCATGAAAGGAGGTTTTTTTTCCATAATTGCCGCACTGGGCAAGCGTGTTGGTAATCGCAGAGCCCAACTTTTTATTCTGGTCTGCCGATACAGCACGGGAGGCTAGAACACCACCTACCAGTTTGATTGGTAACATAATATCTTCAAGTCACAGAGTTGGCAACGCCCAAGTGATATTCTTGCTAACCATAGACAGCAATATAATTCGGATTATATGTTTTTTACAGCTTGGTTTAATAAAAAATAAAACAAGTTATGTCAGCTTGCTTTTCTTTCGTAGTATTTGTACTATTCGTATATACAGTGGCCTATGATTCTAAGTTACGTGACTTCGTCCAAGAAATTAGATCCTTTGTGAGTTATAATAGCTCAATTTTGACACGAGAAAGGGAATTAATTAGTTTTGCCTATTACCCATATCGTATGTGTATATAATTTAGCTGACTTGTATTTTCCCTAAAGGGTAAGTGGGGTAACCCAATTATGATGCTGCTTAAGGTGAAATGGAATCAGTTTTTTCCCCATCTTCACATTTCTTAACACTCTTTCATTTGGAACGGTAGCACTCGGAGAATTTTTAATGAAATCAATTTATTCACATATACGAATTTACTTTGTAAATTAAGTGGAGTGGCTTAAAGAAAATTAGGATTTAAGTATATATTCATTATCCAATGCTGGAGATATTTTTTTCTGGATAACACTTATATGTTAAAAACAAACTGTTTGCTTACAAAAATAATCTTTTCATAAAGGAATTAAATTTAGCGGATTAGCAAGTCCAAGTGGCAATAAGCAGGATACAGAGCACGCAGAACCGATGTCCGATGGAGTCGGAAAGTTCAGGAATAAAGATCAGCCACGCTGAATGCAGTCCGCTTGCAACCGGTTCTATCAAAGGCCCAGCCGCACTAGAGTGATCAGTTGCTGCCCGCGTTTGTTGACCAACACGTTATACAAACTGCTCTAAAACGAATGTGAGTGATTAGAGTAGATGGCTGAGCGTTATCGAGGAGGCGGTCCTGTTGGGTGGAGAGGCGTGAAAATTTATTTCGCTGCCGTCGTTAAGTTTTCATGCAATGTCATTGAACGAGTTACACCGATTCACATGGATGACAACACACGCGTCTCAATACGCATTATAAAGTAAATGCATTTATTAGCTTTAATAACAGATGCTTTTTCTTGACCTCTTACAAGGGTTTGCTCTTACAAGGCATTGGTCCTTCACTTTTCCCGTTTTCTATCACTAAATAGAAGTGTTCGAATTGCTGTTTTTCAGCTTAATGAAGACTGGGTAATGTGACATAATACCTTCAGTTCACAGACTATGGACACTTCGCTGACTTTATATAATAAAAAAATTAAACAATCAATTGATTGTTTATTTGTGACGAACCATTCCAGTCATTCTATTTCATAATTATTATTATTAAAGCCGTTGAAAGTCCACTGCTGGACTTAAACCTCTCCAAGAAAGGAGGTTTTTAGCCCATATTGCCGCGCTGGGAAAACGTGTTGGCAATCGCAGAGTACAGCTTTCGCAATGGAGATGCTGCTGCGCATCCCCACCCTATGTATTTGAGCTACACTGTTTCAGATGGTTATACCGCCATCTGTCGGTTCTAATGCCTAGTCACCTCTTACGACACCTGGTACAGAGGAGGTACTATAGTACTCTGCCGGTACCTCACGGCGTCATAAACAAAAGTTTTTTACTATTTGTTAACGGTAAAGCTCACCGGATCATTCCATATAAACATCACTGAATCCGCAAGATGGCGCTGGACACAGGCCGCATACAACCGGTTTTACTGGAGATTACTTGGTCTGATGATGATAATGATGATGATGATTACACCAATACAGCTTGCCGTAATTAATATTCCCATATTAATTATAGAGTTATACGCAGTGTACGTTACTGACCTATTAAAATAGAATTTAAACCATGCAAGCGTACCGATAGCAAAATAGAAATCCCTCAAAATTAATATACATAATACATTTGTTAGTAATGTTTTGTACTTCCCTCTGTCCCAGATGTCGTAAAAAGTGACAACGGCCAGCGAGCATAAAATCCGCGTAATAGTAAGTTTTACCGCAGTCTATAGACAATCGTTATCACAAGGATATCACTGACGCATTGCTAATCTTGTGACTTGAAGATTTTATGTCACATTAATTTTTCTACCTCTCTCACCCTTCAAACTTCACAGAACACAAATACTGGTATTTGGCGGTAGAAATAGGAGAGAGTAAGATACTAATAGTAGACAAAGTTTGTATGAGGTATACCTCATCTTTCCTTATCTTCCTATAAAAGGCGAAGTGCCTTTGTAAAAATACATGCCTTACCTATTTAATAAATAGCTACTTTTATCATAATAAAAGTATTCAGGGTCATAAACCTGCTGACCGTATATAAGATCTCGTTAGACGCTTTGATTAAGGCTTGCACAAAGCAATACGTCAAAGCCTATACCTGGACAAAGGGTTGTACATACCGTCAGTCGCCATTTCTCATTGCGAATATATATATATAAATATATGCCATAGTTAATTCATTATACTATCAATTGTAATATATTAGTATGACATCCAATTAAGGACATACATAGAATATAACTACTCAAAACTAATATATATATATCGATTATCCTTTAATTTTAGGTTAAAAATAAACTTATGCGTTGCTTCTGAAAACGAAGAAACGACAATTAAAGTCTATTCTTCCACCAATTATTCTTATTTATCTATTTTAATTAACAAATCACAATAATCTAATACAATGCTATTTTTTTCATAACCTCTCAACTGACCATTGACCTCAAACTCTAGCGCTTGTCAGTTGTCAATGTCATTGGTAATGTAGTAAGCGCGGCAAAATTCAAAATTAAAGAAATATTATTTCTTTACATATATATATATATCTATATAGAACCTGAGTGACTGACAAATCGACGCAGGGCCCAATATAAGGATTTGAAACTATATTTAAAGTTATCCAAATGAAATTCAGTATGAAAGTCATTAAACACGTATAAATCATCTTTTCTAAAATTACCCCTTAGGCCACCTATTAGCACTAAAAGGTTTTTTATGCAAGTTTAGTACGGAAGTTCTACAATTTATCACGGGTTAAGCCGCAAGGCGTTGCTAGTCGCTAATTTAATAACACTAATAATAATAATTATGATGGCACAAAATCTTTTCAGTCTCTCAATGTCTTGAATGTATTGGTAACAGCAGTTTCGTGCAGTTTTTTAGATAAGTTTAATTCCAACATATTTTTGATGGGCCCATCAACGCAGGTGGTAGTGGGTTCGATCCACAATCCTGGACAAATATGTATATGATGATAATTGTATTTGTTCTGTGTCTGGGTGTTAAATATGTGTTTAAGTATAATATTGATGATTCCTCTGTAATCAGATGTCCGTAACACAAGTGCCTTGCGCGACTTGTGATGGAGTCAGGTCAACGTATGAAATGTTCTATCAATTAAAAAAAAACATTTATGTTTTAATAAATTGGGCTCTAAGAATGGATCGGTCGATTATCAAATGGGCAGAGACTGCACGCATCCGGCGTACATGGTATACGGCTCTATAAAATAAAATGTATTTGCTTGTGGAGTGCTACTGAAATGGCAACGGAGGGAGGCATTTAAGAAGTTAAGCTATCCGTTGGAGTTAATAATCATCATACCAGCCAAAGCAAAGTCCACTGCTGGACATAGACAAGAAAGAAGGTTGTTTGCCCATAATTGCCGCGCTGGACAAGTGTAGCTTTCACGACGGGGATACTGCTGCCCATCCCCGTCCTGTACATTTGAGCTGCACTTCCGGATGGATACACCGCCATCTGTCGGTTCTGGTTCCTTAGTCACCTCTTACGACACCTGGTGCAGTGGGAAGTACTATTCTATTTTGACGGTACCTCCCGGCTTGAGTTAATAATGATTACATGAAAAAGGTTATATTTTAAACCATTATATACATAAAAAGAATTAAAATAATTGTGATTCTGACCAATCTATATAAAAAAACTATAGGTAGTTTTTATTTTATTTTAAAAGTTCACGGGCCGATGGCGCAGATGGTAATGATCCTATATTACGCACCAAGGGTCGAAGTCTCGATGCCGACTGTGAACAAATATCTTGGATCTGTATTTGTACAGTGCTGTGATTCATCTGTTGTCTAATGTCGTCGGTGCTTTAAGCAAACGAGATAGTGCTTTAAGATGAATGTGATGTGTAAAATTATTTTTATTATCTCTATTTTGTTATTTAAATTTTTATCTACAAATACCAAATTATTTAGCTTCAATACGACACTTGAATAAAGGTAATGTAATTCTTGGAAATCGCTTATATAAATATAAAATATATTATTTCGACCTTGCTCGAGTAA
Source organism: Heortia vitessoides (assembly GCA_020976665.1). Taxonomy (NCBI): domain Eukaryota; kingdom Metazoa; phylum Arthropoda; class Insecta; order Lepidoptera; family Crambidae; genus Heortia; species Heortia vitessoides. The sequence continues at coordinate 15,214,327 of JACJUM010005601.1, forward strand.
TGTCTGAACTTTTTCTTCGTCTGAATCCCTAATTGTAGAAAAACATAATTTACATCGATAAAGTTTTTCTTTGTTATGCCATCTGTTGCTCCGAGTCGAGCATTTGGTCTAATTTACAAACAAAACGCGTATGTTTATTGGTTTACATAAATAAAATTGCTTAGATAAAATGAACTAGCTTTAGAAAAAGTTAACAAATAATAAGATAGAAGAGTTTATAATAAAACAATTTATTTGTAACACAACTCAAGAAACACAAAGCATCGGGTTCGTATAGTAAAGTGTAAAGTGTAAGTCGGAACAAAATGACATTTTCAGACATCATTCACACGTTTACGTTTTTCATCACATTTACAGAAATTGTAAATAATACTTGTATTTAGTTAAATCTCAACAGAAATAATACTAACCAAACTTGTATTATAGCTACACACAGAAAATTCTTTTAGTGTGGATAACTTTGACTCAGATAGGTAAGTTTGGCCTACACAAAAAAGCGGACGGTTTCAGTCAGATTGTTTGTTCACCTTATGGGTTGACGACTTACGCTGCGCTTGCCAGTACTTAGACTCCATCCCAGAACCTTACGACTTCATTGTTCATCGGTTCTGCGTGCTGAGTGAACTTCTTACTATCAGTTCAACTTGCTAATCTGGCAGGCTATGACGATAACTTCAATTCCTTTACGGATCTCATGATTTCTGGTTCGGTCGCACAAAGATACTCCGAGCGTCACTTTCTCCATAGCTTGTTGGGCTATTTTGGGCCAGCAATTATGCGATGTGATCATTGATTGCCATTTTTTTTTAGTTAATAACTTTATATCCTTTACTTACTAGTGCCTTTTGATGTCTTTACCATCGAGAAAATAATATATATTGTCTATTAACGGTCACCGCTTCCACCTGTGCCTTAGACCATCCAATTGGCCCAGCAATGTAACTAATCCCTTGCTAATTGAACGATTTACGACTGTATAAAGAGTGATTTTATACTTAGGGAGCTAAAGGGTGTTTGCTAAGGACCGTACAAATTGGGAGGTCTTGACATCTGAAGAACTGAATTTCCCTTACAATTCGATTTGCGCGAATTTGAAGGCCTTAATTGGTAATGGCAGTTTCTTATTTCAGCAATAGGTGTTACATTTCTAATAAAAGTGGACTCGAGGGAGTGTTAATTGGACAGGGATAATTGTGTTATCCGCGATATTCACCTTTGACCTACTCGATGGGAAGAAAGAAAGAACACTTGATTACTTGGTCGGAATACGTATGTTTTCAAAAGGTAATTTTATATGTATGAATATATTATTTCTTTCTATTTATACTTGGCGACAAAACATTGTATGAAAAATATAACCAACCTTTATTTTCTAGTTCAGATAAGTTTTCATCTTTATTTATTTTTTAAATACATAATATTTTAAGCGATGTATGTCTTGTACTTTTACACACATCCAGTTTTCATATAGCGCTTCCCATCATAGGCTGTTTCTACCATGAAACCTTCGACAAGTGCCAAAAGGCTAGTGTATTTTTCATAATATGGATGTTTTTTTTACTTTACACATACAAACTATGATTAAAAAAGATCCAAAGCGATCCCCCTGAGAATCACAATTAAGTTTTTAAACATCTTTGTGTGTGAAAAAATACATTTTATATATATATATATATATATATATATATAAACGAGAACTAGAAAATCTTATAATACATTTAGCTGGTAGCTTAATGATTAAAGATATTTACAATTGTTCATACAAACTTTGAAAGTCAACTTTTTTATACTACCACAGTCGTTTTTATCACCTAGGTAAATTTTCACTATATTGTAGTCCGATGTTCATGGACGAGAGAGGCAGTGGAGTTGCTTTGTAGCGTGACATAATATCTTCAGGTTATAGGGTTGGCGATGTGCAAGATCTTTGTGATATCTTAGACGCTTATTGCATGTTTGATTAGTAATATAATGAAAATTATAATTAATTCACATCTCACACGTTGACTTGACCCTGCAAATAAGCACTTGTGGTACGGATATCAGATAACAGAGATATTACAAACAGAATACTTAAATAGAATATAAATATCAACAACAAAAAATATTCGTCCATAGTGGGAGATACAACCCACGACCTTTGTCACGACAGAAGTCATCGCATCGGGCCCTTTACACACGTGTTATTCCAAGCAACCGCATGCTCTTGAATAGTGTTAAATTTTAGATCGAATGTTCTGGCGGTAGATGTGTTTCTGGATCCGACGTCCTATTTTAGGACCGGGTTCTAAGTGTGAATGACGGTTTTAATATAGAAATGTGGAATGCGAGCAATTCAATTAGAATAGGGTAGAGTTTGTATTTACCTATTTTTCTCCATTTGTCAAAAGCATTTCTTATTGTTTAGAAAGGATTTTTATATAAAAATTAACTATTTATGTACAATGGTTCTATCTTATTATCTATACTAATATTATAAAACTGAAAAGTACTGCGGCAAAATACCATAAACAGTAAAAGTTTATTCACCCTGCCTAAATTCATTAAATTGTAAGCAGATAACGCTGGTGATTTGTTTGGGTTAAAAATCATATCTATTCCTTACTTTATATACATACTCGTATTATAATAAATTCCTATCCCGAATTTTATGCAGATTTACTTTGCTTGTATGAATATATCACTAACAGGATCACTACCATCTGCGCCATCGGGCCCGTCATAGTGAGTTGCAAAATTGTTCTAAATTTTCAAATAGTCATAACGATATATTGTTTCCAAAAGTTTGTTGTTTGGGGATTCTTTGGATGGCGCCTCAAGGAGACAATGCTGCATTGCTCAAGTTTGTTAATGTTAGTTTGATTATGAAAATTGTTTATGCTCAAATGTTACATCCAAACTTTGAAAGTGTCGGTCGTAAAATAATTACAGATATAGAGAATAATAATATTTTTATCATCATCATCATATCAGCCATTGGACTTTCACAGCTGAAAATAGGTCATATTTTTCCAAAATTGCTCGCGCTGGGCAAGCGTCGAGAGAAGCTTGTGCATTTGAGCTACATATACTTCGCTGTTGCGAATGGATATACCGCCATCTGTCGGTTTTGGTTACTTAGTCGCCCCTTTACGAAACCTTGTACAGAAAGAGGTACAACACGAGTCTGTCGGTACCTCATAAAAAAATTATTAATTTGCACAACATATTTACACAAGGTAGACCTCATGAGAAAAGTCATCTGTATTGGCACCTTACTCTCACCTATATCTATCACCAAATTGCAGTGTTTGCATTGCTGTATTCCAGCTGAAAAGATCGGAAAAGCAGTAAAATTATAAATTATAATAATAAGTAATATAGCATTATAAATTTAAGTCACAAGGTTGGCAAAGTGCCAGTGATATCCTTGTTGATAAAATTAGGCGGATTGTATGTCTGTTTCGAACTGTTTGACCAAGTCTAATAAAACATGAATCTTATATATTTACCCATCTGCGAGATATGCAGCTTAAAGCACTTGAGTAACGAATATAAAATAAAATATTTCGGAATCGTAAATAAAATATTTCAATTCATATTGAACACCCAGACCCAGGATACATATCTTCATCATATAATTCTGTCGTGGTTAGGGATCAAATCCACGACCTATGCCGCAAAATATAAGGCCTCTACTGTTGTCGGTAGGTCTTTGCTTGAGACTAAGGTCTGAACTATACGTAATGCGTATAACTTTTTCAGTATAATAAGTTCATAAAAATAGTTTACTGGGATAATAAGTATAATATTAATAACTAGACACATTTATTACGAAACGACTCTAGAAGATAGTGGTCAACGAAGAAATAAGAGAATTATTATTCTGCTTTTTCAAATATAAATACCAGGGTGTAGGTTATATACAAAACTTACTTTTGAACAGTAAAAACTGCGATGATAACTAGATTTAGTATCTTATTATAGCTTTTAGAATTCTTTATTCCGTATGATATTTGCAAAATGACTTGATAACATCACAAAAATCTTACTAGCGTGATTGTGATCTTGTGATCCAAGAACATTTTATATTTTGCCTTGTAATATGCTGTCATAGTTAGTCGGATTACGTTTTAACGAATAGCTCTAGTTTGCTCGAAAACAAGACAAACAAAAGTGCCATACAAAACATCTATGTATAGGATCTAACTCAGATAGATCCTATTTGATTCCGATCGACCAGTCCGTAAATTCAATATGTATAATTTTTGCATTCACCATGAAATTTATAGTTGCAAGCTCAATTTATTCTTTGGAAGCTTGTAGATTGAAAAATCCAACATAACTATTTTCTCTTATGGCCGCATGTATTTTATCCACAGAACATCTCATACATTAACCTGACTCCGCAATAACGCCCCTTGGTGGATACATGATATGATCATTAAATTATCATTAAATTTTTCGAGAACTTTTTTATTTGATTCTAATGTTTTTAATTCATTCTGACAGGCCTGATTGTGCAGATGGTAGTGATCCTGTCTTGTGCGCTAAAGTCGTGGGTTTGATCCCCATCTTTGACAAATATATATATATGGTGATATTTATGTTTATTATGTGCTTGGGTGTTAAATATATGTATTAAAGTAGTATATTTGTCATTCCTCTGTTGTCCGATGTCTGTAACATAAGTGCTTTAAGCGACTTATCACGGAATCAGGTCTTTGTATGAGAGGTTGTGGTGATTTATTTATTTTTAATTTTTTTTTTCTAGAAAGAATTCTGCATAATATTTCTTTTTAGGTTATGTTTATACCGTCCTTTAACTTCTCCCGAAAAGGTGGTGAAAAAGTTTCGCTTTGAAAAGTAAAATTCTCTCGTTTACGCCCGAAGTTAAATTAAGGCGGACCGGACTCTGAAATTGCAGTTAATGTGTTTTCTTCGAGTTTCTTTCTAATTTATATTTAATCAGCTGTTAAATAAATTATGCGTCCGGGTTAGTGGGCAGTATAAATCCATGTTTGAACGGAATATATTTGTTTTTACTTCGCAGTTTCCTTGTTCGATGGTGTTGCTGCAATTTTTTATGTTTTTCTTTAAGATGATCCTCACATCGCAGTATGTTTTTTATTTTTATTTGCGTTTAATATTTAATAGTTAAACTATTTTACCATTCAGTAGTTGAAGTAATTTATTGGTTCTTCAAGTAAGACTGTAGAGTTTTACTGTTTCATGATTATCAAACTCAAAATAATCTTTATTCACGTATTAATTGTAATAGAAAGCACTACTATGATTGTAATAACAAGAACTTTTGTATAGTGATAATAAATACAGATTTTTTTTTGAAATATTGAGCACTCAGTTCTGCTATACTCATAATACTGATGACTTTGACGCCCTGCCAGTCATCATTTGGAGTCATGTACCATGTAAATAAGACCGACTTTATCGAATTGTCAGACCAAACAGACAATTTAAGTTTTATGCAGGTTTATTACACGAACCACCAGGAAGCAACCTGCAAGAAAAACTGACTATATCAAAGATTCCACCATCACTAAATAGTTCATTTTAATAGAACTCCTAACGGCGTTAACGCTAATAAACCATTGTGTTTAAGCTATTTCTTTAGCTATTATTCTTTCTCTATTCTTCTCTCTATTATTCTTTAGCTATTTCTTTAGCTATTAATCTTTAGCTATTAATCTTTAGCTATATTTCGCTAGCTTTCAGAAATTCAATCTCAAGCAGTCATCACGATATAAATAGCAGGACATAGGTTCTATTTGCCGCATTATTACCACACTGTGCTGGCGTAATGGCAATCTCAGAGTATAGCTTTGCGATAGGCCTGCTGCCATTCCTTAGTTAATTGATGATGAGTTAGAGATTACAATAAGGTACAAAATGCTAATTGACCAAATTGAATAAAGTTAATTTTTTTTTATTACATTGCAAAGGAAACAAAACACATTTTGTAAATTTTTAAGTTTTGTTTGAATAATTATTTAGAACAAATTGCTTGGTTAATGTGACGTGGTAACTTCAGTTCACAGAGAATAGCGACATTAGTAACATCTTTGTGATGACACTAGCGTGAATACATGAATGGGGTCACATATACCATTAAGCGGATCGTATGCTTGTTTGCTGTCTTCTTAATATTAAAAAAGAGTACAAAACCTGGGTTCTTTTAATAGATAAATAAATAATAAAATCACACGACTTCATAGGTGTTACGGATATTTGAGAATGAAGGAATTACATATGTAATAGTTAAGTATATATAAGATACACCCAGACACCGAACCGAATACAAATATTCATCATATAAATATTTGTCTTGGGCGGTTATCGAACCAACGACGTGCACAAGATAATATAACTACTATCTGCACCATCGGGCCCGTTTACATTGATTCTATACAATTCATCAACATCAGCCTTTTTAAATCCACTGCTCCAAGAAAGTCCAATAGAGGAGGAATTTGCTAATTATTACCGCGCTGGGCAAACGTGTCGTTAAACACAAGGCGCAGTTTTCGTGACAGGGATGCTGCTTGGAGACCCGCTGTCGTGGAAGGACATACCACCATCTGTTAGTTCTGGAACCTTAATCGCCTCTTACGACAACTGGTACAGGGGAGGCACTATTCTACTCTGCCGGTACCTCACGATATTTGTACAAACACATGGTATTTTCCGATCACATTCACACTTTCAAATCATAGATAAATATCAGTTCCGATCTTTCCCGAAAAATCATCGTCAGTGTGGAATAAATCATTAATGCGTTAACACCGAAGAATTAAACGGGCTTTTCTGATTAACACTGGAAAATGTAACGAATTTTGGCAAATAAAATACTCACCAATCCACCGGCTTACTCGGCAATCACACAAAGCCGTGCAAATCACAACAATATTGTTGATACAGAACTGGAAACAATTCTATCAAACAAATGAAATAATCAAACCGCACAGCTACAACACACGCCATCCCTGTCCCCCGCAAACAAAGGATCAGCGTTCCATTATCCCGGATTACGGGCGACCGAGAGGTTTTGTCCCGGACACGGCATCAACACGGTTATTATTCCCGTGGGATTTTAATAATTCCCGCATAGGTGTAAGGTGAGTCACGCATGGGGTTAACGAAGGGGAGACAAACATTGTATTACTGATCTAATCATGCGTGTAGTTTCGTAGTGTAGTTAATGCAGATCACGAGCCTTGTGTGCTAGCTACATAAACATGTGTGTGGATTGCGGCATCTGATTGGTTACTAATAACCACATAACAAATGAAAATCAAACGTCACCGCAATATTAAATCGGGAATAAACATTCTGGCAATATATTACGTATATATTTCTAGAAGAAAAAATATAAAACAAGATCGTATACTTTTGAACCCTCAGTAAGCCTTTATTTAATGGAAACTATATGATATAGGATACCTGTAACGAAAATATAACTGGGTCGGACAGGAGCTTCCCTGTGGGTAAGTAATAAAGGTAATAATTCCTCAAAATTAAAAAAAAAAAATACACTTACTAGCGGTCTTGTTGGAAATCTGTAAAGGATGCCTTTACCTGCATGTAAGTGCATCTGCATTTGATATAATAATGGAAAAAAATAATATGGGAGCGTTACCAGAAATAGGCAGATCTACCGGCGGGAATCTACTACATAAAATAAATATAAAAAAATATATATGATTCTCCACAAATAACAAAACGTTGATGATGAACAATTGACTTGACAATATGACTTTTATGTCTATTTAGTTTTTTTTACAAAAATATCATCATCATCAGAGAATTTGCAAAACATTCCCAGCTTGACATAGTTCATCCCAAGACAGGTATAAGTAGCCCACAATTGCCACGATGAGTGAGCGTGGTGTCGATTACAGAGTGTAGCTTTGCTACGGTATTGCTGCTGCCCATTCCCGCCCTGTTGCATTTAATCTACACTGATTCGAGTGGTTATACCGCCATCTGGAGGATCACCCGGTTCTGGTACCTCAGTCGCCTCTTACGTCACCTGGTACAGGGGGCAGTACAACATAAAACACCTATACTTACTACCTTTTGCATTTGAAATGTTATTGAACTCTACTTAGACGTTTTAGATCGTCACGCGCAGTGACTTATCGAAATTGTTGATTTCATTTGCCCTAAATTATTAAGAGCTAAGAAAAATGTTGGCAGGCGATTAAAAATTAACATTTTCCAAGCTCCTTCATCAATCTTCATTACTCTGATTGCCTAAAGTAATTTGTCAGGGAATTTTCGCCGGCTGTCAAAACTGTCTTGTTTACAATTTTTAAGTAATCAACATGAAGGTACTTTTCAAATTTTGCCTTGAGCCGACCTTGGATTAAGTTTGGGGATCACTTGATAACAGAGAGTGAAAGCTGAAAATAGTGTCAATAAAGCTTTATAAGCTCTTATGGGCAGCCTGTCTGCCTGGCTGTTTATAGAAGTGTGTTGATTCCAACACTAACGTATGGTAGTTTTTATTTTTGTTTTTTCCGACGAACCTATTACTGGACTACTCAGCCGTCAATTCCAGCGCCACCGAAGAAGAGGGCGGGGCCTCTCATAGATGAAAGGTCCAATGCCCGTATTCATCCTACGTGCCCCGCGGTCGCGCCCGCAAAGCTCGCGAGATCGGAGCGGGTAAGGTAGTGAATGTTGGGCATTGCAGAAGAAGTACGCGAGTAGAATAAATGCTGTTAAAATTAGACTACTTCAAAGCATGTGTGATATGAGTTTAAGAATTAATTATTTATAAAAAAGATTAAAGAATTGTGTAATAAGATATCAATGTTGTGTAAAAGATGATATTGTAACAAAATAAAGAACAAAGTGTTAAGAAAGTTTGGGCATATAGAAGGTATTGATGAAAGTGGAATGACTGCATAAATAAATAAAATAGAAGTGAATGGAGGCGTTGGTATAGGACGATATAGGCGAACAAATCTTAACTAGGTAGAAGAGGTAATAAAAAAGGGCCAGGTCAGAAGTACCAAAAATAAACTCGTTTAAGAACTGATGCGAGTTAGGAAAAAGAGAGAGGTATGTCAAGAACGAAGTACATAGCTGGTGGAGATCCATGGTCTCTGCCTACTCTGATGGGACAATGATTTATGTATGTATCATTGCTAATTAGCAACTTAAACATGCCTAAACAAAATAAAAACTAAATAAATTAAGTGAACTACTTTAGTAAACTTTACAAACCGGCATTGTAAAAAACCGTAAAAGATGGTCAAAGTACCGGACCCGACATATGGCGATCCGAAACAGCATAGCTTTAATACCCCCACGCTCAGCTAAGCGTGTCAATTAAGGGCAAAATACCTCCTTTCCTGGGAAGGCATATGTCTATTATTGGACATCTGATATAATGATGATGAAACAGATGTCTACTTAGAAGTCAATCCCATTCTCTTAGGGAATACTACATAAGTCCCATTGCTGGCCAATTTTAATGAAGTGCTTTATATTGGCTGGTTCTGACGTCAGTTACAACGACACCGGGGACAAGAGGCCAGACCTATAGAGGCCAAGTTTCCGAGATCGGAACAAGACCCACGGCGATTACTCGAGATTGCCATTTAGGCACAAACCTCTGCTTGGACGTCGTGCAGGAGGATTGCAAGTCAGAACGGATGGGTGCGGCCGGAATGCGCAATGTGGGAGAGAAGTCGAATATCATGCACTCACACTTATGGTGGTAAGGTAGTTTTTTTTTACAAGATAAATACTTGTTTGTAAATAGTTTCTTGATTACGGTGATCGAGTCTCAAAATGTTTTCCCGTTTCATCTGTTTACCTACGTATTTATCGAATTAATGACTTACAATTACTGTTTGTATACTTATTATTGTTAAAGTCAGTGCCTTTTTTAATATATACAGTAATAAAACACAAACCAACAAATAATTTAATTACGAAAGCAACCTAGATTTATATTACATAAAGAAATAATTATTACCCCAGGTAATACAAATGTTGAAGTTCGTTTAATGTTCACAAGACATTTCCACCAGATAAATTGGATAAAGTTACGTTGCCTTCGGTATATTTTATTTAAAAGGTCATGGTTAAAAGGTAATTAACATCCAACAATTGCTGTTGTAACAATGGAACAAAACATTTGCGGGCTCCATTAAGTGCTCTTGGAAGCTGAACGCGTGTTCATTTTGTATACCTACTTGTATTGACCAATGTCAACTCATTACTTGTCATTTGAATTCCCACAACATCTCATACATTAACCTAAATCCGTGGTAAGGAGTTAGGTCAATAAATGCGATGTTGTGGGAAATTTATTATATCAGCTATTGGAAGTCCACCGCTGGACTAAGGCCTTCCCAAGAAAAGGGGAATTTTGCCTATAATTATTGCGCTGGACGAGCGTGTTAGCAATTGCAGAGCGCAGATTTCCCGGCAGAAATGCTATTGTCCATCCCCGACCTCTGGTTGTGAGCCACACTGTTTTGGATGGATGGTATATCCATCCAAAACAGTGTGGATCAATGGTCATCTGTCGGTTCTGGTGCCTAAGTTTTACGACACCCGGTAAAAGGTACTATTCTGCCAGTATATTTCAGCTCAAATTATGTGTAATAATTTAATTTAGTTTTCTTAGAAAATCACCTTACACTATATTATCATAAGAAAAATACCAAATTAAAGTAGTAAATAGTAAATTTTCTTTAACAATTGCTGTTGGAACAATAGAACAAAACGTTTGTGGACTCAATTAAATGCTATCGACTGCTCGCGTATTTATTTTGCATATTTGTATTGACCAATGTCACTCATTGCTTGTCATTAAAATTCCCAGAACATCTCATATATTGACCTGACAACGTGGCATGTCGCTTAAAACACTTGCGTTACGGATGCCAGACAACAGAAAAATAACAAATATACTACTTAAAATATATGTAATATTTAACACTCAGACACATAACTATAAATAATTAATTTTATTAGGAATTAAACCCACGACTCTTGGCGCACAATACTTATGTCTATGCATACTTGTTAACAAGTATGCATAGATATCTCGTTTAAATTAAGAATTAACTTCGAGAAAATACCGAATGCAATCATCCTTGCTTTTTTATATTTTTCAATTTATCCTTATTATATTTATCCTTATTATATTTATTATTATTAAGGATAAATTAAAAAATTTAAAATTTCAATTAATTTAATTTTACTTTATTCTTATAATTCAAACTAAGCTCTAATGTACCATGATACTCATAATATAGCAAAATAATAGTCACGCCTAACATACACCTGGGCGCAAGTTTCGACAAGAGAATTATTATTTAAATACCGTGCATAAGAGAAACTAATAGAGTTATGAGATAGGCCAATGAGGTTATTCGGAAGTTATTAGTCGTTTGGGGCATTGGAGTTGTTCGTTCATAATAGGTAATATAATTTCAGTTGATGCATAACAAGCTGACTGCATCGAGGTACGACCCCGCCCCAAATCCGCGAACGCTGCGGGGTTACGATTGGTCATACGATCGCTCATTGATAAGCGACCTCGTCTATCAATTTCGTGGCGCTGGAATTGATGTCTGAGAATTCCAGTTTGAGGTTAAAGTCTAAGACGAATCGAAGAGGAAACCTGTGGCACAATAGCCATTTGTACTTTAATTAGACCTTAAATATCAAATAACTTTGGGCTTATATCGTGATATATTCTATTATCGTTTTTTTATATTAAAGTGTCACGTTGTTTTAATTAAGTTTTGCTTACTGTACACCATTTTATTTAATTTGAGTAATAGGATAGTATATATTTGCTGTAGGTACCAGCAAAGTAGAATAGTACCTCCCCCTGTACCAATTGTCGTAAGAGGCGACTAAAGTACCAGAACTGATAGATGGCGGTATATCCATCCGAAACAGTGTAGTTTATATACACTGCAGCATTTTGATCGCGAAAGCTGCAATCTGTGATTGCCAACACGCTTGCCCAGTGCGGCAACAATGGGAAAAAATCCCCATTTCTTATGTCTACCTATGGCTGCTATGATGACGATGATATAATTATATAATTATAGTGAAGACAGGATAAGCTAGTTCTAGAAACGTTTTGTGAATTTATTATTTATATATCATTTCTATCATTTTTCCTCAATTTTTTTATAATAATCATATTTATTTACTACAAGACAACGTCCATCAGTTTTACAAGTTGCATATTATGTTATTTTAATCTGAGACTTTAATATTTTAAAGAGGAGCAAATTGTTTTTATTGATAATCTATTCCAGTATATTTGTATTTCTAAAATCAAATTTCAAGTAATGTGATCAATCCATGTCTTCAATAGAGCTAGAGGCAATATCTAGTTTATTATATTTTATCTCCATAAAGTTAACACACAAAACCACAACATCACCCCAACTGATATCAAACGACGTAACCCTTTCCGGTTTCCCTTAACTTGTGGGCTCAAACGCCACGACCGCAAAAGCCTTATTTGCCTACAGGCGGATTTCCTTCAAAACATGTACACTCTCTAAGGCTGTATTGTGTACCTACTTCATCACAAAAGGGTTTGGATACATTTATGTTATGTTCAAATAATAACCAACTTTATCATTATTTAACTATAACAACATAACACATATTACGACTAGTTTACCGAATTGATAAAATTTGACTAGTATTCGAATCGAAAGAATAAACAAAAAAAACTATTATATTAAACGCCAAAATATATAAATAGCCGTGAGGTACCGGACGAGTAGAATAGTACCTGCCTTTGTGCCAGGTGTCGTAAGGCGATTAAGATAATAGAACCGACAGATGGCGGTATATCCATCCGAAACATTGCAGCTCAAATGCACAGGGCGGGGATTGGCAACATCATCACAGTCGCAAAAGCTGCGCTCTGCTGTTACCAACACGCTTGCCCAGCGCGGCAAATATGGGCAAAAAACCTCTTTTCTTGGAGAGGCCTATAATTTTTTAACATTCAAGGGCTGATGGTGATTTTGAAACGCCAAAATGTTATACGTACTTTGGATAGCTAAATAAATAAATAAATTTTCACGATGACGTCTCATACGTTGACCTTACTTCGAGTATAACATCAGATAACAGAGGACTTATAAATAGATTTTTTTAGAGGAACCTAATGCTGGCTGACTCTGACGTCAGTTCCATCGTCACCAGGGAAGTTACAAATAGAATACATATAAATATAGATAACATTACCATTACTATAAAATTTCCGAGCCTAACTTAATTTTTTTTGCAAGAACTTTCCTTCTTCCAACAAAAAAAATTGTCATGAATAAAAAAAATAGGGATACATTTTTATATATACATATACAGATAGATACGGTTTGTTAGCTCTGACGCCGGTATGGATTGCAATAATACTTATTATATTTATTATTGGGTTTTATTGGAACCTATATATCTATCAGTTTTTCTTGAAGGTTCTTTTCTGGTGGTTCACGTAATTAAGCTGTTATAAAGTTAAGCTTAGCTATAATACCCGCCTAAAGCTAGCAGACTAGTATTACAGTAGGAGACCGAATAACTGACTTGTTTAAATAAGTTTTTTAACACTGGATATCAGGTTCATTGGTCATTTGTGAAAAATTGTAATTTGCAAATATATACTTATAGATTTTATTAATATTTTTGACGATTCAAAAGCACGTATGATGGGCCTATTTAAATAAAGACATATTTGCGTTGACTTTGACTTTAAGTAACTTTTTGGAGCAATGAATATATTAACATAAAGCCAACTTGTTAGAGGGACGGCTGTAACACGCTTGATTATTTTTATAATTCAAAAACACTTTATTTTTCTTATGAAAAAGTTTGAGGGACAAAATTTATTTCAACTCTTTTTTTTCACTGGCAAGATCATTAACCCTAGAAAGATAACGTCATTTTAAAGAACGGAAAATATAAATATATGCCTACAATTTAAATATCAATCTATTTCGTTAATTCAATTAAGTATTATAAAAAGTACGTAAGTAGTATAGTATTACACTTTACATTACAATAAGCGAATAAACACAATTTTATGTTATATACTTTTAATTATAAGATAGTTTAGTAAGTTTTACAAGACCTTAGCAAAAAGTAAAAAAATTAGAATACTTACGTATGAAAATAAAATAATAAAAATATATTACATTTTTTGCATTTTTCTTAGGGTTCTAATTATAGTGAACAACCAGCTTAGCAAAAAGTATTAAATTTGATAATAACTGGCTGACCTTACCGTCTGCAGTGGATAAGGTTCGTGTTTGCTGCATACAACAATACATATTATTTTTATTATTATATTATTTATACATTTTACAAAAAAATAAGTGAACTTACTACGTGAATCTCGTCCCCTGTTCTAGTAGGCACTTTTGTTAACCAAAATAACGGAATAAAAAAGAAGAAACTTGCATTTAATTTTAGAAAGGTTTTGACATGCTTATCTTCAAGACTCAGAACTCAAATGTTGATCTACAATATATATGAGTAAAACGTTTATTGCTCACACAATAGAGTTGAATCTCCATTAACAAGGAAAACCCGTTTTATCGGTATTAAGTGTGACACGTATTAAGTATTAAATAGGCCGGTGCGGGTTAATTAACGTACTAAATAGCGGGGACTGATCAAAGGGCTCGCCCGCCTAATAGCTAGGCTTCGTTCGTTAACATAAAATATCTATTGTATATCATACTAGTCCAACATTTAGATATGAACTGTTTAAAATTCTGCCATAAATTAGCAGCAGATTAGAAAAGAATCTTCCTCTGCACAAGATATACGGTATCAGAACCGACCGATGGTGGTATATCGGAAACAGTGAAGCTCAAATGAAACAGGGCGGGGATAGGCAGCAGCATACCCGACGCGAATCAACGCTCTGCGATTGCTACAACGCTTGCCCAGCACGGCTATTATGGGCAAATTCCGCCTCTTGAGGAGGCCTATGTCCAGCAGTGGCCGTTTCACGGCTGATATGATGATCAGTCCATAGAAAAGACCAACCCCATATCTCTATATTTTATTTTGTTCTTCATACATTGCAATAGCTCAAAAGCAGTGCTATAGAATTTAAATTCACTTTATTAATTTAGAGACAGCATCCGCTAGAAGTGTCAATTTCAAATTAGAACGAATGGTATCATAGGCCTCGGCCCCACGCAATCCTCAAAGAACTGGACTTCTTTAACCCGAGATCTTAAAATATGCCAACACAATAATATATTCTGCATTTATTTAAAAATCACAGCGCAACAAAACTTGCTCTTAAAATCTTGGCAAGTTTTGACTTTATAGCATAATAAGCGTGACAAGCTAATAACAAGCTAGGCAAGTCTTGTTATAAGTTTATAGCAGGTTTTATATGCAAGCCACCAAGAGAAAGAAAAGAGCCTGCAAGAAACTCTCATGGTGATAATGGTTCCATAACACCTAACGTTAGATACTATTGGAACAAATGCCGGCGTCGGCGCAAGCACAACTATTACGAATAATCTTGAAAACAGATTACATATTACATTTAAATATCCATTCTATCCGATTCCTATTACTATAACTTATTTTATTTTTGGTCTCAGCCTTGTTTTTCTTTTTGTTTTCTTTTCTTAAGGTGGAAAATCGAAATTTATTCATAATTCATTACATTTTGAAAAATCTCTCTTCATTTCATCATTATTACCATTCCAGCCATTGGAAGTCCACTGCTGGACACAGGCCTCCCCAAGAAGGTGGAATTATGCCTATAATTTTCACGCTGGGCAAGCGTGTTCGCAATCGCAGACCACAGCTCGGAAAGATGCTGCTGCCCATCCTCATTCTATTTGAGCTGCACTATTTTAGATTGATATACCGCCATCTGTCAGCCCTAAAACCTCAGTCAGGGGGTTGTAAAGGTAGTATGAAAGTGCTACAATTTCACGAGGGTGAAGCCGCGGAGTACTACTAGTAATTATATATTCTTCAGAAAGTTCCCTGCTGGATAGAACTGCCCAAGTGATTCTAGTAGGACCGTTTTTATGCGGCCTGCAACCAGCGTAATCTTGAGGTTTTAGTTTTTTTTGGAGAATGTATGATTATAATTTCCACATTGGATATACTTGATGATCACAAAACGTTATCTAGGACAAAAATGCTTCTGCATATATTCGGAGTTTGCTGTTTCAGGTAGATATACTGCCATCTGTCGGTACCGGTGATTCAGTCGTGAAATAGTTATTGACTTATATTTCTCAACTATTACGTTGACTGCGGGCACTAAGTCTGCGAACATTTTTTTCTATTTGCAACTCAATTTACCTTTTTTTTGGGTTCATAAAAAATAGGCTATCATTACTGAATTAAACACGACTCTCGTGTTACGTATAAATAAAGAGAATTAAAATAAAGCCACTTTTATACTTTTTTTCCTTTTTGATTAATAAAATATTTTTCAAGTCGTGAACAACATACTGTAAGCGTTCCTTTTGAAAATAAGCCAAGAGACTACTTATAAATTACAATTTTGTTTCGTGGGCTAATTAAATTTGACCTTTAAGTAAGTGGTGTAAGTATGAGTTTCTCTTGCACTGTTCCTCCTACACGACTCACTTTGAACACTAATAATGGAATTTACAATAGATTACCGCGTTGTCTGATATCCCTAAGTGTCTTAAGTGATTTATCTCACTGTCAGGTAATTGAATAAAATGTTGTATGAATTTGTGTAATTAATTATTCATTGATTTAATTCCCTTATGAATTGATTTAATCAGCTAATTTATTAATACGATTCCTGATGTCTGAGAATATTTCAAAACCGCAGTCATCGACTAGCATATTTAGAAGTTATCCGTTTTTTCTCGGGTATTTCTGCACCTTTCAGTACAATTCTGAATATGTACTCATTCTGTTGTACTATAATTGTATATTTGGATATATATGCTAACTAGTAAACTTGACTCCAGAAACTTTCAGTATGCGGGCAAAGTGCCCCTGAAAGCCTACGCCTGAAACAATTCCTGAAGCGTTGGTTTGAATGTTGTAGGCAATTCACTGAAACTGACACATGCCCTTGACTATAATATTGTAATCTTCACCATCATCATCATTACAGCCATTGGAAGTCCACTTCTGTATATGTGCTTTCCCAAGAAAGGGGGAATTTTATCCCTGATTGCCGCGCTGGGTATTGGCAATCGCAGGGCGCAGTTGTCGCGACGGCCCATTTTCACTCTCTGCATTTGAGCTACACAGTTTAGGATATACCGCCACCTGTCGATTCTGGTATCTTACTCGTTTCTTATGATAAATGGTACTGAGGGGGGTACTATTCTACTCTGGCAGTACCTCTTGGCTTAATCAATAAGTATTTTAATATTGTTGTTTTATAATTGTTATCCATTTACATATTCATAATTATATGATTATTTAAATTGAGCGTACAGTGATGTACAATATAGTATATGCAAGGGAAATAGACAGCGTAGTCTAAAGATTTTGTCCGACCTGGCCTAACCGTGGTGTTGTAATTTTTTTTTAAATGAATACATCCCAAGATCACCATGTGGTCGGCGTTCAACACGGGCCAATATTTAGATAATAATATGTAGTGTAGTGTAGTGTAGTAATAATAACGTGGAGGAAGTAAGGAAAATATGCAAGGATAAAAGCTAATGATATTATAATAAAACATACGACATCTCGCACGTTGACTGATCCTGATGCCAAGATTCTTATCTTGGCATCAGGATCTTGATATCTTGGCTTTAAGCCTCTTGGCTTAAAGCACTGATGTTACGGACACCAGACAACAGAAAAATCACAAAAATAATTCTTCAATACACATTTAACACTCAGACACAAAACATATAAACGCAAATGTACAAGATGTTACGTAAGTTTATTATTATTATTATTAAAATATTCCCATTTACATCAAGTTGATTAAAAGAGCGGGCTCATACAAATTGGTGACAAATATGTATTGCCAAATATTACTACATGCCCGCGACACGTCGTGTACATAATACGCACATAACTAAGCAAAGTGTAAACAGGTACGAACAGGTATGAACAGGAATATAACACGTCTAATGGGCACGAGGCGATTACTTGAGGCTCTCATTTCTAATGTTTCATGAGAATTTAATTAAAGGCATCAAATCGCTCCGTCTCAGATTAATAATTGAAGCTTCTGAGAATTTCGTTTTAATTGGTGTATAGACCTTTTAAAAAGGTCGTCTACACTTTTCTTACGTATTTGGGCTTGCGAATCTTATTCGCCTTTAATAAAAACTACCGGCTTTAAAGCTTGGTTAATTTGAAGCCGTTCATGGCTCAGTTTGATTATATGTCTTAAACGCGCAAATGTTATGAAAATTTATAAGAGTGACATTACTGTGTAGGTATCACCATACATCATCATCATACCAGCCATTAAAAGTCCACTGCTGGACTTTGGCCTCTCCAAGAAATGAGGAATTATGCCCATTATTTCACGACGGGGATTCTGCTGCCTATCCCTGCCCTGCGCATTTGAGCTGCATTGTTCCGGGTGGATATACCGCCATCTGTCGGTTCTGGTACCTCAGCCGCTTCTTACGACACCTGGTACAGTGGGAGGTACTATTCTACTCTGACGGTACCCACACAATTGCGTAGATATCAACAGGGTAGAATAGTACTTCCCCTGTATCAAGTTTCGTAAGAGGCAACGAAGGAATCAAAGCCGTGGAATATCCATTCGAAACAGTGTGGCTCAAATTCACAGGGTGGGAATGTGCAGTAGCATCCCTATCACAAAGCTATGCTCTGCGGTTGCCATAATGTAATTATGGTAGCGAGGTAATTATGGGCAAATTCCTTCTTTTTTGAGTAGGCCTTTGTCCAGCAGTGGACGATTTATGGCTGCTATGATGAGGTTGACGAAAGCTAAGCAAAAGAGTGTTTGTAACAAATATAAGCATACAGTAAATGAAAGTCAGAAGGTTGGTGTAATAATTATTACATTAATAATTATTGATAGAATTAGGCTGATGTATGTTCTATAATTATAATTATAGGATTCAAACATCAGCCTCATTCTACTAGTATTATTATCACATGTTTTACAAATAGTGAAAGCCTTTGCAAATGGTAAGTTTTCACCAGAAGAGATTGTGAACGAATATTTTGTGCAATATTTGCAAAGTTTGTCGATACTCTAGTTCGGAAAATTGTGTATGGTGAAATACTTCAGCGAATACTCAGCCACCGCTACATTTTAAAAGCGTGTTGAGAAATAAAATTTCCGCAACCCGTATTTTAAGAGTTGGTAAACGCTAGGAAATTACCGTTAAAAGCAGGTGCATCTAAAATTCCAGGTGTGAGTGCAGACACCGAAACACCTTCAAATTTTACTGGCATGTTATTGCTATATTTTAACTTGGGTAGTGTTACTTAGCTTAATAATTCTAAAAATAAATTCTTTATTGTACATCAAACAAAGTAACATAAGTGAATAAGAATAATAATTGATAAATAACTAATGTATCGATGTTGTATTTTTGTATTAATATCCATTAAAAAATACATATATTGTGTTCAATTTTATTGTAGATTAAAGAAATAGAAAGTAATTTATCACTTAATTTGTCATATAATATTATTATTTTTATTGTATAAAATTTAGCAATAAAGACTAAAAATTTTCTAAAACAAATTATTTCATTTTATATTAAAGTCTCAGACTTGACAATAATAATCAAAATCGAATTTTGTAGAACATTATAATGGAAATAACGTTCTGCGATGTAAAGGCAAGAAAAAAAATGAACACAACTTGAAGTTGTTCCCTACAGCCGCGGAACAAACTTGTTTTCGTTTTTAGTAAAGTAAGCCTACGTAAGACTTTTTTTAAGGTTAGATTGATAAAAAAGCATACAGAGACGTGAAAGTAAGTGTTATCGCAGCCTATAGACGCTTGTAACATTTCAAGGGTATCATTAGCGCATTTCCAACCTTGTACTACACGTCTATATTGATACTTAACTCTCACCTATTTCTACCGCCAAATAGTGGTGTTCGCATTGCTGTGTTCCGGTTTTAAGGGTGCGAGAGGCAGTGAAATTATTGGGTTATGTAACATAATATCTATCTCTAGGTTGATATAGGCATACAGAAACTTCTTCTAGTAAACTATCACTTCAATAACTAATTCAAAAAACTTGACCAAACCGTTGGTAAATTCACCGCAAAACAGAATATCTTCAATAACACTTCAAGGAATAGAGTGTATCCAAATAGTGTCCCAATTCAATTACTATCGCAACATTTCAAACGATCACAACATGAGGCAGGGCCGCTTGTTGGAATTCTTCACGTATCCCGGCGAGCCGGCGAGCCTAGAGGTGGCGTGCTCAGAATAAATATTAATTTGTGAAGAAGTGGTGGCGAACTAGCAAAAGTTGTACATAATCACAGACTATTTATTGGAACTGGATTTAACTGGATTGCACCGGTATCTCCTCCTTTATTTTCAACATTTTTTTCAGTGGACGAATCAGCGTAGATTATTTATAACTTAACGAGTGAATTTGATGGAAATAATAATTATTTTTTAAGCTATATAGTTAACTTAATGAACTGACTCTCGGTTGTGTTTCAATCTTATTTGTAAAGGATCGTGGGCTCGATTCCTATCTAGGACAAACAATTATGTGCTATACATACTAGCAAGCTGCCGAGGAACATGCACTTATTACATGATTGTATTTTATATTCATATGTATTGATTATGTTTGGATTATATAATAATAATAATAATTATTATAACATAACCTATAATAATTATTATATCTGTCTGACTGTTTCATTTAAATATTATATTTGTAGTTCCTCACAAGCACACTAACAGACAGTTACAAATTCAGCAGACAGTTTAAAGCTAAGTTTATAGAATTTGTAACTGTGATGCAAAAAAAGTAAAATGAAGTGAAAATTTAAATTTTTCCGTTATGAAAATGCGTATGTTATTTCCAGTATAGACAATTATTGGTCATGTGTTTATTTGGTCGACAAACAAGCATACAGTCCACGTGATAGTAAGCGTCACTGCAGTCTATAGACGCTCGTAATATCACAAGAATATCACTAATGTATTGCCAACTATGTGACTAGAACATATGATGTTATATTACCCAGTCATTTTACTGCCTCTCTTACCCTTTAAACGGAAACACAGTAATGCAAACACTATTGTTAGGTGGAAGAAATAGGTGAGTGAGGTGCCAAAGCAGATGATCTTTCTGAGTTCTAACTCATGTGAGAGTTATAGAGTGCGCATGCATTTCTAGCACCAAACTCTCCGAAGACATTAGACATTTCTCGTACTTGACTTGTAGTAAAACAAAACAATTATTAAGAAAATATTTGTAAGTCTAAAGACTCCCTTGGATACAGTACACAGTGATGAAAGAAAGCCAACTTCCACGATTAATTGTGACTTTTATTTTTTGTCGAGTGAAGTTTCGCGGAGGAAACATTTCTTTGTCGGATGTTTGAAACATTCATTTTCCTTTATAGCTCATTTTCGTCGTACAAAAAGTTCTCACTGATTTGATTGCGCGAGTACATGTTTGCTCATTTATCAAAAAAAAATCTATACTTTGTGTATGTCAATGAGATATTCTTAAAGTGTTTTTTACATATATGACAAACAAAAATACTGCCCGCTTTATAATACGCGTCATTGCCTTTAGACACTCGTAATATTACAATACTAGCTCGTTGTCAACCTAGTGGCTTGAAGATATTATTTCATATTACCCAGTTATTTCACTGCCTCTTTTGATGGGTTCCAGTTTCAAGGCAAACCTTTAACAATCGGCAAAAACAGAAAATAGATATACCAGTGCAATATTATGTAATAAATTCGAAAATAATAAATTATGAATATAAGTTATATATATTAAAATACGTCTACGGTCTACCTCATTTTTAAAGTTAAATAAGCAATTATTTAAGGCTTTTAAAGAGTGGATTTTAATAGATGGAAGACCTGTCTGGTGCCGGCAAACTATTATTAAAGTAGGACACTCAATGTCCTATTTATTTTAATGACTTTGATAACACTGATAGACGTGCCAGGTGGCGCAGATGCTAGTGATTCTATTTTGTGCGCCAAAGGTCGTGGGTTCGATCCCCACCTTAGGCAAATATTTCTATGATAATATTTTTCTTTGTTCTGTGTCTGGGTGTAGATAATATATTTTAAGTATTTTATTTGTGATTTTTCTATTGTATGATGACCGAAACACAAGCGCTTTAATCGACTTACGTCGGAGTCAGGTCAATGTATGAGATGTTGTGGGAATCTATTTGTAAATTATTTTTTTGTTGTTGTAGGGAATGTGTAATTGTTAGAAAAGGCTAACCATAAAAAGTTTTTCTAGGTATAATATGAATTCATGAAATGGATAGCTTATTTACCAAATAAATATATTTAGTGCGTACATAGTGATCTTACTACATCAAGCCGTGAGGTACCGTCAGAGAATAGTATCTCCTTCTGTACCAGATGTCGTAAGAGGCGACTAAAGTACCAGAACTTACAGATGGCCGTATATCTATCTCAGTCAGTGTAGGTCAAATGCACAGGGTGCGGATGGACTGTAGCATCCCCGTCGCGAAAGCTGCGCTCTGCGATTGCCAACACGTTTGCCTAGCGCGGCAATTATGGGCAAACTTCCCCTTTTCCTTAGGAAGGCCCAGCAGTAGATTTCTAATAGCTGTAATGATGATGATAACAATTATCTTAAACTACACAGAATAGTCGATATAATAATACACGGATTTTGTATGGAAAAATGGAATATCGAAAAATAATATAACGTGACAGGCTCGAGACGTATTTGGTAGTTGGTTTGATTCCCAACTAGAACAAATATTTATGTAATGAATATATGGGGGCCCGATGGCGCAGATGGTAGTTATCCTGTCTTGTGCACCAGGGGTCGTGGGTTCGATTCCCACCCAAAGCAAATATTTATATGATGATATTTGTAACACAAGTGCTTTAAGCGACTTACCACGGAGTCAGGTCAATGTATGAGATGTTGTGGGAATTTATTATTATTATTATTATATGTGGGTTCTATGTCAAATATTCAAATATTTTATATATAATTCCCTTCTGACATCCGGAACACAATAGCGTTAAAGCACAATAGTAAAAAAAAGAAATTGTTATTAAATTTAAATGTGAACACAATAAAAAGATTAGATATAACTAAATGAATATTTTATTTACAACTATATCACATTAAATGTGCTATAAAGCTTATTTACTCTTATTGTTATATATAAGCTATTTATATGGATGGGTATTATCATTTTTTGATTATGAAGCTAGCAAACAAGCAAACGGTCCGCTTGATGATAAACGTGACCGCAGCCTATATACACCCTTGTCATTACAAAGATATTACTATCGTGTCGCCAACCTTATGAATTTAAACTGCCTCTCTCATCCTTCAAATCGAAACAGAAATGCGAACACTGCTATGTGGCCATAGAAATAGGTGAGAGTGAGGTAACAATAAGCTGTGAGGTACCGGCAGAGTAAAATAGTACCTCCCAGTATACCAGGTGTAGTAAAAGGCGACTGAGGTATCGGAACCAATATATGGCGATATATCCACACGAAACAGTGCACAGGGCACTCGCCCTGGCACTGACACTTGGCAGCAGCATCCCCGTCGCGAAAACCGCACTCTGCAATGGCTGACACGCTTGCCCGGTACGGAAATTATGTGCAAAATTCCCCTTTTCTTGGGAAGCCTATATCCAGCAGCGGACTTTCAATGGCTGGTATGATGATGATGAGGTACCAATGCATAAGATTTTTATAAGCGGTCTACCTCTAGTAATGTCATGTCTTTTATAATTTAAACTGACCACGTAGATGACATAAATTATTTTGTTGACATCGATTGGTTATATCCCACTCCATGGTTATGTTATAAGTAAAACTGTGGCTGTAATTGAAGTTGTATTAAGTAACAGAGGTGCCGGAACCGACTGTCGGCGATTCATTAGCGAGCTTAAACTCAACAAAGTAATAAGCAGTGACTACTCCAGAATCCCTTGAGAAGACAACGGCTGAGATAATATGAAGAGATAGTTTAATCTCATAATTTAAATGTAACATTCACATCTATAACTTTGAAATTACGTAGTACATGGCTTAGGGTAGCCCAAGATGCATATTTACATACTAGTATATGTTTAAGTATATTTCCGTGATATTTCAGATTCAAAAAACAATTCATAAAAGAAATCACACTATAACAAACGAGACTATGCCTGAAAATATTATGCATATTGCCGTGAGGTATTGGCAGAGTAGAATAATACCTACCACAGCATCAGGTGTGTAAAAGGCGACTAAGGTAAAGATAGATGGCGGAATATCCATCCGAAATAGCGTAGCTTAAATGCACAGGGTGGTGATGGGCGGCAGCATCCCTAACACGCTTGTCCAGCGCGGCAATTTCGGGCAAACCTCCTATTGTTGAGAGGCCTATGTCCAGCAGAGGTATTCCATTAATATATTAATCTCAGTTATATATTTACCCCTATTTTATGCAAAAAGATATGTGCCAAATTCATTATGCCAATCTATTTTAGGAATTAATACATTTTGACAATGATGGAGATTACGTCATCGGTGTCAAAATCAGCTCTTAACTCAACTCTGACATAAAACCCCCTCGTGTTACAGCAGACTATACTGTGTTCTTTAGCTTTATTAAATTTAACAATGCCCATAGAAACATAGTTCCTTAGAAATCCCGCTAAAAGCATTTGGTGCTTACTCCCTAAAGAAGTGTGAAATAATGGGTAGGATGTTGTCGGGTGACCCCATCTCTTTGGAGCATGCTGGCAAAATACTTCCAGTGCATTCCTGCTGGAAATTTTTAACTACCAATTTTTATATCGGGATAAGAAAGGATCTATGAGGAAATGGAGTAAAACTTTGTCGTAATAATTTTCGCCAGCCATTTTTACGGTTCACTTCTTTTTTTGTTTTTACGGGCCCAATGGCGCAGATGGTAGTGGTCCTGTCTTGTCCGCCAAAGATCGTAGGCTCGATTTCCACCCAAAGCAAATATTTATATGATGATGTTTATATTTGTTCTGTGTCTGGGTGTTAAATATATGTATTTAATTAGTATATTTGTGAATACCCTGTAGGCGATGACGTCCGTAACATAAGTGCGTTAAATGACTTAACACTGAGTCACTTCAATGTATGAGATATTGTGGGAGAAAAGATCACATCGTCACAGGCAGACCGTCGTCATCATCATCTTAGCAGCTGTAGAACATCCATTGTTGGACATGGAGGTCTCCCCTAGATAGGAAGAAATTTGCCTATAATTGCGCGCTGATTAAACGTGGTGGCTATCGCAAAGAATGGCTTTACGCAGGGAAAGCTGTGCATCATCGGACATCCCGGACATGTGGGCCGCCATCTGTCAACAACAGTATCATTCGTCTCTTACGAGATCTGCTATTGGGTGAAGTTTTCAACTCTGGTGCTCCACGGCTAGAAAGCACAAACAACAAATAATTTTGTACGACTTTAAATATATCACCGAACAACCAGCCTATCTTAAAATTAGACTAGTCTAGTCATCACTGGAGGGGTTTTAAAGCAAAGATTACGCAAGCGCATTGGAAATCGCAGAGCGCAGCTCTCGCAACGGGGATGCTGCTGCCATCCCCATCCTATGAATTTGAACTACACTGTCTCGTATAGATATACCGCTAGCTGTCGATTCTGGTATATAAGTCGCCTTTTTCGACAGCTGGTACAGAGGGAGGTACTATCCTTCTCTGCCGGTACCGCACGACTTACCAATAACAAATTAATTTTTATAGATTTATAAAATACATTTGGTATCCATCCCGGCGTAGCGTGGTAGATGGAGTATATGTTTAAAAATATATTTCATATATTGACCTGACTTACAATGGCTCCGAGATAAGTAGCTTAACGTATGTATGTTATGGATATATTTCAAAAATGCGAATGTATGCGTTTACGCAGATTCAGTTTCCAGCCTCTAATCGATTTTGACTCATAGTTGGCTCAGTTTAAACCTTAATACAGTTTAATTGAATTTTTTCTCCTGTATTCTTGTTGTTGTGTTAAGATATTTTTATTTTTAATTTAGTCAATACATTATCTTTATTATTTTTGCATACTGTATTCTCATTTAATATTTGTAACATTTACTTCTAAGATGTTCTAAATATTCTAGTGTGGTAGATTGTACTAATATAATCATTAAGTAAAAAAACATATTTAACATACAACATTGCCTTGTTACAGAATACCCTGGCTATTTTGGACAAACTGGACATTGATAGTGAAAAGCCGTCAGAGGAGGAGATCGCAAGACTTTTCGGTTATGAAGAAGCGTATCTGGCTGGGGAGCTGGGAGTGTGGCAGAGGCTCAAGCCTAAAGTCTGGGCGCTGTTCGATGAACCATCCAGCTCACCACCTGCAAAGGTAAGTTCCAAGAAAACTATACTGTCAGTACTGTGTACTATACTGTAAATAAACATTTTTATTCCCGGGGTCTTTAGTTTATATCTTAGTCCAGAAAAACTACATATATTTCGCGAAAAAATCTATGTCAATCTCTGAGAGAAAAATAAGTAAAAAGACGTGCCGCTATCCTCAAGAAATAAAAAAGCCGGATTTATTCCACGCAAACATGTTTTCCAGATAAAAAATAGCCTTTGTATTATTCTAGACTTTCAATAACATCTATGCCATTTTTTGTCTAATCTCTTAACCATTATCCATTGATCCATCACTATTTACTTCAGGTAGAGCTAATTCAAAGGCTGTCATTTTCGCCTTCGCATTTCTTCGTTCCGGTTTAAATAAAGTTCAAGTCATAAGATCGGTAACGCGCTTCTGATATCCTTATAACATTACGAGCATCTACAGGCTGTAGTGGGGTGATGAACTGATCACCTGTAGGCGAGCGTACTTCATCTTCTCCAAACCAAATTTTAGTCATACCTCGTGACCCTTGCGAGGTATTCTATATTTCACGCCAACAAGGAGATATTGACGAGAATGGACAAGGGCTTATATTTAGGATCACTTATTAATAATCTGTTTGACCTCATTTCCTTATCGATGCTGAATAATAATGTTTGACTGAGCCTAACCTCTGAGTAGTGATTAGACGCAGGTCTTCCTTAAAATTTGTTCTTTCGATACGCCTGTGAGTGAACGTGCGATTTCATTCAGATATCGTGATTCCCAAGGGAACCTTCAGGCTTCACGTAGATGCCTCAGAGGGCGATCAATAACTGAGCAGGCAAAGGGCCCCTCATTAATTTTAATTAATTACTGCCTTTTCTGATTTCCATATCATGTAAACGTTTGTGTAGTATAGCATCAAGTTTACTCAACAAGCAAAAAATGTGTAATGAGTCTTCAAGCTGACCGGTGGAGTCAAATAGCAGTAGACAGTGCGCATAGCAACCGCGTTATTTGCCTTCGTCTTCTTACTAGGTGGATAATGATCTGATTAAAACCTTAGAATCTTTCTATTCGCATACAACTAGTTCTATTGGAAATCACTTGGTGCCTATGATCAGCAGCGGATATCCTCCTGCTGATGGGATAATAATGACGAGCAGACTACTAAAGGTTAATAATGGGCCCGATGGTGCAGATGGTAGTGATCCTATCTTGTGCGCCAAAAGTCGTGGGTTCAAACCAATCAGGACAAATATTTATATGATGATATTTGTGTTTTTTCTGTATCTGAGTATCAAAAATATGTATTTATTATTTTTTTTTATTTATTTAACTTTATTGCACAAAATGTTACAAAATGTACAAATGGCGGATTTAATGCCAGATGGCATTATCTCCCAGTCAACCATTACACAAAACTGAAAAAAAAAAAATATATATATATAGTGGTGCAGGCAATATATATACAAAATAAATAAACGTGGCATACATATTTGTATAAATAAACGCAATAAATGCATATGATATAAAAATATATATATGTCTATATATACATAAAATAACGTACATCAGAAATAGGGTTATAAAGTTAGAGAAGCAGCATCAGTAAGCAGCATCAGTGCCCATGATTGCCGCGCAGGGTAAGCTTATTAGCAATCCCCGAGCGCAGCTTTTGCTACGGGGATTCTGCTGTCCATCCGTCTTTTGCATTTGTGCTGCACTGCTACGGATATACCGCCATCTGTCGGTTTTGGTACCTTCGTATTCTGCTCTGCCGGTGCCTCACGGTTAACGGATTTGAGATAATAAGGTGTAATATTTCGCAATTTTCCGAACGTTGCCGGCCGAAATGGATTCGGTGATTGACCTCTTTCTTAAAATTAGACTTACTTAGCTAGCCTACCTTCTTTTTCCTAAATCTATTTTATAATTTCTATTTGTTTTCTACCGCTATCGGTAGTAATAGCTAAGCAAAGTCCAAATTTAACTTAGAACTTAGAACTTTATTAGTTTAGGCGAAGTCGGTAAGTTCAAAAACCCATAACTAATATGTCGTACATCGTATGTCGAACGTCGTACTTTCTTTTGAATAAGAAATACGTAAATCATTAAGGTTCTATCTTGAAGATTAAATTAATTAGTCTGAAAGCTTAAATTCACATAGGAATCGTACAATTTTTTTACATGTCGTATGTTTTCTGAGCAAATGGAAATTGATTTATAATAGACATTCATGTTTTAATGAGAGAAAGACGTAAATTACACTATCTGAAACAAATGCTATAGGAGTGGTGTTTCCTTGTTTTTTGAACATATGATTACCTGGCTTTAATAGTTTTCAGATGTTAAATTTACGTTAGATTAAAAGTGAGTTCCTGTGTGCTATCTATGGTTTCCTTATACCAGGTATCGAAAGAGGCGACTGAGGTACCGGAACCGACAGATGGCGATATATCTACTTGAAGCCATGTAGCTTAAAGCAGCGTTTTTATCGTGAAACTGCGCTCTGCAATTGTCACCACGCCTGCCCAGCGAGGAATTGCCCAATTATGGACATAGTTCCTCTTTTTTCGGAGGCCTACGTTCAGCAGTAGACTTTCAATTTTTTTTAACAGATATACCACCTTCTATCTGTTTTGTTACCTATGTCGCCTCTTACGACACCCAGTAAAGGGGGAGGTACTATTCCATTCTGCCGGTACCTCGCGGCTTATTTTCTATATTTTGTAATATTCTTCCGTAACAGTTTTAATGGCGTGTTTTACATTTTAACGAGGTTTCGATTACTTTTACTCCGGTTTAGGTTGCTGTAATAATTAAGAGCGGAAATCGAGAAAAAATTAATTGCTAAAGTAAACTGAAAATTATAGCCTTTAAATAGTAGTTTTTATTAATAGTAAAATGATATAAGTTGGTATACTGACTGATATGATATTATTTCTGATAAAAACAAGCTCTGTTAAACAATGCATGTTGCAACAAATCCGAAATAGTATAGTATAGTATTTGAAACAAATTCTGAACTGTGGAGTGTGCGTCATCCAGTTTCAATGCCTTCATTTTCATTATGGAGTCACAAAGGCTGTATAAATTTACACCGAACTTATATTCTTCGCCCGTGAACTATGAAACAGAATGAAGCAGATTAATCGAATGGACTGCAATGTCAATAAATTTTTGAACATAATAATCTCTGATAATCTAACCTTGAATATCAGCTGCACATCTACCACAACCACCATATCAGCCATTGGAAGTCCACTGATGGCCTCTTCAAAAAGGTAATTTTTTTCTCTCAAAGCGATGGGGACGCTGCAACCCAACCCCGTCATCTAACGTTTCTGATACCGTAGTAACCTCTTACGACATCTAGTACCGGTGGAGGTACTATTCTACTGTGCCGCTACTTCACAGCGACGTGCTGGTACCTTACGGCTTATACATATAGTTTTGTAAAAGACTTTTCAGGATGCTGCCCATCCCTGCCCTTTTATGTTTGAGCTTCACTACTTAGGGTGTTACATACCTCCGTCTGTCGGTTCTGATACATTAGTCGCCAGAAACACTAAAACTGTAGCAAACATGTAGCAAACTCTTATGGCATCGTGTTTTTTTCTTCAAACGATCCAGTTCGCTACCACTGAGAAGTATCCCTAAGACAATCGCAATGTCTAGTCTGAGCAATTAGAGTAGACTAAAATGTTCACATCTGGCTTTTCTTTAAACTACCGAGACAAGAATTAAATTTACATTTAAATAGACTATTTACGCTGTGCATTCACCTTAACAGACGGTATACTGCATCCACAAACATTGTTAATTAATATAAAACAATTAAAGAAAGTTGCGGTTTAAGTACAAACCTTAAAATAAAGCTTTAGTTAAAGCTCAATGTTTTGAAAAGGTTTCCCCAAAGGGGTTTGGTGATATAGAGCCACTAACACTACAGATGTAATTTGGGATTCGAATATACATAGCTGAGGTACTGCTATGAGGTACTAGCTCAGGTTCTCCCTTGAACTAGGTATTGTAAGAAGGAACTGAGGTACTGGAACCGACAGATGGCGGTATATCCATTCGAAACAGTGTAGTTTAAATGCACAGTGTGGAGATGGGTAGTAGCATCTCTTTGAATATGTGGCTGTCGCAAAAGCTACGCTTTGCGATTGCCAACAAGTTTGCCCAGAGCGGCAATTAAGAGGAAAATTGCCCCTTTCTTGGGGAGGTCAATGTCCAGCAGTGGACTTCCAAATGGCTGTTATGACGATGATAATTAAACATGGCAAATGTCCTAAATGGTTGCATGGTTCCTACAAGACAAGAAAAACAACCAGAGTGGATGGAAGAAGCTAGTGCTTTATATATTGCTAATCCAGTTGCTATAAAATAAAAAAATAAGTTGAATTAGAAGACGTTTTATTTACCTATCCTAGATTATAAATCTTTTTTTTGTTTGTTTTAATGTTGTGTCAACATTGATATTAAGATTTTTGTAAGTTCCAGTAAGACAATGTGCTCCATTTTCTATAATTACATCCCATATTATAACATTCAGTTACAGCCTCTGGCTGTATTTAGAAAACAGAAAACAGCTAAAGGCTGCTAAAAATTATTTACTCGGAAGTCCATCCACCAAAATGTGATATTAGCGATGATTGTAGTATCGAAACGTGATTTCTTCATCATACTAGCCAGCAACATGTTCCTATCTGTTTCATGCTTCGAACTTTGGAAGCTTTGGTCCCACTTTGATGACGCGAGGCAAACGTCTTACAAAGGTTGTCTGCATTAATACCTCACTTTTGACAATTTCTACCGCTAAATAGCAGTATTCGTATTACTGTGTTACGGTTTGAAGAGTTGTGTTAGCACTGGGTAAATGTGACATTCTATTTCCAGTTCACAAGGTTGACGACACTTTGGTGATATCTTTGTGATAACCTGAGTGTCTACAGGCTGCGGTCACGTTTATCATTAAGCAATATAAAAAAATTACGTGCTTCACTTAGGGGCTAAGAGTCATTCATTTTGGCCCTGTAATTGAAGTCTGATTAGTCCAACGTTAGGCTAAACAAAAAAGAACCGGATGTTTATACTACTAAAGTATTTTATTTAGCATTTTTCTGGTCTATCTTTACCTTACAGAGGATAGTCTCTTCAGGTCGTGAGTCTGGCGAGGTGCTAGTAAAATATGCGATATGGCAAGCGCTTAAAGACTAGAGTGAGTGCTATCAATTAACCCTTTAGTGCGACTCTATGAAAAGCGTTGAACGAAAGCATTGTCAATTAATCAGACTGATACTTCAATTTTTAATAATTTCAACCGTCTCGACGTCAGTTATTAAAGTTTTAATTAAATTCTTAGATTGCTATCAAGGCTTCGCTCAGGGAAATTGCTTCATAAAGTCTCCTTTTGAACAATATAGCTTTTAGAGTTTTCTGAAGAGTATTATTATAGTCTTCAAGTTTGGAAATTAAAGACTGTAATAGATTGACTATTATTTATTTGACAGTTTTAAAATATGGCTTTTGTATATTTTTTTTTCTTTATGTAGTTTCTAGGATTGTTTATCAATAATAATAAATTCAAATACCCTTCAAATTAAATTGATTTCAAGATAAGAAACATAATAAAATTTGTTACAAATAATAGACAACAAAAGAATAGCCCATCATGTGTTCAAACACTTAAAACCATTGATCGTAAATTTATTCAGTTCATATAATTGATAGAGTGGTTATTGGAAAGAAATTTGAAACGATTAAAGAATTTTATTGCCGCAAATGTTTCGTCATCTTCATCATCATCATCATCACGGCAGGCTTCAAAACGTCCACTGCTGGACATATGCTTTTCCATGAAAGTGGGAATTTACCCAAAATTGCCGCGCTGGGCAAGCGCCGTGGCAATCGCAGAGCCTAATTTCGCATCGGCAATGCTGCTAACCATTCCCGGTTTGTTACATAAAAAAGCTTACAGATAGCGGTATATCAATCCGAAACAGTATAGTTCAAATGCCCAGGTTGGGGATTGGCAGCAGTATCCTCCTCGCAAAAGCTACCCTCTGCGATTACCAATACACTTTTCCCAGCGCAATTAAGGCCAAATCCTCCCTCTTTGAGGTTTATATAAACAGTGGACTTACAATGGCTGGTATGATATAGAGATCACGTTTCGATACTACAATCATCGCTAATATCACATTTTGGTGGAAGGACTCCCGAGTGAATACACTTCGTTTACATAATATTCAGTTACAGCCTCTAGCTGTATTTAGAAAATAGAAAATAGCTAGAGGTTGTGAGAAGTTCTCCTTGAAAAGAGATTCATCTATCTACAAGTAGTAAAATAGATTACTATTAGTGATACACTTAAGCTTGAAATTACGTCATCTGTCAGTCTATTACAAATTTTTAGCTTATCAGTTAAACCTGATGGGCACCAGCATTATCGTGAACCAGCTCCCTGCCATTGCCACCACACCAACTTAGCGCTCCTCTACAGCCGCTAAATCAATACACTTTTTATAAGTTACATAACCTCTTTAAATTGTATATTGGATCTTCTAGGAAATATTTCGCAATTTGAATTGAATGAGTTAGCAACATACCCGCATATTCACAAGCCTTTAATCAGCTGCGGAGTAACATAATTAATGACAGTGACATTTCAGGGTGCCGGGGTAGCCTTGATTAGGCTCACTCGTTAATCCAGAGGGGTTCACATGTAAAATTAACACTTTTGGTGAAAAATGAGCGGTTCTCTTAACGTGTTGATTTAATCTATGTGGTGAGATTATGGATCATTTCAGACTACGAGTGCCTCATGTATTTGCCACACATTTTCTATGTAAAGGTTACCTGGATAAAAATGCTTTATGTGTTAAGGCTGCCAATTGTACAGAATTTACTGTCTGCTGACAATTTATATTATTATATTTGTAAATTTAAGATGTATAGTAGAGAACAATATTCTTAATGGGATTGTGTCAGTAAATACAGCAAGGAGCATGCAGCGAGCTTCCTATCATCAATAACCTCATTATGACACTGCATGGAATCAACCCAGCACGAGACACAAGCGTAATACAACATGGCGCTTCGTGCATCGACATCGAAGCCTCGTATTCTTTCAAAATTCGAACTATAATCACATGTAAAGAAATAGTAGCAATCTTCAGAAACTCGTATTTTCTTCTCGCCAACCTCAACCGCATTCTCAACTCCACTTGCGGGAATAATGGGCTGTACGATTGATCCACGTATATTCAGCCAATTAATGCCTTTAACTGCAACCATCAAAAATATATAAATATTATCAAAGTCCAGTTGCGTAAAAAGAAATGAAATCGTTTCCCATTTTGAAAGATCATGGAATTTTTTATCGGCTGTTCTATAAGATTGGGGAAAACGGCATGGCAGAATCAATCTAATTTGTCCCAACATTTGGAGCAGAATATTGTCTGACAGATTGTTAGCAGTGACGGATGGCTTCAACAAGTCAATCTTTATTATCTATGCTTGAAGCTAAAAAGCAATAAAATAGTCTTTATTTGTTTTAATTAATAAATTTCATCATAATATTGCAAGGATATCACTAGCGCGTTGCCAACCTTGTAATTTGTAAATATTACACATTACCCAGTAATTCTACTACCTCTCTCACTTTTCCAACCGGAAAATGCAATGTGAACACTGCTGTTTGGCGGTAGAAATAGGTGTTGGTGCATTCACAACCTATGAATGAGGTTGGCCTTATGTAATAATATAGATTTATATTTTCAAACTTACAAATGTAGAAACCGAGCCGATTCGAAAACCAGTGCACCATTAACACTGATGTTTTAAAAAGTTGCCAATAGTACTGAAAGCTAACCGGATCAAAATGACCCTTGTTAGCAGTACCGCTATTAAGAGCGAGGAAGTATTACAAATTAGATTTTGTACTCAACTAGAGACCCGCTCGGTAGCAATGCATAATGTTTGTACTTCTACTTTTAATCCATGTGTGGTATCAGCTTGCACGCAGTAAAAACTCCAGTCGTCTTGATTTTTATCACTATCTGACTAGCTCGATGGTTCATTCGGTGGTTTTCGTATCTTGTGCATGCCGTAAAAAATCCCTACGATGATTGAGTTTGTTCTGTGTCTGCCTCAATTTATCAGCTCATAGACGTCCACTGCTGGACCTAGGCTTCACCTAATTTACACCACAGCATACGGTTTTGTGCCACCTGGAACCAACCATCATGCAGAAGAATAGATCTACGAACCAAATATTACGTTTTACAAATATTAATGTTATGTTTTTTCAATTAAAGTATTGAAAAATTATACCATTTAAAAATAACTTTTTTAGAAAAAACAACCGACTTATTATGACTTTTGCGATCAAAACTTTATAAAAATTAACCTGCTAGATCGTGAACTCACTACAAACAGACAAGACAAATGCTTATTTAAGGTTATTATATCGTTTTCAAAAGTAATATGTTGTGACAAAATCACACGTCATAATTTTTATTTAATTATAGACGCTTGGGTCTACTCTATGGGTAGACGAAGACGTTATTGTAGAAATAAAGAAAAGATTTGTGAGATGTGTTAGAAAAAAATACTTATTCATACCAACCTTATGCCTTAGCTTAAGCTTTCGTTCAGTTCCCTTCCCCGTGACAATATATGAATAACATATGTGATTTTCTATTCATGAAAGAGCTTTTGAAATAAATATAGTAATTTTTGAGCTTATTTGTTACAAACGTCCTAAAATACATTATCCTGTTTCCAAAATAAAACCTATATATATAAATTTTCACGCTTTGTATTACAATACCTAGTATACTTCTATAATAATTAAAACTTATTATCATAATCCAAAATACAGAAGTCGGTGTGTCAGAAGCCAGTTCCTTCTAAAATGTAACATTTTTGATTTTGACTTTAGAACATTTCGACTGTGCATACAACGCCAGTGTAGTTAAACAAAAGACTTAACGAAATAATTATATATATAAAAGTAATGTGTGTGTGTGTATTTGTGATGTGTATTTATATTTAGATGTTAGAAAACTCTATACTAAACTTAGAAAAAACTAAGTACATTTATATTGCCTATTTATGTTTTCCTTAATAAACTTGTTATATAACATAGATGCTAAGTAATAGTTAATCACTTTATATCTTGAATAGTCCTAGCTATCTACATAACACTACGTGGTTATATTTACCACTATTCTATTAAATTGTTTAGATAGTACGTAACCACACGCGGCATGTGGCAACAAACCGCACTAACTAAATGGGCTAGTTTAACTTGAAAATAACATATCTACTCCATGATCGCAGGCAATGTAACTTTCAGAACTAAGTTTATCTAACCTAATATTATAAATATGAAAATTTCAGGTCTTAGTTTATTGTTTGTGATAACTCGAAGCTCCATTCGAAAGTTTTTCCAGTCTTCATAGAGAAACATGCTGTGTTTTTATTAAAATAAAACTACAGATTTGTTACATAAAATTAAACAGTTTAAGCATGGTTTGTATTTCTATTTTCATTGTTTTTCTAATACTTGATTGATTTTATTTTTATTTAAATTAATTTCTATTTTACTTTATTCTAATATTTTCACAGAAACAAGAACGATGACTGAAAGTACAGAGCGTTGCTAATATTGTATAAAACAAATACATTTTCACGCTTGTATTTACACAGAAATGGGAAGTATGAATAAGATATTAAACGTAGAGTGAAAGTGAAGCACTGTCGATGAAACCTCACATGCTTTTATGCAGCCAAAATGTATCAAAAAGGGCACGACTGACTGTTCATAGAAGTGTGATACTTCCAAAAATGACATATGGTAGTGAATTTTAGGTATGGCAGAAAAAGCACGCGAGTAGAATAAATGCTGTTGCAACGAGAGCACTTCGAAGTATGTATGGTGCGACTCTAAGAGATAGACTAAAGAATAGTGTAATAAGAGATCGACGTGGTGTAAAAGATAATGTTGTGACAATAATAAAAAAATAATATAGAAAGGAATGTTGAGATAGTTTGGGTATGTAGAAAGGATGTATAAAAGTAAAATGACTGCACAAATATATAGAACGGAATTGAATGGAAGATTGTGCCGTGAGATACCGGCAGTGTAAAATAGTAGTAGTAAGGTACCGGAACCGATAGATGGCGGTATATCCATGCAGAACAGTGCAGCTCAAATGCACAGAGCGGGATAAGCATCAGCATCCCCATCGCGGAAACTGCGCTCTGCGATTGCCAACTCGATTACCTAGCGCGGCAATTATTGGTAAAATTTCCCTTTTCGTGGGGAGGCCTATGTCCAGCAGTGTACCTTCAATTGCTGGTATAATGAATGGAAGACTAGGTATAGAACGACAGAGGCGAACATATCTTAACCAGGTAGTAGAGGTTTTTTAGACGGGCCAGGTCAGTAACAAGAATAAACGAGTGTGTATGCAAATACTAATGCGAGTAAGGAAAGCGAGAGAGGTTTGCCAAGATCGTAATAAGTGGAGATCCATAGTTTCTGCCTACCCCGATAGGACACAGGCGTGATGTGTGTGTGTATGTATATTGTATATACACCCTAGGCTCTTTGGATGTACTCCTAAATCTTAGAACGACGTAAAAGTATTTGATGCGGTGGACCGCACTGATATATTTTTCTGATATATATATACACACACACACATATATATATATATATATATATATGTAAATATATAATACAATAAAGCACATTTTATTAAGTATTGAATATTTAAGCTTTATCTCTGTGAGCATACTATAAGCAAACGTACGTACAATATTAAAAATAACTCAAATCACAATGAGAAATGATATAACCAATATATACTTAAAAAAATCACATAGCATTTTTGTCAAACTGAAAAACTGTAAGGTAACAGAAACGTAGTTTTATTATGTACTTTATTTGTTACAAATGTACAAAAGTACTGATCCTGTTTACATAGGCCTATTTTAGGCAGCGGAATATTTTTTTATCAAATATATATATATTTTATTTATCATATTAGTAACTTACTACTATAAAAAATATCTCTTTAGTATAAGAATTTTAAGAATGCTTTAAGAAGTTTTTGAGTTCATATTTTAATTATATCATAAAAACAATTAAATCTTTCTGCTTTTCTTAAATTTGTTATGCTTTTTATTTCGTTATTATTCGCTCGTATTATTATTTCATTATCGAATTTCTCAAAAATAATTGAAAACAACTATGAAAAATGAACAATAAAAATAATTCTTCAGCAAATTTTTAGCGGAACAGCGCAACTTTATCAACCGCCTGAAGTTGCAGGCCTGTAATATATCAGACTTAGAACAAAACCCTTCCCCCGAGTGAAATAACTCACTGCGTATTTTAAAAACAAGCGAGCCGACTGCAATTCTGCTCGAGCAATTAGTATTCCGTACATTTAGAGCTTGGTTTATTATTTGCTAATATATGCATTTTTTTAATAGACTAGGTCGACAAACAAACATGCAGTCCGCTTCATAGTAATATCACAAGCATATTGCCCACCTCATAACCTTCATAACCAAAACAGAGCAATACGAACACGGCTATTTTCGGTAGAAATAGGTGAGAGTGAGGTACCAATGGAGACGACCTTTGTTTAAATGTTTATTGTATGAGGAAGTATTTTAGACAAAAATTTGAAGAAATTAAAAAAGTTCTGTATACATTAAATTTATATGAATAATAAATATTGATATACATAATATTCATACTAGAAATAAGTACAAGCTTGAATTGCCCATCGCTAGGCTCCAGGAAATAAGTGAATTGCTAAAGGGCAAACTTGTTAAATTTTATTATAAAATCCTAAAAATAATTACGAATATGCCTTTAAATAAACGGTAAAAAAGATAAACTTATCGCTAAGGTTTATTACTGCTTGAAAGATTACATTAATGATGAAACTACTTGGGATTGACTTCCTCTAACTTCTACTATTAAGACAACGGTTTGTTAGCGCCAAGTCGGTATGGCCATCAGGGTTCCGATGATACCATCCATTACATGTTATTAGAACCCTTATCACTATCAGTTTTTGTTGCAGGTTCTTTTCTGGTGGCTCGCGCCGCGAACCTGCTATAAACTTAGTTTTAAGATGTCCCGTCTGGTGCCGGCAGACTAGTTTAAAGTAGGACACTCATATAGATATTTGTTTAAATGACCCTTGTAAGAGCAAAAGGTTGTGAAGGTCATCGGCAATTTGTGAAAAATTGTAATAAGCATATCTATATTTGGTTATTTATTTTTTTGGTTTGACGATTTGAAAGTGCCTTTGATAGGCCTATTTAATTAAAGGCATATGACGGGCCCGATGGCACAGATGGTAGTATTTCAATTTATCATACCATACCATGGATTTTAGTCCACTGTTGGACAAAGGCCTACCCAAGAAAGAGGGTATGTCGCCCTTAATTGCCGCGATGGGCAATTAAGGGCGTGTAAGCAATCGCAGAACGAAGCTTCCACGACGGGGATGCTGGCTTTCCATGCCCTGTATATTTCAGCTGACTTTTTTGCATGGATGTACCGTCATTTGTCGGTTCTGGTACCTTAGTCGCCTCTTACGACACCTGTACAGGGCGAGGTACTATTCTACTCTGCCAGTACCTCACGGCTAGTGAATCAATTAATTGTGTAATTTGAAGAAATCATAGTATAGGTTATGTTTAATTAGAACAATACAAGTGGTGTTTTTTTACCTTTCGGCAAAAATTACCGTGTGGGTTTGAATATAGTTTTAACTAAAGAATTGCTCAGGAATTTTTAACCATAACTGCCATGCCGGGAAGGGCCAGAGGCAAATTATGAGTGAAGTTTCACTATAGAGACTTCACTACAGAGAGAGATAGTGATAAGTATACCGTTAACTGTCAGTTTCTCTACTTCTAACGACATGTGGCTTAGAGATATGTACATTTATACTTTTCCGGTTACATAAAGTTAATGATAGTTGTAATAATGATTTTTTCATTATTACCACTATCTCTATATATAAATATATGTTTTTTTTGAGCCAGATATTTAAAAATGTGATATCCTCGTTGACTAAGTGCGTTTTAGAAATGACTTACGGAATACTAAAATAAGCTCGCTGTGCTTAATGACCAGCTGCTCAGCATCCCAACAGCTGCTCTTTATTGCAGCCGCGTTTTAATTTTTTTTTAAGTGGCATTTGTTTTGTATGGACTCAGGCTCGTTTTACTGACACTTATTTGAGACAAATGTTTCTTTTTACAACTGATAAATTGTTAAGAAATTTTGACTCGATTTTGTGGCGGTTCCTTCAGTATTGAATGTCGGAATTGTTCTATGATCGAACATTGTCAAATTTGAGCATAGCGATCGGATGTTGGACTCGATTGCAGGTATTGCGGAACTCTGACAATATGCCTACTCGACACTTATCGGGGATGAAAAACTGTATAATAAATTTCTACTTGGGTATCTAGGAATACCTAAGTATAAATTTATTATTAACTAGTGACTAGACCTCACATCGCCTAGAATTAAGGAACCAGTCGGATTGATATTTTTCGATACATTCCTCAGGCCAAAA
Organism: Heortia vitessoides; assembly: GCA_020976665.1. NCBI lineage: Eukaryota > Metazoa > Arthropoda > Insecta > Lepidoptera > Crambidae > Heortia > Heortia vitessoides. Next base: position 15,254,524 of record JACJUM010005601.1, read on the forward strand.
ACTTGGTGACGCGCTAGTTATATATTTTTGGCGACATAAATGCCTACAGACTATGTTGACGTATACCATCACGTAGGTCGCATGCTTGTTTGATAGCTTTGTAATAAAAAACACGGGGTGACATATCCAATTTGTCAAATTACATACCTATTGCTGTAACCACCTTTATCTCCAAGGTGATGGAGCGTGTGATTGACTCAAAACTCCTTAAATATCTAGCACGATTTGAGCAGCGGCCGACGATGACGTTCTTGACAAGTGATTTCACACATCATTGGGCCCCAACTCTAGAGGGTCAAGGCATGTGAGTCTAGTTATGGCAAAGGCGTTTGCCTGGGTCTGGCATTGGAGTCTTTTTTTGAAGTTACGGCCTGCGTTACGTTTGAAGTACGGCCTGCCGTAGGGTAACTTCAAAAATTATCTGCATTACTGCTACAGAAATGTTGGTCTGGCCGCTTTTCTCAAACTGAAACAGCATTTCCGATTAAGGACAGTGACTGTGTCGGGGTGAAGAATGTGTGTATTTAAATATTGATTCCTCTATTGTCTATTATCTGTAACATAAGAGCTTTAATTACTAGCGACTTATCTTGGAGTTAAGTCAATTAATAAGATGTTCTCTAAACATATTTATTACAAGCAGTGCCCCACGGTTTTACTTGCGTTAAATTGTACAACTTTCATACTAACTTTGTACCCTTCTTTTGCTCCGTTCATCATCATCATACTAGCCATTGAAAGTCCATAGCTGGCATAGGCCTCGACAAGAAAGGAGGTTTTTTACTCATAATTGCCGCGCTGGGTAAGCATGTTTACAATCGCAACGCGCAGGTTTCGCGACGAGGATGCTGCTGCCCATCCCTGACCTGTATATTTGAGCTACACTGGTTTGGATGGATGACCGCACTCTGTTGGTTCTGGTACCTAGTTAAGGAATGATTTTTGAAAAAATATTTTACACATGTTTCATGACTTTTATGAGGAAATATGATACATTTTATTCAGGTCATTAAGTTATTAACGCACTGCCAATATACCAAACATATGGTCTTAGAAGTACATGCATCCTAATTTTCAATAGTTTGAGACCTTTAAGAACTTTTAGTGTATCTGGTAGTGATCTTATTTTGTACGCCCAGAGTTTAATCCTCATCCAGAACAAATATTTACCTGAAGAATATGTACGTATGTTCTGCATCTGGGTGTTAAATATGTTAACAAGTATTATAATATTTATTTAATGTCAGGCAATCTTCAAAATGTAACCTAGCAAATACATAGTAGCTAGTAAAGAATGAATTTTATGCCGCAATAGATAAAACTGGGGCCTAACAACATGTGCTGTGAACGTAAAACCAGTTCAATTAAGCCTGAATTGTTCTGGTGTCATTACGACTGCACAAGCCCTGAGTCAAATTACATCATGGTTTTACAGATGTCAACAGTTGTGGTGGGTAATTAGGGTGTGCGTTTTTTTTAATGGTGCCCAATGTGGTGTGTATTTGAAGCTGTTAACAAACGTTATATGTATTTCAATAAAAAGAGAAGCTGATTGACTGACTGACTGACATATCAAGGCAGAGCCTAAATTAAAGGGTTAGAACCTTGACATTTTCAAGGAGTAGGAGTTCACTTAGAAAGGGTGTTTGAAAATTCATCCCCTAAAAGGGGTAAAATGGTGGTGCAAAGTTGGTATGAAACTTTGCCATTTTTGAAGTAACTCAAATGAAATTCAGTATGGAGATTCATTAATAAAATCGTGAGACACATGTAAAATATTCTTTTGAAAATCATCCTTTAAGGGGTAAAAAGGGGAGTGTGAAGTGCAAAGTTAGTATAAAAGATGTCTGAATTTTAAAGTTATTTTGATAAAAGGGACAAGATGACGGTAATGCAGGACTCAAACTATAAGATCAGAAAATTGATGGTATATAACATTGCACTAGAACTAATAACAGAAGAGAATAAATGATTGTAGGTTTTTTCAACAACTTAAAGCAGGCAAAACCGTTGGGCGCTGCCTGTCTGTTGTACAAGCCGATTTCACAGTTTCTTTCTATTATTTTTTTACGTCATAGTGGATAAACGAGATGCCAAGTGCAGTGTAGTTTTAGTGTCGGTGATGCTTTTGCCAATTACCACGAGGATCCACTTTTTTTCTCTGTCAGTATTTTTTTTTTTATTTACGTGTTACCTATTTCTTATGTGTTTGTTGTTTTTTTACCGTTGAACTCCACAGAGTTCTTTGTTTTCGACTTATATTATGAAGCTGAAGAGTTTGTTTGTTTGAACGCGCTAAACTTAAAAACTGCTAGTTCGATTTGAAAATTTCTATTAGTGGTAGATAGTCTATTTATCAAAAAAGTTTATAAGCTATATTTTATTTTCAAATAATTCAAAATCAGTCTTTAAATAAATAAATAATCTTAAAGATACTATACTCTATCAAAATCAATATTCTACGCAGACAAAGTCGCGAGTACTGTAAGTATTATATTAATCATCAGATTAGTTAATAACGGTGATGACACTTTCCACGTTTTGATCGAACTTTTAGCAAAACCACTTATCATATTACATAACCAGCTTACATACCACCATGTAGGTATTATTTAAGCTGCACTTTTTCGGATGGATATTCCGCCATCTATCAGTTCCGGTATACAAATTGCCTATATGTATCTGATATAAACACTCCTAGATCAGATGATCCTAGAATGATAGTTCTTAACTTCGAACTAGTTGACAAGTTGTTAGAAACGCTGCTAGGTATTGACTCCCGATTTTTCCCGGCTAAGCATAAAAAATAACATTGTCACGGACCACGAAAGCGCATATGTTATGGACCCGCTTGACAGATAACAAATGGCCTCTTCGCTCTGCACTTTATTCACATAATAAAAAAGGGGGCAAGCGCGAACTGTAGTACTAAATACTCGTTCCGTACAATTTATTTGGTTTGTTGGGTCTAAAAGCGCCATTATATAATAATACGTACAAAAACATAAAATAATGATATATCCTCTGGTACTGGTACCTCACTCTTATATACGTAAAAGTGAGGTACCAGTACCACGTCACAAGGTCAGAAACGCGTATGTGATATCCTTGTGATATTATACACATCTATATTATTTGTAGTGACGCTTACTATCACGCCGACTGTATGCCTGTATGCTTGTTTGTCGATCTGGTCCAATAAAAATGGGATACACTACATTATGTAGTAATACCATAAAAATTTATAAAGTTAGTACATGTAGGTACAAGGTCAACTTTAAATATGTACGATAAATATTATATATAAATAGTAAAATAGCGGTGTTCGCATTGCTGTGTTCTAGTCTGGAGGGTGAAAGAAGCAATGAATTTATTGCGTTATGTCGTATAATATACTCAAGTCACAAGGTTGGCAACGCGTTTGTGATATCCTTGTGATATTACGAGCGTCTATTAGCTGCAGTGGTGCTTATATATGCTTGTTTGTCGACCTGGTCTTATAAAAATAAATTTAATGACTGTGAGTTTAAAAAAAACATTAATATCATTATACTTATTACATGATCAATGAATAAACACACATTTCTACATAGAGCTGGACAATTTGTACCTTTCTAAACATTTTTGTAGTTTATAAATTCCGAGTTATATGAGATGTCCTCATTTTAACTTTCAGTATCTTTATGTATATCCTGGGGTACCCATTACCTACAATAGTATCTCTATCAGCGCCAGGTTTCGTGAGAGGCAATTAGGTAACAAATTCAAAGATGGCGGTATGTTTACCTGAAAGAGCACAATCCGTATATACAGCAGCATTCCTGTAACGAAACTATGTTGTGCGATTGTCACCATGATTAACGTGAGAGTTATAGGCAAAATTCCCTCTCTTTTGCGGAGGATTTTTTCTAGCTGTGGATATCTAGTAAATGATGATGATGACATTGGTAGTTAGGTTAAGGTCAACAGGGTCATTGTTACATCGTTTTTAGTATTCTGACTTGAACATAAGTATATTAATATCCGGTTTATTTGATTTTTACAGAAGAGAACCATCTAAAAGAAAAAAGGCAAAAGTTAAATTACTTGCTTTCCAAGGCTGTTAAAAGTTTTATAAGCCTTGTGATCTATGCAATTTTAATCTGCGGTAAAATTTTTGCATGTACGTGTATTTATTTACGTGTTTTGCCATTTTGTTACCTAAATTAGCAGCTATACCTAATACCTACTTATTACATAAAACAATATCACCCAGCGCAATTGTGGTTATAGTCAGGTCGTAGGGAGTAGTCAGGTCAGGTCGTAGTCCACCCAAAAGTTAAAACTTTTGGGTGGACTATATCCCTCGCCTTGTTCATCAGTGAGCGGTCCCATTATCAATCAGTTCTGCGAGCTATCACTACCATTTACAACTTGATAAGCTGCTTAGCCGTGCAACTTAGGTCTTTATTATCAATTTAATTAATATAAACACACCAAGAAGCTCTAAATTTTGCCTTCTCCGTTCTCTCTTCATGGTTAAAACGTTTATACTAGGTTTAAATTTTCTATACATACAGTATATTATATCAAATATTTCAGCATTTTTCAACAAATTCTTATACTTTTGTATTAAAACCGCAGGAAACTTTTAACCTTCTAACATTTACACCAGCTTTATAAATTTTCAACACTTTATCTCTGAAAAGTGGTTCGCAAACAATCCTACCTCAGCCAGGAGTTTAGTTTTATTGCCCAAACTTGTCGTGGAACTGCAGGCTGATAATAATTTAGACTAACTATAAACACTTCTTAGCGACCTGCGCAGACGCGATTTAATTAAAGTTCAGTAGTATTAAAAGTATAAATTAATAGTGAAATTGCGACGATGAGTTGCACATTTTGACAGTGTCAAAACAAATGCGGATTCGGGCGAAGTGAGTATTGCAATGTATTGCATAAGTAAAATATTAAATATTTTTAAGGAAAAGAATGTTCAGAAAAAGCACTCGAGTGGAATAAATGCTTTTGAAATAACGGTGCAGCTTGAAGTATGTATGATGTGAGTTTGGGAGATAAATTAAAGAAAATAAGAGATCCATGTGGTGTATGTACATAATGACTGCAACAATAAATAGAGTGGAAGTGAATGGAAGAGTTGGCATAGGACGACCGAGGCAAACATATCTTAACCAGGTAGAAGAGGTATTAAAGAAGGTCCAGGTCAGAACTACAAAGAATAAACGAGCGTGTATGAAAGGACTAATGCAAGTGAGGGAAGTGAGTGAGTGAGCGATGCCAAGATCGTAACAAGTGGATATCCATAGTTTCAGTCTACCCAGATGGGACACAGGCATGAAGTATGTATGTATGTTTGTGTATTTTGGAATGTATTGATAGTTTTCATGCATATTTGTAGAATCCTTAAATGTTTGTATTTTTAGTACAAAAAAAACATTATATAGTTATATATCGCTGTGATAAAATATATGCATATATTTATTTTTTGACACCTTAAACTTGACACTTATAAAGTTAAAGTATTTATCGGTAATCACTTACAGCATTGATGATAATGCACTAAAGCTCGGCACAATAAAAGGAACAATAAAAACATTCGACGTGTCTCCTAAGGTGTCTGCAGTAAAATGGTATTGCATTTACCTGGCAAAGAGTAGCGGGTAGGTACAAATCGAGCCTGAATACTCAGATATATAACTTTGTAACTAATTCAAATATTATACTGTCATCAAGTAATTAATGTTCCAAATTAATTATTTTCATTCTTTATTAGATAGGAATGTCGTTTAGAGAGGGATATATCTTTGAATGGTGTATGAAACTGAGATAAGAAAGTTGTTCCTAATGTACTAAACCTTCCGTTTCAGTCGCAAAATTAAACCTTGACGGATAATAGCATCATTAAATGTATCTCCATTATCTGAATGTTTGACCCCAAAAACAGCCACGCCTATGGCGTACAGCCAACCTCGCTTTGAGAGATTAATTAACAACAGCAATATATAGAGCAGAAATGATGTTGATCATTCTCGAGACAACGTGTTAATAAATTTGAATAATGAGGCTATATCTGTGCTTATGTATATTTTCATAGATAGTTTACTCGTGCATTTGAGTGTACCTATACGAAATAAATAAATAAATACATATATATTTAGTTCTGTGACCAAAATGGTTGCGCCTAAAATACTTTATACTATCATATCACATAAATAGAATACACGACTCGACTCAGATATTCTAAATTTATTTACTAGAAGAAGGTCATTATTGATTGGTACCTCCCTCACCTATTTCGATGAAACCTCAATGTTTGTTGTGATGTATATTCCGGTTTTAAAGGTGAATAAATTTAACAAAGTTGGAGAGGGTTAGATTATCTTTGTGATGACACCATGCGGACTGTTTGTCGGTTTTTTTACTAAGTATATTATAAAAATCTATTATGTATCGTCATCATTACAACTATAGCAAGTCCACTGCAGGACATAGGCCTCCCCAAGATAGGGGGGACTTTACCCATAATTTCCGCGCTGGAAAAGCGTATTGGCAATCGCAGAGTGCTGCTTCGCGACGGGGATGCTGCTGCTCTTTCCCGCCCTGTACATTTGAGATGCATTGTTTCTGATGGGTATACCGTCATCTGTTGGTTCTGAAACCTCAGTTGCCTCTTCCGACATCTGGTGCAGTGAGAGGTTCTATTCTACTCTGCCGGTACCTCATAGAAAGTCCAATCAATCCCATAACAGGATCTATATTTTGGATAGTTTTTATAAGCTTTAAATTGTGCCTACAAAGTATGTTGGCTGATCCGTTCATATCAGCACATTATTAGTAATTAAAGTTTAGACAAATGTTTACCCGCTGAAATTAAATAAATAACTAATATAATATCCTGGAATAAGTCACATTTTCTCGAGTAAACACATAATTGTTTACTCAGGCGAGAGACCAGCTAGTAGGGACGTTTGAATAATTCATAAATGATATCGATGATTTTAATATGGCCCTATTGATATCGATAAGTTTTATTTTTGTGTAACTTCTAAACTTTCATGAAACATTTTCAAAAGACGGCCCCAAAAAAGTCAAAAGCAAATCAGTTTTGAAAATAATTTTTATTCGTAATTGTTGTAAAACTAGTTGCTATTTGTTTAGATTATTCCGGTTAAGGTTGTTAGTTTATAACCTGTGCATTGTGCTATAGCTTGTTGGTGCCAATGGCAGTGATACTATCTTGTGCGACAAGGTTGGAGACGCACCTAGGACAAACATTTATTTGATAAATATTTTAGTTTGTTGTGTATGCATGTAAAATATTTTTTTGTATTATATTTGTTCTTTCCTGTAGTCAGAAATCCGTTACACAAGTGCTTTAAGTGAGTTATCCCGGAGTCAGGTCAATGTATAATCTCGTGGTGTGAAGTTATTACTCTCGTTTACTCTAATGTATGGAAATAGTAATTCGCTTGCCAACTTGGCAGAGTAGCACCTGCAAAACATCTTCTTGTCAGACATATTAGTGTCTGAAGACGAAGTGTTCAGTGAACAGACAATGTGATTAGATGACGTTGCATGCAAGTCGTATATGACCGGTCCTATGGAAAATCAAATGGGACAGCTTATGTCTAACACTGAAAGTTCTACGATAAATAAGATGATAACGATGATCAGATATATTCTTCAAAAGTTTTCCGTAATCAATCAAGCAGTTTTTACGTAAAGTGTAACCAACATCCATACGACCTCTTAATATTTGTCGTTTATAATATAAAAGAGTTTATTCTTCCAAAATTAACAAAATAATCAGTCGTAATTGTAAAACTTTTTATGATTTTGTCTTTGTTAGTTTATTTTTTTTATATTTTTGGTATGTACACATATTTTGCAAAGGGCAATTCAAAAGTCTTTTTTGACTAAAATTTTATTAAAAAGACTTTCCAAATAAAATAATACCTCATCAAGCAATCGCAAAACACTGCTTACTATATCAGTCGGTTTACTTGTTTAACAAATTACCAATCGAGCTAAAAAAATTGGCTTTAAAAACAAGTTAAAAACATTTTCGTTGGAAAAATGCTTTGATTGCCGATAGGGGGCATTGCTTTTGAAATAAAAATTACATTGTTAATTTGAATTGTTTTAATGCCTAATTGATTTTTGACAAATACTTGTAATCTGAAATTTACACTTCTTTTATTGATATTTTTATTAAAATATAATTTTTAATAATATAATTACAAAATTATTTTTGTATATTAGTGTAAAATATTGTATTTTTTGTAATTTTGTGCCTATCATATTTTAATGTATATTATTAATATTTTCCACACATGTATGTATATTGTTCTAAAATAAATTGAATTGAATAAAAAAGTTACTTAAAAGATACCGCAGGCTACTAACTTAAAAAATACGAAAACTAATTCGACATGCTCGTTAAAGTTTTTCCACCATAATTTGTTAAACATTTCTTTAGGAATTGGAAAATGGATACGACTTTGAGCTCTTTCCAAAAAATCAGTCGTCTTTTTTAAATTTTAGTAAATATTTCTCGACCCCACACGAGTGAAGCCTTGAGAAACGTCCTTTTTTATTACAAATTAGTTGCCAAAATTGGACACCAAATTTCACAGTAGTTATTTCCAGGATATTAAATACCCAGTAAAAATAGTGCCATGGGTTAACCGTAGGTTACTGATATCGCAAGAGGTGACTAAGATACCGAAACCAATAAATGGTGGTATATACACCCGAAACAGCGTAGCTACAATGCAAAAGCGCAGGTGTGAAGAGTCACCACTACTTACCGCGGCAATTATGGGAAAATTTCACTTATATTGACATTTTAACGCACTAGACTGATCTCCGGCTGTATTCACTCGAGGATTGACCACGGCTGCTATAATGACGATGATGATAATAATATTCTTTGTAAATGTACGTAAATAACTGTGTAGTTATAAAAATAATAAAAACCGATTACTACCACAAAAAAGTAAAAAAAATAGAGTTCCGATTTTCGGGCGTCCGTTTGAAATAAAACTGAACGGACTCGTGGAACAATTTGTCCGAAAACGAAATTTTCCCGCCAAACTGGTATGTTACTTTTGTCCTCTTTATTTTCAACATGTCGGGAAGTGCAAGCACACAGATATATATCTCGGGAATAACAGATATATATCTCTTGGCTTCGAGAACTGGTTTCTATAATAAAAGAGAGCAGTTCGAAAGTGAACACCGTTTCGACTTTAGACAAGTTCTAAATGGCACACATTCATTTTCAAATAAATGTTTAACTTATAAATTGCACTTTTGTGTGCGTGTTAGTTATAGATAAATTTATCGGTTGCGGTTTAAAGTTTAAAGGTGCTTTTAGACTTGATATATTTGTGTTTTTGTTGGCAATCCCAAGCGTACACTTTAATTTATTACCACCTTTATTTCTTCTTATTTTATATTTATATAATATATTTGCAGAACATAAGTGGGGAAAAGTAACTTTTCTGTTTTCTGATTGGTACATCAGGACTCTAGCACAAAGGTATATGTTTGAATTATCTTATAGCAATCAAGTGAGATATATGCAAGAACTTTAGATACAAGATAGTCTGATTTAATTATAACTAATAATAGCGATTTCCGTAAAAAAAAAATCAAAAATATCCCTCAGGAACTGTAGTACATTTTAAAATTTTCGATGAAAATTCGAATTCACGATGCATTTAAATTTTCTTACATTTATATAATATATTTATAGAATAATGAAAAATAAGTTAAGTTTAATGACGATTTCTATAATTTACTAATAGAAATAAGAGCATTTAATCGTTAATTAACTTTTCAATAAAAATAATAATCAATGATGATAAAAATACATTGACGATTTTATATTAGCCTTTTTTTGTCGATGTCGATAATCTTGTCACAGGCACATCACTAGGAACGTTTGCACAGTGCAATCTGGTTTACTTACGGGTCATGGTTGATTAACTCTGCATGCTTCCTCCTCTAAAACTGTCATTTCTTATCTTGTTACTGAATGGTTTCCTAAACTGTGATGCACTAGCTTTGTGGTCGAAAAGGAAATGTTCGTATATCTAGAAAAACTTCAATCCCTACAAAAAGATGCATAGAAGAGTTCACCTTTTTGTACAGTAAAGTGTAATTTTTTTATTAAATATGTGTGTTATTGACAAGATAGCCAAAAATTTTGTATTTGGGGAGAGGATAGGGCGATGCAGCTCATTAATGAACGACTTAATGCCCGATTGTACCTGTATACGCAGAATCAGTGGGGGATTTATGGTAATCATTGATGGCTATTTTCAATGAAGTAAATGAGTGATACAGGCCGCACTATAAAGTATTCACACGACATCTCATACATAAACCTGGCTCCGACAACAAAGAACAAACACAAATATCGTCATAGAAATATTTGTCCTATGTAGGAATCGAACCCAAGACTCCTGGCGCATAAGATAGGATCACTACCATCCACTTAAAAGGTGGGGACTGCACGCGTTCGCCTATAAACACGGTGTACTGCTATAGGAAAAGAATGTGCGTGAAGTGTTCGCGAAGAGTGCCAGTAAGAGGGTTTATATTTCTTACGCATCATTCTAATCTTGTACTGCCAGTGTCATCGTCATCATCATACCAGCCATTATAAGTCAACTGCTGGACATAGGGCTATCCAAGAAAGAGTTTGTGCCTATGCAATTGCTAACGCTGGGCAAGCGTTGGCAATTGCAGAGCGCCCATCCCCGCCCTGTGCTCCTGGGCTACACTGCTTCGGATGGATATACCGCACGTTTTAGTACCTTGATGGCCTCTTACGACACCTGGTGGGAGGTACTATTCTTCTCTGCTAGTGTAAAGTTCGCTTATGAATGAACGACCTGGCATACTCTTTTATCGGTAAATTATCACAGTGGTCCTACAATCGTCTTAAGATCTTATTCAAACTAAATCTGATACAACAGGCATACTTTAAAATTACATGTATATGTTCCGGATTGCTTATTGCCGGTGGATAAATATTTAGTATAAAGATAAGTGAAATATCTGAGAAAACAGTTGTGACGATTAACTTAAAATAAAAAATTAATTGTAACCGGTTTTTGAACAATAGAGTAATTTATTATTACTGCAATCGCAGAACTTCCATTGATTAGTCTCCCTGAAAAAGGGAGATTTTCTTCATATTTTCAAATCATAGATTTCGGGTTTTAAAGCCGTTAAAAGTCGTCATATCATTTTAATGACATGATATTTTTAAAGCATTATTTCAGCTATCTGAAACTATCGCTGCAAGTTTTTCGATACGTTGGGCATAAAATGTAGTAGTTAAAGAAATCAGTTAAAAAATTGTTTCAATGCAGTCAATTTGTAGCAAACCGTCCGATCAATGTTCCAACTAGAAGTTAGAACATTTATAAAACTATTTGTAAGCTTAATAATCATTAATATTTTCGTATAAGATTTCAAATCTCGACTCAACATCTTTTGGTGGATGGTTGCTGGAGGGTAACCAAAAATTCAAACAAAAAAAGTAAAAAGTTTAATAATCCACTTTTAAAAGCCGTTAACGGAATAGTTTCATTATGAGTAGTGAACGCGTAAATGTTATTAAATAAATAACATTATAACATTTTCTAATATATTTTTATAAGAAATGATTAATGATACTACGGTCTTTGATACCTAAAAGTGTCCAGGTAGCGCGACCATCCCTCATGTTTTGGTAAAAATAAATATTTGTACGTCATCGCCGTGACAGATTGGACCGCATAATATTAATCTCCGCAAAGAACTAAGAGATCTAGGACATTTAAATTTTTTTAACTTTGATACAATTAGTGCGGTCAGAATTACTTATTAAAATTCAAACATTTTTTGTCGCATGAAAACGTGTTTATAGTTGTCTTGTTAAACAATTTGCAGTGTTTAAAAAGACTTATTTTACCGCCAAATCATAATTTGGCTAATGTGAAAAAAATGTGTAGCAAAATTACGTTGAAACGAGCATATTCTTAATTGGACCAATTGCTTAACTTTTTCCATTTGTTTCATTCTATTATATTATTACCTGATGGCACTGATAATCTTATTTCGTGCGCCAATGATCGTGGGTTTGACCCCCCACCTAGGACATATATTTATATGAGGAATATTTGTATTTGTTCTGTATCCATACACAGAACAAATACGAACATTATAATTGAGAATATTATAACATCCAATTGTAATTATATGATTTTCAGAACTCTATCTGAATGTCAGATCAACGCTCGTATAGAATAGCAGAAGTATATACTCGTATATAGAGGCTTTTGTTTTCCGTTTGCCTTGATTCCGATATACTTTTCTTGTTTATTTAATTTAATAAATGATACCTCTGTAGTTCAAATACAGTGAATGGTTGAACACAGACCGTATGTTCCCCTATTTTAATTGTCAATAATAAAATACATGTAAGTTTAAGATATAAAATTGTATGATTATTTTCTTATACTTACGCGATCACTTTTAATAGTAAAACTACTTTTTTGTTAGTTACCTACTTTAAAAACGTAAAAAGTTATTTTAAAATCAGATACATTTACGATATACGCAATTATTATCTATTTCAAGTCTGTCTTTTCTAGGTATCTACCATTATCTACCATTCATCATCATTTCAGTCATTGGAAGTCCACTGTTGGACCTGTTGGACATATCCCTCCTCAAAAGGGGGAAATTAACCCAATATTGTCACGCTGGGCAAGCGTGTTGGCAATAGCAGATGACAGCTTGCGATCAACGGAGATGCTGTTGCCCATCCCCTCTCGATGAATTAAGCTTCTCTGTTTTAAATGGATACACCGCCATCTGTCGGTTCTAGTTCCTTAGTCACCTCTTACGATACCTAGTACTATTCTACTCTGCCTATGTATACTCGGTAGTATTTTCTTAGTCTTTCAATACAAGTGGATGCAATCTTTGAAAAAAGTCTGTAAATAATTTTTAATTTTAATTTTTGGTCCACAATAGTTTAATATTATCAGTGCAAAATATGTAATCTGTTTATTAAAATAAACGCGCTTTATGTTCGTTCCTTGCACAAAAAGACAGCGACTATAGATGTCCGAGCACATGATTGATGACTTGACTTTCCAACCAGCCAGGTAGGCTGGATATTAAAAAGCATACAAAAGCGCCAACAGAATCTATATTAGACCGAATTTTGTGAAATATATACGATCTCTTTTTATGTAAAATTTTCGTAAAGAGAAATAGGAGAAGAGGTGGCGGGAGATAGAGAGCCCCCCACTCGAGAGAGGAGAAAAATAGTGGAATATGACTGCGAAAATAACATAACAATAATACTATCTTCTTTTCACCATATATGGGAGCATGCACGGTTTGACTAAAGACAAAGACTATAGCACTTAGATTATAAATAGATATTATCTTTAATTATATAAAAAAAATTGTTAATTAAATTGTGCCGTGAGGTACGGGTCGAGCAGAATAGTACCTCCGTATCGTAAGAGGTGACTAAGGTACCAGAACCAATAAATGGCGGTATATCTATTCGAAACAGTGCAGTTCAAATGCACAGGGCGGGGATAGGCAGCAGCATCCTGCCAGCAGTCGCGATAGCTGCGCTCTACTATTGCCAACACGCTTGCCCAGCCTGGCAATTATGGGCAAAAAACCTTTTTTCTAGGAGAGGCTTATGTCCAGTGGGTATGATGATATTAAAAATATTGTTAACTCTCTTTTTGCTATTGTCAATTTGAATTCAAAAAGTGAAAGTAAATAACAATACGCCAAATAAACAAAGGAGTTAACTGGCAAAATGTAAATATTGTTTTTAGACTCCTGATTTATTCTTCTATTGAGGACGACAATCGGAGTCCTTCAGAACATTTCTCGCAAATGGGTACTTGGTAAAATTGTATAAGTGATTTCAAGTTAGGTGAATTTCTGTGATAAACAAATTCTGCCTTAGTGATTTCGTTGGATGGTAAAAAGCAGATCGTGTTTATTTTAACTTATAACTGTTCCCCCTGTTATTTTTGTGAATCACCTATAGAATTTTTAGGGATAAAAACTCTAGCGGCTAGGTATTAAAGATCTAAATCGTTTGTTTTTACACAACAAGATAAGGGTTCTTTCACACCTTCTGTTAAATATCACAAACATACGGACTAACGCTTTGAATACAGAATATATTTTTTTGATAAGAATTTCCGACTTTTTAGTCTATATAGCGTATACAGAAAGAATCGCGTACGTAAATGCTAAAGCTGAATTTTACATTTTCCATTCATATTCTCATAGAAATATCCTAGTATAGTTAACTGGATCTACAAACCATTGTTTTAGACGTTCATTTTCTAGTTCGTTCTCTTCGTTCTTTATTTAAATTTTTTTAAACTCAGTAAGAACGTCGGTATATCTATATGCCGTGTCGTTGGAGGCAGCACATTTCATTCAATTATTTAAATAAGTGGTATAGTATTTATTTGTAAATTTAGTCAATTTAATAAAATATGAATTGTATTTGCATCTAACTTTCTATTGGTGTGTACGTTTTTTATTATATAAATAATTAAAGATACTATAGTTTTAAAATTTATTTTATTTCCTATTTATAAAATATAATTAGTGTTCCGCGGTTTCACACGCGTTAAGTTGCAGAACTTTCCAACTAACTTTACACCACCCTTGAACCCCCTTAAGGGATGATTTTTGCAAAAAGAAATCACTCTTGTTACATAACTTTTAAGGAGTAATCTAAAATGTAATACTTATTTACTTTATACTTAAATGGGTATAACTTCTGCTTTACAATTTAAAAATAACTTCTTAGTGCTACGTTATAAAAAGAACCCCTGTACAAAAATTTAAAGTTTCTTACCCATATTTTAGGCCCTGCGTTTATATGTCAGTCAGCTTCTCATTTTATGTATTCAGAAGCACACATTTATTTATACCATTATTTTGATATTTATTTTGCTCCTGCCTGCTATATATACATACATACCTATATCATATTGAACATTTTAAAATTTGACCTGTATGAGGTAGACCTCATACAAGGTTCGTCTGCATTGTTACCTCTCTCTCATTTCTACCGGTGTTTCAGTTTCAGTTGAGAGAGGCAGTGAAATTACTAATTAATGTGACATAACATTTTCAAGTCATAAGGCTGGCAACGCGCTAATGATATCCTTGTGATGTTACGAGCGTCTATAGGCTGCGGGGACGCTTACCATCTACCGGATATGTTATCCTCTTGCTTTTATGATAAAAATCCTACATAAGACTTAATTTAGTTTTTGTTTCAGGTGATATCAGCCATGTCAGTATTCTTCATCTGCGTGTCAGTGTTGTCCTTCTGTCTGAAGACACATCCTGAGCTCCGAGTGGCCAGGCCTGATGCATACTACATTGGAAATGAGACGTATAACCTCACCAGAGAAACGTCACTGTGGCATGATGACGATGGACAGCCGCACGTGGCTTTCTTCTACATCGAGCTGGTCTGCAACGTGTGGTTCACATTTGAGTTGCTGGTGCGGTTTTTGGTGAGTATCATAACATAGTATGAAACACAAAAGCTATCGGTATCCTGATTTTGGTGCAATTTTATAATAGATTAAGTGATTTAAGAGGAACATTTATATGTATTTATATGCACAATATAGTAGAGAATTGACTGATAATTTTACAGTTTTCTGAAATGATGTCGTAAATAGACAACAGTTTTCTTATGACATTGAATGACACGCTGGCTGAACTAGATGATATAAATGGGGGTTGGTCCCTGAAAAATAGCTAACTAATGTAACATCATGCTAAGAGAAACAGGAGAGTAGGATCAATAAAAAATGTGACAAAATCGGGCGAGACATATATATTTTAAGCCGTGAGGTACTAGCAGAGTAGAATAGTACCTCCCCGTGTACTAGATGTTTTTGGAGGCAACTAAGGTACCAGAAACGTTAGTTAATCCATCCAAGACGGTAAAACTCAAATGTAGAGGGTGGGTCCCCGTCGCAAAAGCTGCCGCTTGCAACACGCTTGCCCAGCGCGGCAATTATGGCCAAAAGTTCCCCTTTTTTGGGGAGGCTTATATCGAACATTGGACTTCCAATGGCTGTAATGTTGATGATGATAATAATAAACATTTTGAGATCATGCTACCCAAAGTCATTATTCCACGCGAACAAAGTTGCGGGCGTAGTTAGTTTAATTCAAAATAAAATTCTGCGCAATTCGTTAGATCGTATATCAAAGCTTCACTTTTAATATTATTTTACTTAATTTGTACAAATGGACAATCAAAATTATTTTTGGTTTGCAAAAAAAATATATTTGAAATGTGTATATTGTGTGTGTTTTATACGGCTCACTGATGCGGTACCAAATCTATATACCTTTCAGCAAAAATCGGACTAGTCCCTTTGATATTTTAACCAAAAAGGTAGCGTAAACGTTTGCTTTATTTTTACATGGGTCATAAAGCGTAAGCTCAAATAAAAGAAAGAGGGATCCTAATAAATTAGCCTGTTTGTAAAAAGGTTAAATTTATGTCAAAGGTTGGAACGCTCGGGAGGGCGTTTTGTACAAATAACATGTGGGTACGCTTTCTTAATTGCTCCGATATGTGGGGATAAAAAAACGTAAATGGCAAATTCGAGTAGACGAGCAATTACTTAGCAAGTGATTTTATTTTAGTAATTTTCTTCATATAAATGAAGAAAAATGAATTAACAAAATAACTTTTAAATTGTTTTAAATTAAAATACAATGACAGTCAATGGCGGATTGACGTATATATTCAATTGTGAATTTGATGTTATTAAATCTTAAGAAAAGGATATAATTGAAGATGCGATGGAAGTGAACCTTATATATCGTTTCTTTGTATTCTCAGGTAGGATAATTGTGTGATTAGCTCAATTAAATAATATTCATTGTAATATAAGTGAATTAAATCAATTCTCTTTAATTTTTGTAGTTAAAAATATGTCAATATATTTCATATTTCCGTAGTAATAACCTGACCAATCAGATTAAGTTGAAGCGTTATAAAACTTGATTAAATGTATACGAATATGTATGTATGTATTATGTCTGTGTTTAAATACACAGATAAAATCCAAATATATATTCATATAAATATTTGTCGTGGGTGGATTATTATTGAGCCCAGTTTGTCCAAATAATCTATTATTTTGATATTTACACTTTAATTTTATATGTAATGTTGATAAACTTTCACTTCGGGCCCGAGGGCGCGGAAGGTAGTGATCCTGTATTATGTGGCTAGGCTTATTTATTATTTATTCCCTTCAGTTTGCACCTCAAACACAATACGATGTTAAGCATATTTGCGAATGAAACTTAGCAGGCGCTAGAGGCAAACGAGGTTATATTTTGGATAAATTATTATAAATTACAGCATAAGTATTACTCTGATAGGATATGTTCTTGTTCGTTAAAATACATTTAGTAGTATTTGCGTGAAACAGCAACTAATAGCTATACTTTCGTACATTCTCACAAACTTTCACCTTTATAATATTAGAAAGATACATTTGTATTTGTCCTGAAACAATAGTACAACTAATAAACCTAGAAAATGAGACAAACTTCGAATTAACACGATCCAACAAAGCAACGTTCATTTGTCCCGAAGTTGCACAGAAGTGGCAAGCTGTGACGGACAGGGCCTTTAATCATACAAAAGTGTTACGTTGAGTGTACTGCAGCTAGTAGATAAATAGATCAGCCTGTATCTAATGGTGGGTTTATTTATAACACTAATATTAAATCTCAGGGTTATATTATAAGTTAACTGCGGTTGTCACTCTCACCTATTTCTACCGAAAAATAGCAGTTTGCATTGCTGTGTTCCTGTCTAAAGGGGGAAGAGTGACTGTGAATTTACTGGATAATGTGGAATAATATACTCAAGTCACAAGGTTAGCAACGCGTTAGTGATATCCTACTGACATTACGAGCGTATATAGGCTGCAGTGACGCTTGCAACCACGCGGACTGTATGCTTATTATTACATTACCCAGTAATTTCACTGCTTCTCTCATCATCCTTGAAATCAGAACACAGCCATGCGTATACTGAAATTTGAAGGTTGAAATAGGTGAGGTCTACCTAATGTAATTGAAGACCATAAACGTTCACTTGTACACATGAACCTTCCGAAAAACACCCATTGGGATAATAAATTACTTTTTATCCCAATTGGTATTTTCAAAAATTGCCGCGCTGGTTAGACGAGATGGCAATTGCTTCTATTTTGACTCTCCGGATCGATTTGAGGATGCCCATCCCATTGTGTTTAAGCTACCAGAAAGGGTGAATTAAGTATCGCCATCCGTCGGATCTAGTACCTCAGTCATCTCTTACGACTTACTTATGTAGGTACATTGCTACTAAAATATGCCGTAATATACAACACCAGTTTTATTTAATAATAAACGATACATTTATGGTGATGAGTTTTTTGACTTAGTCTCTACATATTCAATATAGAAAAATTATCCGTCATTTTTTTCTGACAGATTAATAGTATTTAAAATATCTCTAAGGATAAACAAAGGTCTGCTCCCTGATAAAGATACATTTTTGAATATCTTAATCTATTTTACATAAGAAAATTACTATCAATGATACAGGAATATAAAGGAAATGTATCATTCAAATCTGTATATATATAAGGAAAAACTTACTAACTTACTATCATATATATCAACGCAGGGCCTAATCTATAAGAGTTAGAAACTTAAAATTTCGCACAGTTTCCTTCTATAGCGTAAAATAGCAATAAGAAAGGATTTATGAAAATTCATCCTCTGAAGGGCTAAAACGAAGGTGAAGTTTTAAAGATTTTCTAATTATTATTAAATTCAGTACAAAGATTTATCATTGAATGTTATGATATACGTATAAAATACTTTGTCAAAAATTATCCCATAAAAGGGAGGTACAAAGTAGGTATGAAAGTTCTACAACTTATCGCGAGTAAAACCGCGGTGCGCTGCTAGAGATTTAAGACTACGGATAAAAATCTTGACATGAAGATATTAAAAACATCAAACTCTTACAAGTGGCAAATATTTATTTTAAAATGTATTAGATTTTAAGTGATAGAAGGTTGAGATAAACTTCTTCTCGGAATAACAAGAGTTCGTAATAAAATACTAAGTAAGTAGAGACCTCGCAGATAAATTCAGAAAGCAGAAAGTTAGTAAGAATTAAGTTTTGGTTTATTAAGGCAGAACTGTGGTGATCTTAAATGACTTCGATCCAAATGCTATGTTGTTCTTATATCTGTATATTGATTGTGTGATCAGTATGCTTGAAAAGTAGTTGGCATTAAGCTGACCCTATTTAAAACGTTTAGAGTTTTAAATGTATCATACTTGACTTTTCACAGACATGTCACAGCAGATGGTTTTCAGTCGGAAAATTGATGATTTATCTTTAGCTAAGTATTTTTACCTACAGCGTACGAAAAACACTTTATCTCTGAACAACACGGGGCACTGTAGGTTTCAATTTGATATAGTCTATCGGGATATATATTTTAGTAGTTTATAGGCAAAGTAGAAACAACAATTTGTTTTTTTTAATTTATTACAAGTAAGACATCCCTATTCACAAAAATTTTTGTAGTTCGGCAAACAAAGATGAAACTGAGATTTTTAAATATGAAAAACTTTATTTCAACTTTGAAAAACACAAATAAACAAATGGATTTTAGTATTCAATCCTGTTTATTATAATTCCTATTGTTAAGAAACTGATATTTTATAATTCCAAGTAATAGAGTCAGTCTCAGTCTAAGTTTCAGTTTCTTTTTATATCAGTTTATACTTATAATACTCTTCATAAATGACTTTTTAATTAATTTATTTATTTAGTTTCTCCAGCGTTTGATAACAATAATACGGTAGTACACTTTATAACACTATATTTCAGAACTATATGTAACAAATATCAAAGGAGAATACAATATGCAAAAATAAAAGAGAAGTAAAAAACATTAACTAATGCTTAAAACTAAATTAAACTATAAGATAAATATTTTTAACTATTTATCTCGAAGTCAGGTGTGTTATATTACTAAAATACAATACAATACAATGCATAGAGCTAACATATATTCTTCACATAAATATTCCTCCTCAGGAGGGATCGAACCCATGACCCTTGGTGCACGAGTTAGAGACACTACTCAATATGCCATCGTACCTGTCATATAAAATATACTGTTCTTTGTATTAGTTTATAGCAACATGTCTTATTTAAATTATTGTATGATTTACCACATTAGTTATTGAAACTTTCTGATTGAGTGATTGATTTCACGATGTTTATTTTATAAATAATAAAAAATATTTAAAAATTACAAAAGACATTACAATTTCTTATTTGTAATATTTCCACTGCAAGGGCATGTGGACCCAATGAAAATGGGATCCAGGACTGCAAATACCACCAGACCTGTCGTAATGCCTTTAAAAATATGGAAGTACTCGTTACAAACAATTTTAGGCCACTCATTCTTATACCCGAATTCGAGAGATGGCTCAACTTTGACTATAGCCTGGTTGGTGCATTAATTTGGGCTATAATACTTCGTAATAAGAATTAAATTCATAACATGATAATTCACGAAATCCCATTCAGTTCATAAGATAAACATCGAAAATTAACGAAATTAACAAAATTAACTTACAATATCAGTATTAGCTTCTGAAATAATACTAGTATATATATACAAAATGTATGGACGAACAAGAATCACGTTCTAATGCAAATTCTCATCTCTCATGTTTTATGTAATTTATACCCTTATAAACGTCAAGATATTAAGGCGTTTGTTAAATTGTTGTACCAACATTTACATATCCATTCTGAAATTTATTAGGACATTAATGCATATGTAGAATTTTAGTAGGGCCTTCAGAACTTAAAGGAAGACAAGGTTCTTTAAGGAGCAATGAACGCCAAAACGCAGATTAGGAATAGAAATTATGACCCAATTTAAGTCTTACCAAACATTTACATGCATAATTGAGATAACGCAAAATTTCTACTGCACTACCTCCGCAAACTATCAGCATTAATGCGCTATTAAAATTAAGTCGGATATTACACTAATTTCCAGAAACAAATCGCGCTGTTACAGAAATAACGACTTTGAAATTAAATCAATATTTAAAAATGGAAGATATACTTTTAACTATTCTTTATATAAGCGAGTATCGATTAAGCGATAATATTAATTTAATAAAATTAAATTTTACTTACCTTGTCATCAAGTAAGTTACATTAGTTCATCCTTTCCATAAATTTATTATATGTTTTGTTTGGAAATTGTCGATGGCGTTATTGGAAATATTCGTGGCCTACATATGATATGCATATAATTGAAATTATCTCTTTCTGTGACTAATAATACGAAGCGTTCTACCATTACTAGAAAGTTATTTTTGTAACGAGTAACAAAAGCTATGTTTTTTCCGAAAACAATTAGTGACTGCCACTTAAAATATAACTATTTAAAATGGATTTGCATTTTACATAAATGCGTTGCGTTTGTAATAAATTAACTTATATATCAACGAATTCATATAAAAAATTTTTGGATGAATAACAATAACATTTTGAGTAAGTGACATAGATAACATATAAAATGCCCATATTGTCACAGAAAGGGCAATAACGTGGGTAAAATTGCAAAATCCCTAAAAATAATTAAGTCACGCCATTCAAAATACCTATTGAGACAGTTAAGGGCAAAATTTCCCATTTCTTAGGACGGCCTTTATACAACAGTTGACTTCTAACAACTGATATGCTGATGGTAGTGAAATAAACTGTTTTTGGTAGATTATCTCGCCAATATTATAAATGGAAAGAAAAGATAATTGATTGATTGGAGGATTACCTTAACCGATCCCTCCACCAATAATTATTTTCATAATTCGACTTGTTTCCAAGAAACCTGAGCCGTGAGGTACCGGCAGAGTGGAATAGTACCTCCCCCTGAACCAGGTGTCGTGAGAGGCGACTAAGATACCAGAACCAACAGATGGCGTTGTATCAATGCAAAAAAGTCAGCTCAAATGTACAGGGTGGGGATGGGCAGCAGCTTCCCCAGTGCGGCAAATATGGGCAATATACTCCCTTTCTTGGGAAGGCATCCAACAGTGAACTTTTAATGGCTGGCATAGTGATAATGATGATTATACAAAGTACAATAAATCTTTCCAAATCATATTCCAAATTAGTAGTGTCTTTACAAGAAGTGACTAAGTAAAAAATAGGTTTACTTACGAATCACTGTTATAAGGCAATGTTTAGTGTACAATTTATTATCACGTCTTCCAATTCCTGTATTAAACTTGAATGTCGTTAGCTCAAGGCAGATACACAACAAGAACCGCAAAATCGAGTCAGCAAGTTCCACATCTGCAAATAGCGTCAGATATCCTGCTATACTCGTAAATGGATCCTATATTTATCATCCGGCTTTTCGTGTCCCCAAATATAAAAATGATATTATTGTCAAATTCGTGACAATAATATTCTAGTGGTGCTCGTTCAGTCATTCGTCATTTTATCTTTGGATTAACGTAATCTAATAGCCATCGTTGTCACGGACTTGATGAATCCTTCCGGAGCGTTATGGTCGTAGCATACGACTTAGGAACACAATATGGTAGAAACATTCTTTGTTATTTTTGGACTATTTTACTAATATTTTGTTCATAAAGTAGAAAAGCAGGTTATCTGAATACAAAAGGTTATCTAGATTAGTACCTCAGTCTAACCTATTTCTACAAAAAGCAGTGTTCGCATTATTGTGAGTCAGTTAGAAATGTGAGAATCGCAAATAAGTTACTAGGTAATATGGCATAATATCTTCAAGTCGCGAGATTTCCTTATGATATTTTAATACCCAGACACAGAACAAATACAAATATTCATCATATTAATATTTGCTATGGGTGGGGATCGAACTGTTCCCACAGATCCGTCATGTAAATACGAGTATTATGTAATATATATGACAGATGCTGTAACAATATTAAACCATTTTCCCGTCAAACGAATGCTGTAATACGAACAGTGAAAATCTTGGAACGTTATAGCTAGCAATTAAAAATTAATTACATAGAACCAGCCGTAGACTGTGAGAAACCCGCTACCAAGTAAACGTTCATAGCTCGGAAATATTAAACGTTATTTGAAAGAACTATAGATAGTTGGACGTGGTTTTGTCTTGTTATATAAATAACTAGAAGATCCCCGCAGTTTTGTCCGCGTTTGCTTGAGTACTTTTATACTAACTTTACATTACCCTTTTAACCCTCTTCAAGATTTTCGAAATTTGACCAGGGACAACTGATTTTTGACTAGTGTTTGATGACCATGACCTTACAGAGTTTCATTCTAATAACTCCACAGCAATGTTCTCACCACTACTTTTGTACCCCCATTTATCAGAGGGTGTTTTATAAATAATCCTTTTTTGATGCTCCCTAACGTTAAAAAAATGCCTGTACAGAATTTTTAGTTTCTAACCCTTACAGTTTAGGCCCTGCATTGATATTTCAGTCAGGTTCTCCTTTAATATACACATCAAGAGTTAGCTGCTCTATAGTTAGAGAATTTGTAAAGTCAATCGAGATGAAAATTTCAACGAATTAAGATAAGAACACTACGCTGAATACTAGAATTTCGTTGCAGGATATTATCTCTGATATTATACTGTAAAATTATAAGCAAAATATGTGGAAGTACTGAAATTTCCAAATTTTCTCGAGTAGTATTGTACAAAATTGTGTATAATTTATGTACGGCACACTGCGCGTGTATTTTAATACTAAAGGCTTATGTAAGAGCTAAAGTTAAATAAAAAGTAATTTTTTAACTACGTGCAAGATTTTATATGAGAACCGCTCGTTTCTGTTTCGTCCGGTTACATAGTGGTTACAATTTCAATACTGATCTTATATGTCCAGTACATTAACTATCATCATCACACAATGACCTGACTCTGAGGTAAGTCGCTTAAAGGATAATATAATCCTTTAATATATATTTTTAATACCCAGACACCGAGCAAAGACAATTATCATTATATAAATATATGCTCTGGGTGACAATCATACCCACAAACTTGGGCACTTAATATAGAATTGCGGAATTTAGAATAAAAGAATCGCTACTACATATCTGTGCCCTCAGGCCCGTCAATAATACTCAATTTAATTCAATGCAACGTTTCTACACATACTTAAAGATCCCAAACAAATATGACAGATACAATGACAATGAAAAAGAATCGTCCGATTTGATCCAGTCGTTCTAGAAATATGTACAAACATACATTTCAACAAATATTTTTATTAAAATAAATCCACAAATACTTAAATACATATATATATATAGAGCATAAGTATCATTATATAAATATTTGTCCTAGGTGGAGATCGAAACCTATTGTCGCACACGATAGAATAACATCTGCGCCATCGGACTCGTAATTTATATAGAAACTAGCAGCGCCCCGCGGTATCACCCGCGTTAAGCTATATATATATATATATATATATATATATATCTATATATATGTATATATTTATATATGATTATATATATATATGATTATATATATATATATATGATTTTCGAAAAAATATTTCGCACGTGTTTCATGACTTTCAATTAACCCTTATATCGAATTGAAATCGAATAACTTAAAAAAAGCAAAGATTATGCTAACTTTGTATCCCCGTTTTTATTTTGCACACACAAATGTGTACTCTTTGGGGAATTAATTTTCTAAAATACCTTCTTTTGAATCCTTAGGTCAGTCAGTCAGTATACATATAAATAATAACATAGTAAAATGCGAAATTTTACATTAAAGTTCATTGCTTTTTTTAAATCTTTTTCTTCATGCTAACAATATGTTGCCTAAAGGCCCTTTATTAACAGAAATATTTTTAATATAATTCTCATATTTTGCCACAAGTCTCGGTTTCAGAGATACAAAAAGGTGCTTACCCACATCACCTATCTCGTCAATATCGTTAGCCTGCGCATGTTTGCGACCGGAGGGCTCTCGAGGCTCTTAATTGACTAAAGCCTCCTAATGCAATAGCACACAGACTAGAGAGTATCAGTATACATAATAGGATAGACTGGAAATTCCTCTTGTAAGTATAATCAATGATACAGTTAGCGAATGAGTGTGACGTTTTACTATAAGAAGCAATGTAATGTGTCAGTACTATAAGATACAAGTATCTAATATTGAAACGCGTACTGATGCTCAAATCCTGATTAAATTGTCTGCGAAAATTTAGCAGCATTTAAAATAATAATGATGAATGAACTCAAGAACAATGAGTAAGTGAGTGCACGGATATATGAGCTATCATTTTCATCATCATAGCAGCCTTAAAAGTTCCACTGCTGGACAAACGCCTCCTCAAGTAAGAGAAAATTTGCCCATAATTGCCGCTCTGGACAAGCGCAGTGGCGATCGCAGAGAGTAGCTTTATGACGAGAATGCTGCTGCCCATCCCCGTTATATTCCATTTGAACTACACTGCTTTGGGTAAATATACCGTCACCTGTCGGTTTCAGTGCCTCAGAGGTACCGGCAGAAAAAAATAGTACCTACCCCTGTACCAGACGTCGTAAGAACTAAGGTAATGTAACTAACAGATGGCGGTATAACCATCCAACATAGCTCAAATGCATAGGAAGGCAGCAGTACATCCATCGCATAACTTACGTCCTGCGATTGCCAACACCCTTGCCCAGGGTGACAACTATGGGCTAAATTCCCCATTTCTTGATGGGCCTATGACCAGCAGTGGACCTGAAATGGCTGATATGATAATTGTGCTAATGATAGATGAAATCAAACAAAAACATAATTGTCTTAGTAAATATGCATGTAAGATGTTATGGTAATAATGAATGCTGATTGCGAGTAAAACTTGTTTATGTACCATGAAAAAAACACAGCGATAAAAATGATCTGTTTCATTCATCAAATGCTATAAATGTTAAATATAAATCTGATATCAATATTGAAAAAGCAGGAAATGAATTGAGGAAATCTTTACAAAGCAGAAAAAAAACAGAGGATTATTCTTAAAAGATATACATTCAACTTAGCAAATCAAAATCATATGTTTTCTCTTAACTGTGGTTTTATATTTATATGCATAAACGATGTAATTAAGGAAAATATACTAAAATATTTATGTTTCTTTCTATAGTGGACTATATATAGTTGTAGGTTTAATCAGTATCTCAAAAGCTTTCCATTTTCTTCGCCTCATTCTATTATTAACCCGTTGCAATATCTTTTCTTTGCCTTCAATACAGCAATACCTTCAACTATCCCAGCCTTTGAGACAGTTGACCCACTTCCAATTTTTAATCTGTGCCTCCTTTTTTTAGTTCGACTTAAATACTCTTGTGGCCAGATCTACTTCCAGTAACTAAGTAATTTGGCCTCAGTGATTGTTTGTTTGTTATTTTGCTCGTTATCCGTATACTCAGCTAGGGTACGGGGGTCTTTATAGGGCCGAGAGTTGCTTTAATGTTAATTGAACGATTATGTGGAGTGGTAAAATGGAAAATGCTTGTGTTATCGTTTCATTATGAAGTTTAATTATCAGGATCTGTTTATTTTGTGGATAAATTACCGAGTTAGTAGATAGTTATAATTGCTAACTTTTGCATAACAGGCAATTTTCATCTTATGATTGAAGAGTCCGATGGCGCAGATCGTAATCCTTTGTTGTGCACCAAAGGTTCTGGGTTTGATTGTCATCCAAGACAAATATTAATAGGTGATATTTGTGCTTTTTTTGTGTCTGGGTGTTGAATAAATATTTTGAAGTATTACATATATGATTCCGCTGTTGCTTTAAGCGACTTATCAGCAGGTCAATATATGAGATGTGTGAATTTTTTTTTTTTATTATTGCATATTTAAATATTCGGGATTGTTTTAGATTTATTTATCGGGATGTGCCATAGCGTACCAGCAGAGTACAATCTTCTGTACCAGATGTCGTAAAAGGCGATTAAGGAGAGCGACAGAGCATAGTTTAATGTAACTACGTGGGGTTGGGTAGCAGCATTCTCGTCGCGTATTTATGTGATTACCACTACAATTGCCCAATGCGGAAGTTACGGGCCCGATGTTGCAGATGTTACTGATCCTATCATGTGCACGAATATAATTAAATGAATATTTGTATTTATTCTGTTTCTGGGTGTTATTGTTGTCTAATAGTGGATGCTCTAAGGCCGCTACGATGATAATGTACGAGACAAAATGCGGTAGATTTATAAAAAAAAATGCAAAATGACTCTACTGACATGACGTCCCGGTGGCCCAAGTGGGATTGATCCTATCTTTTGCGATAGGGGTCGTGGATTCGATTTCCACTCATAGCACATATTTATGTGATGACATTTTTTTGTTTTGAGTCTAGGTGTTAAAAATATGTATTTAAGTAGTATATTTATGATTTATTTGTCGTCTGAAATCTGTAACAAGTTCTTTAAGCGTGGTAAGTACCACGGAGTCAAGTCAATGTATAAGATGTTGTCGGAATTTATTAATATTAATATACTCTATAGTACGGAACCCCGAATATCTCATAATGTCTCACACGCCATACTATTCGAGTTTATGCGTTTTCATTCGTTTAGAAAACTATTTTAGTCGATAAAAATGCCTTAAGATATTGTGACTTGAGACGGCTAAGAAAATCAAATTAATGAAACATTATGTAAAGAATTTTTAAGCCTTATTATACACAATAATTAATATTATATACATAATCTTATATATTACATGTGATGCAAACATCGTTGAAATCGCAAATATATTATCTATTTGAATAAATATTTTTAACACCCAGACACAAAAAAAATATTAATATCATCGTATAAATGTTTGTCCTGGTTAAGACACCTTTGATCCTTGGCGCATAAAATAGGATCACTATCATCTGCGTCATCGTGTCGTACCTCTTTCGCTTCCTTAACTCGCATTAGTCCTTTCCAACAGGCTTATTTATTATTTGTACTTCTTATCTGGCTCTTTTTTAATATCTTTTCTACCTGGGTAAGATATGTTCGCCTAGGTCGTCCTATACCAACGCTTTTATTCACTTCCACTCTATATATTTTTGCAGTCATTCTATTTATATCTAGCCTTTGTACATATCCAAACCATCTCAAAATTTTGTTCTCTATCTTTTACACCACATTGATTTCTTATTATACTACTCTTTAATTTATATCTCAAACTCACACCATACATATTACGAAGTGCTTGAATTATAAAAACATTTATTAAAAACTTCTTTCGCCATACCCAACATTCATAACCATATGTCAGTGATGGACCCAACACACTTCTATAGATAGCCAGTCGTGTCCTTTTAGACACGTTTTGGCTGCCCATAAAGGCATGTAAGACTTTATTGACACCATTTCCAGCTTGCACTCTCCGTTCAATATCTTCTTCATACTCTATCCTATCTCTAGTAAAAACACACGTAAAACTAGGACACAATGCAGAAATTTTAAAAACGCTCAAACCTCTCATACTACTTGTCTGTCAATTCTTGGCAAAATTTAAAAAAGGGATATGAATTTATAGTACAAAAGCAAGTAATAGCAACTTTCACAATGAAGCTGCAGATTTCGACTTAATTCCTTTAGTTGGGTAAGCAAAGATAGATAAACCACGGTCGCTAACAAGCATCAAGATTTTAATGGTGATACCTTATAGTTAATATATATATATATATATATATATAGATATTGGGGTACTGGCATAGCCGTAGTATATCCGTCTGTACCCGGCGACCTAGACCCAGACAGAACAAACAAATGTCAACATATAAATATTTGTCCTGGGTAGTGATCGAACCTTTGGCGCGCTAGACAGGATCTCTACCATCTGCGCCATTACAACAGTACTGTTCTAATACCTACAATGCTCAAATTCAATACTGAAGGCTATAAAGTGAATTGTTCCACTTTTGCCCGTAAGCACATTAGATAAGCTTACGAAATAAAAGCAACGTAATACGCAAAGAAATACGTAAACGTTTACACGAAACACTGAAAATTACACTGAAACCTACCTAATTTCAACAAAGACACCTAACATTTTCCATTTGCTAACAGGTTTTGTTTACCTTCCAGTAAAGAAACATTTGGATTTTATTTTCCGTACTTGTAAATGTGCGTTAGAATTTTTTGTGCTATATTTTTGCGTTTCATAAACTTATTATATGATTCAACTTATTCATTTATTATTGTGATAGAGTAAATTTATCAATGTACCGGTTGATTTAATACAATAATCTAGGTATCTTTCGGAAAATTCTACATTAACAATTCTTTTGTCTTAAAAACTCATCTTAAATACTTAATATATCATAAATATAGGCCTCCCCAAGAAAGAGGGAATTTTGCCCATAATTTCCGCGTGGGGTTAGCGCGTTGGCAATCGCAGAGCACAGCTTTGTCGATGGTGATGCTGCTGCCCATCCCTGTCCTATGTATTTGAGCTACACTGTTACGGGTGGATATACCTCCATCTGTCGGTTCTGGTACCAGGTGTGGCCTCTTACGATACCTGGTATAAGGGGAGGTACTATTCTATATATATATGTATATATGTAAATTGAAAATAGATATCAAGTCGGTCAGTAGTTCAGGCGTATCGCAACAGATAAAGTTACTTTCACTTATAAAAACAGTAGTAGTATATACATATATATATATGCATGTATTTTTAGGGTCTACCAAAGGCAAACATGCCTTTTGGTGTCAAAAATCTTCTCCAGAATTAGATACAATGGAAAATATTTAAATTAGTTACGTAGATATGTAAACCTTATCTAAATATTTATAGAAAGCATTCTTGTGAGAATCACTTGTGAGAGTTCCATCTCTAATTTGCATATATTTATATAATCCAACATTTGTCATTCATCGTACCGCCCCTAAAAGGTCCTGGCGTATGGTACGGGAACTGAGAAGTGCGTAATCACAGAAAAAGATGTAGATAATAAATTGCACCCACTTTGTCTGTCTCGAGTCGAGACCTTTACGTAACCCTGTACGGCTTTTACTCTGAGCATACCAAATACAATCGGTGAAGCCTCGGATACATTCGGATTTTGTGTTAAGAAATTAGAGACACGCGCATTTTATCTCATATAAAATGTTTTTTCCAGACCTTTATTTTATTTGACAAAGTCGACAAACAAGCTTACACTCCACGTGATGATAGCGTCATCGTAGCATATCATTACAGCCATTAGAAAACCACTGTTGGATATAGGTTTGCCCAATAAAGAGGTAATTGCCCATAATTGCCACGCTGGGCGTGTGTATTGGCAACCGCAGGGAACAGCTTCCGCAAAGGAGTTGCTTCTACCCATCCCTGCTATATGCAATTGAGCTATACTGCTTCGGATGGATATACAGTCATCTGTCGGCTGTGGTTCCTTAGTCACCTCCTACGACACCTGGTACAGAGGGTGGTACTATTCTACGGCATTTTAAGAACGTATTCACTCAGTAAATATCCTTGGAGGTTCACTTCTATATATATGTATATAAACATTTATGCCTTTTTTATTCATTACAGCTTATTTTAATCATAATAATAAAAATAATTACATAATCAGAAAGAATAAAAGTGATAACTTATAATACAATGGGTGAACTCATCTCTCAGGGCGATCTCTTCCAGGCAACCTTAGGATAGACATAAAAGAGATATACAAGAAGAAAAGAGAGTAAATTAAATAATAATTGTCTATAAAACAAGAAACTTACATACCAAAAATCAATAAATACAACTAATTTTTTTACAATATAAACAAATTATAATAAAACAATCATTTTAATTGTCAGTTTCTAGATATTAGTTGTACCATATTCTTTGTTTAGTACATACAATAAATGCTTTTCCACCTGACATTAAAGATAAGTGTAGTAAACATTATTTTTATAATCGGGGCAATGTATCGAATTTTTTGCTATTGCGATAAAAACTTGCACCAGCAATTTATATGAAATTTATATAAAATTCATAAATTCTAAAGAAGATTAAAGTTAAACCGCAATGTCGATAAAACATTCGGAGATTTCACACAGCGATTGAAAATTTTTATTCGTCCGGAGAATTGGTTGGTATGGAAATCTATTATTAAACCCTTTTTTTCCAGGTAAATGAAATATGTTATTGGCAACATTTTCAATGTATGTAATCGAATGTAGATTAATATTTTATATTTATTTGTCGATTCTTTCGTCTACCGATTTATTTCAAATACTAAAAGGTTTTAATAATGTATGTGGTTATGTATTCTAAAGGCATTACCATACCTTACAAATTCGAAAAAAACAATTTTGAGTGTTATGTGTTTTTTCATCCTCAATACATGATGGTACTGCCATGAAAAATAAGGAAATGAAGTGAACAAAATTTTAACATATTATATTTAAAAATATATGCAAGTTTATTGATGTGATACCAGAGATCACGAGAAATTTAAAGATTTTATATCTTTCAAAGATTACAGGTTTGATCGTTTTACAAAAGGCATAGAAATAATAAATTCCCACAACATCTCACACATTGTCATGACTCCGAGCTAAGTCGTTTAAAGCATTTTTGTTTCCGCTGTCACACAATAGAACAATCACAAATATTTTACTAAATACAAAAAATTAACACCCAGACACAGAACAAACATACATATTATGTAAAAATTTGCCCTTGGTAGAAATCAAACCCACCCTTAGCGTATGAAATAAAATTGCTACCAACTGAGCCATCGGACCCGTCAAACCTATGTTTCAAACCTATCAATAAGAATATTGTTAATTATTAAAATTCTTACAATTGCCAATATAAATAGTTGAATAAAAGTATATTAGCCCGGAGACTTCCACTGTAGTATCTGACATCCCAAGACAATTATAGGTATTTGCAAATAACTGCCATACTTCAAATAACTCTAAAAAAACATAGTATATACATAAACATAGTATATACTAAAGATATCAAACAAAACAAACTGATCCGACTGTGCCATAAACAATGAAAACGAGGGAGAACTCAGTGCTTCTTTTGTTTACAGTGACAAAAACTGGCTATCAGTTTTTCCCAAAGAAATTTTCGAGACCATTCTACAGCATCAATGAATGGAATGAAGAGAAGTGATTATCTTTTATATACATTCACAAAGTGAATATATTTTTTCCAACAGTGGCAATCATATTGACGTCTTAGTAAAAGTGCCAGCAAAAATTTTGTCCCAAAATAAAATAAAAGATACATGAATAATTATTTATTTATATGTAAGACGATTAAACTTGACAAATTTCATTACTCTAGGTTATCGAAAAGTCTATGTCCAAGTAGTCTAAGTCTATTATCTTGAATATTTTGAAAATATCAAATAATTATCATAACTTTAACAGTGTACTTTAGTGTAGGTTTAAGTCATCATCATCATATCAGCCATAGAAAGTTTGCTATTGGATATAAGCCTCCCCAATACAAGCAGAAGATATACCGCATTCTGTCGGTTCCGGTACTTAAGTCGCCTCTTTCACCATCTGGTGCAGTGGGAGGTGCTATTCTCCGGTAATTCACGGCATAGATTTAAGTATATAAATTTAATTTTAACTAGATATCTCTTTACGTCGTCGGTATAAAGAGTCTTGACAGACAGACAGATACACGGACAGACAGGCGAGTGCCAGAGACTAAAAAAACAGAATGACACAAACTAATTCACCAACGCCTATCAGTAATTACCAATTATTCGTCTTCAGTAGTTACATTACACGATAATAGAGTACGTGTGAAAGAACAAAGAAATCTTTTCAAGAAATTGGTTACACGCAACTTTTATAACGAACAAAAGTTACCGAAAAACTTCATCCGCTAAGCAGCCATGAGTGAGCCGTGATCAGCGGGTAAGACGAATGAGTCTTTGTTAGTAAAAGGAAGACGCTCCGGATAAAGGACAAACCATTTACCCACGTCAGTCTACGAGGTACAAACGATATTTTATACGGATAAGGCTTTATTTATATGCTTATGTCAAAAATATACAATAATCATTATCATCGTAGCAGCCGTAAAACTTCCACAGCTGGACACAAACCTCCCCAAAAAAGGGCAATTTGCTTATTATTGCCGCACTGGGCAATCCTGGTGACAATCTCAGAGCGTAGCTTCGTGACAGAACCTTTCTATCACGAGTTAGGAAACCAATTTATATATTGGTAATATAAACTTTTAGCATGGTAAGTTTTAACTCCGGGG
Organism: Heortia vitessoides; assembly: GCA_020976665.1. NCBI lineage: Eukaryota > Metazoa > Arthropoda > Insecta > Lepidoptera > Crambidae > Heortia > Heortia vitessoides. The sequence continues at coordinate 15,287,976 of JACJUM010005601.1, forward strand.
AATCTTTCTTTATTAAAGAATTATATTAATAAATATCATAAACTATAGATATGTGGATTAAATGTGGATTAAAGAAGTTGAATTGATATAAATTGATACTCTGCAATAACCCAAAGTATGAGGTAGATCTCTTATCGGCATTGATACCTCACTTTCGCCTATTTCTAGTTTGTATATTAGTTTCAGTATTGGCATTTATAGTATACTTAGTTTCAGTGTTGTTATGGCTGTGTTTCGGTTTAAAGGACGAGAGGAGTAGTAAAATTATCGGGATAATGTGACATAGTATAATCAGTTCACAGGGTTCGCAACACGCTTGTGATATTTTCATGATAATACGAGTGTCCATAGGCTGCGGCCATGCTTACGATAAAGCGTAGCTGACTTCATGACACAAAAAAAGAGTTTAGTTTCATCCCAAAAATATGGTTCTATTAATCTTCTACAGGATTAAAAAAAGTCTAGCAACAAAGAGATATAACATAAAGACCTCAAAAACAAATCGCGGGTGGGAAGCTTGTATATAATAATTTAAAACAAATTCTAAAAATCTCCCTGTTCACCCACAAATCTGTTATAACGACCTCATTCCAAAGGTATGTAAAAAATAAAATCTTCTACACACGAAGGCAGCTGTATCGCTGTATTGGAGCAGCCAGAATTTCTGCACTTTATATTTTGTTGAGGAAATAAGCTTAAAATTGGATTTATGAGAGATGTTGACGGCGTGGGATTGAGCCCGAGTTATGTTATGGTTCACGCTGCAAATATTATTTATGTTCAATGGATGCTTGTCTAAGTTTTTTCTATACCAGCAACCTACGCCGACTTTTTCTACCGATCATACGCATTTAATTCTATACTAATATTATCAAGGTTGTTTGTTTGAACGCGGTAATCTCAGGAACCGCTGGTCTGATGTGAAAAATCATTTCTGTGTTGGATAGTCTATTTATCGGATAAAACTACTGTTCTCTTTTGAATCACTATCCTACGCGGACACTGTACTGCTAGCCTGTATATATAAAAGTTTAACGTCACGTTGTTTGTCCGGAACTTATGAATTACTCTACTGATTTAAATAAATGTTTGCTTACTGTGTGTAGAGATAGTTAGATAAGAAAGTTCATATCTTAATTTAAAGTCTCATTTTTTTTTGAAGATAAATATATGACTTTTAACTATATTCACTAAGACAACACAACGTCCGTCGTGTCAGTAAATATAAAAATTACGAGTCACAGGGTTAGCCCGGTATAAATTTTTGAACTACTGGATATATTTCAATCAATTGTTGGTGTCTGTGCATAACTATGCACTAACTGTGCAATAACTGTGCATGACCCAACGTGAAAGATAGGACAGATTATAACTCAATTTATAATTCTATATTGTTTTTAATGATCAATATAAGTATATATAAGAAAGCACTTCGTCTGTCGTGTTAACTAAAATTTTATGTTTACCTTATTATAAGAGGTTTTATGCAGAATTTTTATTCAACAAAATATTACTTGATAAATGCTAATTTATTATCTTTTGCTAATATCTGAAAACGGTTGCCGCAAGGTAACCGGAACCACGTTTTAAAGCTGCTAAAAAGTTATTTATTATATATAGTAACTAGTCAAAGACTTCAATCAAGACTCAAATCAGCATTGTTCCCTTAATTAATGACGAATAATATATAATATATTTTTTTAAGTGATCTTGATATGCTGCGAAATGTTTAAAGGGTGAGAAAGACTGTACGATTACTGCGTAATGTGTATTCCTTGCGTCGCCGACAAATATTATTTGCATCTTTACAAGACGTAGACCTCAATAGACTTTATAAAAAGGTCGTCTGCATCGGTACCTCATGGTCACACCAGCCGTTGAAAGTCTACTGCTGGACATAGGCCTGCCTCCCCGAGAAAGGTTCCCCTTTTTCTTGTCCATAATTGCCACACTGAGCAAGCGTGTTGGCAATCGCAGAGCGCAGCATTCGCGACGGGGATGCTGCTGCCCATCCCCGCCCTGTGCATTTGGTGCAGCTAAATGTTGTCTCATTTTTGGATGGATATACCGCCATCTATCGGTTCGGAGATGGTACTATTCTACGCTGCCGGTACCTCACTCTTACCTATTTTTACCAAATAGCAGTGTTCGCATTGCATTTGTTCGGGTTTGAAGGGTGAGAAAGGCTGTTAAATTACTTGGTAATGTGACATTATATATCCTAGGCCCAAGGTTGCCATCGCTTTAATGATATCTTTGTGATATGACGAGTGTCTATAGGCTGCAGTGATATTTACTATCACGTGGACTGTTTCCTCTTGTTTGTCGACCTGGTGTAATATAAAGAAAATATAAAATATTTTCACCCACACAAAACAACTTTACAATTATCAGTCATACTTAAACGAATTAATTTATATTGGCATTTATAAAAATACATGCAATAATTTTGCCTTCCTTAAAATCTTTCCTTATACTATGTATCATGCACGATTTATTCTCTCCTTTGTCGGGACGATTATTAGTTCAGCAAACGAGAAGCGTCGTAGCTTCTATATTTATATAGACATGTTCACACATAAGACGACACTCAATTGTCGTTTACGACAGTTTGTCGTTCGAAACATGTCAAGACAATTCAAATGGCACTCATTTTACACTTAATAGGTGTTCAGCGATAATTAACCGTTACGATACGCACGTGTCTATATTATGACGTCAGCTGAAGTTATTAAGGGATTAAAAAAAAATCTGTTGGAAACAGGTTATTTTCTACCTTTCTTAAATATGCAATCATTCTGTTACCATGAAGCAGCTGTTTGATCCTCGATTACCGCAAAGTAACCGAAACATGAGCGCAAATTAAGCCCTGAGATACCGGCAGTGTAGAATAGTACCTCCCTCTGTACCAGGTGTCGTAAAAGGTGACTAAGGTACCAGAACCGACAGATGGCGGTATATCCATCCAAAATAGTGCAGCTCAAATGCACAGGGTGGGGATGGGCAGAAGCATCCTCGTCGCAGAAGCTGCGTTTGTCAGGCAGGGTTCCCCCTACTGTCAATGGGTAATATGATGATAATGAACCAAAACAATGTACACCAAATGTAAAAGTTCAACCACGTCCTGAAGTTGTTTAAGAATAGTTTTCCATTACATCTTGTGTTAGCACGACAAGTTAGCTTTTCCATTTACATTTTCCGAAAATCTCAAAAAAGTTTTATGAAATGTTCGTAAGACGCTACAAAAAAAGTATAAACGCAACGCGTATCCGCGAGGTCCCGTAATATCCGAAACAGGCGCAGCGTATCCGCAAATATTTGTCCGAAATTGAAACCGAACCCGATATTTACGGTTACGAGGTGAGGCGACCGCGGATATGTACAGTTTTATGAATAATTCAAACAGATACGCAAATATGGTGTAACATAGCGTGGTGTTGCGCAACGGGTCAAATAAAAAAATATGAGAATGCTTGGTCAGTCATTGTTGTCGGTTTTAATGTCGTGCTGCTATTTATTAGTTACAAGCGTTTGCATATTTACAAAGGATAGCATATTCTCAAAACTAGGAGCCCCCCCTCCCCCCCATTTATGTTGTAGAACTTTCATACTAATTTGTCATCTTTTAACATCTTAAGAGATAACTTACGAATTTTCTAAAAAAAAAATTTTTTCTTTCGAATGTATATACTTTCAATAGATAATCTTTGAACAAACAGCAAAGTTACATAGTAACTTTGCACACCCGTTTCCCCACATTAGGGTCATAATATTCAATAATCCTGTCTTAACGTAGGGGACGTTATAAAAAGTTTGTGGCAAAATTTTAAGTTTTTAACCTTCATAGTTTATGCCCTGCGTTAATATGTCAGTCAGTCAGCTTCTTTTGTATATATATTACATATATAGATATTATTTTTGTTCTCCATTTTGACGTTCAAGTATTGGAATAATAATAGTTGCTACTATTATTCCCTCTGTACCAGGTGTCTATTACATATCCATTCGAAAGTGTATGTAGCTCATATGTATAGAGCAGGAATGGGCTGCAGCGTTCCATTGTCAACACGCTCACCCAGCGTGGCAATAATGGGCAAAATTCCCTGTTTCTTGGAAAGGACTATGTCTAGCAGCAGTGCGCTTCCAATAACTGACATGATGATGATAATGGTATGCTACTGACACCAATTTTTATTTAAGTTGCTGACGATATCTTGTAGTGCAAAAACGGACCTGCGATGGCAGCAGTTCTAGAGACTATTCTAAAACTAAATCAGATGTGCCTTCTAGAGCTGTTATAATGGCATATGTGGCGTTGTAGACATATTTTTATTTTAATGAACTCACATTCAGCAGATTCTGAGAGAATGAGTCTCAAATGGTTTGACGGGTCCGATGGCGCAGATGGTAGTGATCCTGTCTTGTGTGGCAAATGTCATGGATTTGATCTCTACCTAGGACAAATGTATATATGATTATAGGTATGTTTGTTCTGTGTATGGGTGTTAAATATATATATATATATATATATATATATATAAGTAGTAAATTTGTGATTCCTTTGCTGTTTGATATCCGTAACAAAGTAATCTCACTTTTATAATATTGCCATTACACATAACATAATCCATAAATGCTCCTTGCATTTAAATAACATACGTTATATATTTTACTATTGGTAAAAAACTTAAGATACTGATTAATAATATTTGCCATCCCAATTTTCCCCGGAGAGAGAAGCCGTTCGAGTCCTTTTGTCGCAGTGATTACGGATTACCGTATTGCGACGACTTCTATTGGAAATTCTTATTTCGGTCTTCAATATTCAACAATGTATAGAACTGATATAAAATAATATATCTATAATGAATACTACAATACAATAATTACATAAAGTACTGTTGATTTTGAATAAACATATTATTATTATTATATCCATAGTAAACCTATTTGATTGACTCGATGGTGCAAATGGTCAACACCATTTGGTCCTATATTATGAGACATCCTTTGACACTCAGCTTGCCTGCACACTCCATTGGTTTTTACGGGAACTTGTTAACTATTAAAGTTAAACGCATGTGGATTGCGTTACCTGTGAGTGTCAGATAAGCGTGCTACATTTAAAATGATGGTGCGAGGGCATTTCTTGTCACTGTAATGACTAATCGAATAGAAGACTACATATGCTTGCTATGGTACAGAGGGCAGTACTATACTATTCTATACCGGTACCCCTATTTATCACTAACACAAAGATATATAATCAATTTCTTACGTAAGTAATACTTATATTAAAAACAAAAGAAAAAATATCCAAAGATCAATACCTAATATCTCAGGCAATTAATGTATCTGCCAAGAAGAAAAAAAAATAAATGAACAGACTATTTAACTTTAAAATTAGTATTGGTAGAATGTAATGACGAACGGAAGTCCGAAAAATTCGTTCAAACAAATTTGTTAAAATTTTTTTTGTTGACGATTTATTTTTTTGCATTTTGATTGTATTTAGTGTACAAATTTACAGCTAATAACTAAGAAAATATGACTCGTAGACAAAACTTTGACGTACTATCTTAGGATATCACGTCACGGTTTCAAAATTATTTGCTAAGCAGATCTCGATACATAATTACGAGTGTGTAGTTCCATTTAGAGGTAAATTTTCTTATAAATTATAAATACCGCCCAACAGCATTGTTCGCAAAGCTGTTCCGGCTTGAAAGGTGAGCGAGGCAGTGAAATTATTGGTTATTGTGACAATTTTTTTAAGTTACAATGTACGTAATGAACGAGTGATATCCATGTGATATTATAAAGGTACTGTAGGTATATTTAGTTTATATTTGTTTCGCTTGCCGGGTCTTATAAAAAAAAATGATTTTTCGAATAAATTCTGATTGTGACTGAGTAAACAATCAGCTTTGAAAGTAAAGATCCGCGTGCATTACGTGGAGTGTATTCAGTCAAAAATACTGCAGTGCTAGTGTGGCTGGAGGCACTGGATCTATTGAGTCGGCGGCTTTACAGGAGTATGGGCATTATTCTTGTAGTCAAATAAAATATAGTGCGCACTATCACAGGTCTGCTTTTCTGTTGACCGAAGATTTTCATATGATGGCCTGATTTCTCTTGCAGATTTTTGGTGATTTTTTGAAGTTTATTTCATCATCACAACATATTCATCATCATCACAATATATTGTAACGTTAGCTATGGTTAGCATATTATATGGTTTCGCCCCCCCCCCCCAATATCCCAATCGATCGGTGTAAAACCTTGCAGTATCGGTGGAATAGTACCTCCCCGCATCAGATTAATGCAGCAGGGAGTGGGAAGCAGAATTACCGTTTCAAAACTAACCGTTTCATTACCACCAAGAACTGGCAGAACCCTCACTTTCTTGGAAATCCGTGGATATTCTACATATATATAGGATAATGAATCTGGTTATTGCTTCTCCCAGCACTATAAACATTGCACTTAAATAACAGAATGCGAATGTCACATAAGTGTTGCCAGATAAAACTGGTCTGAGCTGTTAGAACTACATAACATGCGTTGGTTGGTTAAATAACATGCTATCAGTCGAAAATGAAACAAAAAGATGCAAAACCAGCTTTGAAATACATTTGCAAGAGTCTAATTTGTCAGAAATATTATACAGACGGTACGTATTTCATTGAAAATCTTTGCAACGAACAGTGAGGCAGTTACTGTTCTGATCCCTCAAACGCTCTCATTAGTAGGTCTTTTCAGAGACCCTCTCTTGTATTGCAAGCCCGGCTTAATGCACAGTCAGGAGACGCCTATTGCTATATGTATATTTAATCGGACCCACGTTATAACCGGTCGATGAGACCCGAAAGCTGTTGTTTGGTTGGAAGCGGAAGGATATTGTTTTTCGTGTTTGCTTTAATAGTTTAAAAGTAGATAAACTTTTTATAAAAAGACAAGAGTGACTGACTAAAATATCTACGCAGGTCCTAAACAACAATTACTTGACATTTAGCACATCCCCTGCAATCCCTGTGCAAAATTAAAAAGAGCTTTAGACCCTGAGAAAGGACATAGGCTATTTAATATTTCAAAATAAGGGTTGGAAGGGGTCGAACTTTGTTTTTCTGGCCATTAATTCGATATAAATAAACATGACAATCAAAGTTTATATAAGTTTAGGTAAATAGGTATGGTACCCAAAAAAACTGATCCACGCGGACGAAATCGCGTGCACAACTAGTTTAGTATAAACATTATTGAAGTTATTCAAATGAAATTCAGTTTACAGATTTTTCATAAAAAGTTACAAAATATATTTTTTTAATTATCTATTAAGAGCTCGTTCCCACTTGTCGGGTGTCGGATCCGTATATTAATCGGATGCCGGCCACTCTGTTCACACACACAATTAATAATCGGTTGTCGGCCACGGTCGAAGCTAGTGTCAACTTTAAACATTCTACGCGAAGCGATAGTGCACGATGGACGTTGACGAATTTCTTGTTGTGATGTATTATTATTCAAGATGAAAACCAGGAAAGACAGCCAAGGAAAGAAAATATTGGTTGCACCCAATGGGAACATTTCAGAATTTAATAACAGAATTGAGGAGTGACGAAATTAAGTTTTTCAATTATTTTAGAATGTTGATAACTATATTCCAACCATTTATCGGCTCAAATATCAGTAAGCATAAATTACGAAAATATAAGATTTAGAGAATGCGTTAAGAGTTATCGGCCCTGACATCCGACAAATGTTAACAGCGCCATTCTTCATCATAGGCGAGCGAGATCCGACACGATTTTTTACCGGGCGTTGAGGGCTGGCAAAATACCCGACATTTCTTGTCGGAGCCGACACAAAATCGATTCCCGATAAGTGTGGATAGCTTTATATACAATGCTCTGCCACTACAACCTCCGGTTAATATACGGATCCGACACCCGACAAGTGGGAACGAGCTGTAAGGGGCTAAAAGGGAAAGTTAGTATGGCAAATTATGTGTATGTATATAATCTGTCATACTATATATATATATATACATATTGTATCTGTGCTTTTATATGACGATAGTTATTTCTACTACCAAATAGCAGAGCTAACAGATTACTGTGGTCAAGGTAATGTGAGAAGGTCTAGTCAAGGTCAAGTCAAGTCTAGGTCAAGTCTTCTAGGGATATCTTTGTGATGACACGAGAATCTAAAGGCTGCGCTCACGTGTAGCATAAAAAAAAGAAAATGCCTGCTTAAATAAAAACTAGTGAAAAATATTCCGCCATTGAAAATCCATCGCTGAATATAGGCCTTCATTAGCAAGCGAGATTGTAGCTCAGAATTACAGTGTGAAAATTGCGCAATTTAGCGATCTGAATGTTTTTGCCCATCCCCGCTCTGTTGCGTTTGATCTAAGTTGTTCTCATTATGACGAGTCCAATGGCGCAGATAGTAGTGATCCTGCCTTATGCGCCAGATCGTAGGTTCGATCTCTACCCAGGAAAAATATTTATATGGTAATATTTATGTTTATTCTGTGTCTACGTGTTGAATATATGTATTAAAGTATGTATGTTTATGATTCCTCTGTTGTCTGATGTTCGTAACACAAGTGGTTCAAGCAACTTATAAGGAAACAGGTCAATATATGAGATGTTGTGGGAAATCATTATTCTTTGTCTGTTTTCGGCTTTTACAACCCTGATAGATAGAGGTAGTTACACAAAAGTGTTATATCTGTAATACATCTGTTGTCTCCTCGTAACACGGTTTACTATTGCTTAACAAAAAATATTTGACAAAAAAACATTTTACAAATAATGTTTGAAAAGCTTAGTCATTTGACATAAAACAAATATTTCACTAAGGAAATATTTCAACTGTTTTATTTTTCAGGTTTTCAGTATTATTTCTTGTTTCTGGTATTGTACTTCCAGTTCTAAGCTAGCCTAACTAGCCAATTTATTTCAGTTGAGTCTACAATCTATTTTGTGAAATAATGTTTTGGCTTACTGATTCTCGAAGAAAAGTTTAGAAGATGTTGGGCTAAGACTTGAAAGTGCCTATGCTGGCATAGGCACTTTCAAGTCTTTAAAAAATAAAAAAAATATCCATGAGTATAGATTTACTAATTACTATTTTGTGCAAATGTCCGATGACCCTAACAACCAGTGTTATAAAGTCATTTAAACAAATAGATCATTAAGTGTCCTACTTTAATACTAGTCAGCCGGCACAAGACGGGTCTTATCACTAAAAGAACATTAAAGAGGAACCGACGTCTTTCTTCTCAATCCAACTCTCACATTGGAAACTTAATGCGTTCATGTATTTCCTTCCATTGCATACGAGTACTAGTTTCGTATTTCAAGTACACAACAAATAGCCTCGTATAGAATCATGTCAAACGCAAGGTGCACGGTTTCCACGATACATGCCACTGGTACCATAATGTAATGTCGCCCCCCTTACATTGACGTCAATATGCTAACGTTAATATACACGTGCCTTGCTCGATTAAAGTCGACGCTGTGACGACATTAATTTTATGTTATTATTAAAAAAAAAGTAACAAATTTATTATCTGTTGTTCCTGTTGCAAATCATTATACCAGTCATTGGAAGTCAAAGAAGAAGAAGAAAGGAGGATTTTTGGCCATAATTGCCGTTTTGGGCAAGCGTGTTGGCAATCGCAGAGCGCAGCTATCGCGATGGTAATGCTGTGCATTTGAGCTGCACTTTTTCGGATGGATATTCAGCCATCTGTCGGTTCTGGTCGACTTTACGACACCTGGTGCAGTGAGTACAATTCTATTCTGCTGGTACCTCACGCCACTTCTGCCTGTACCTGTTGTAAAAACTATAAATTTAGTGTCACTTACTTTTAAAATTTTATTTAAACTTGAAAATCATAATTATCATCATAGTAACTGTAAAATATTCAATTTTGGAAATAGATCTCCTAAGGATATAGAACTTTTGCGTACAATTGCCGCGTTGGGCAAACGTAGTGGCAATCGTAGAGCGTAGCTTGGAGGCGGAAATAATATTATTGGAAATACCCTATTGCATTTGGGCTACGCTGTTTCTTATGGATAAACCGCCATCTGTCGGTTCCGGTACCACAATCGTCTCTCACGGTATATTATAACAGCCATTGGAAGTGCACTGCTGAAGATAGGCCTCCCCAAGAAAGGATAAATTCTGTCCATAATTGCCGCGCTGGGCAAGCTTGTGCTTGTGCGCAGCTTTCGCGACGGAGATGCTACTGCCTTCCCCCACCCTGATGCATTTGAACAACAATGTCTCGGATGGATATACCGCCATCTACCGGTTCCGGTACCACAGTCCCCACTTACGGTACCTCAGCATTTACACGTTCAAAACTCTCTAGAAAATCCTCCACAAACCAAACCCCAGCTCCAAGGGGTCCCAAAGGGTCAACATATAAAAGGTAGCATGGAAGTGTTTACCCTTCTTTGTTTGCCGCTATGATTTTTGCTCGGTTACATACAACTAACCACACCCATTACCCAAAATAACATTACATGGGTGTTATCCGAAGATAACTGGATAGACTATTCATAATTCATAATGATTAGACCATATTTCTTGGCATAGTATGATATTATTTATGAATAGCTGGCTATTTAACAAGGAAATGTTTGAAGGATACTTATTTTTTCACTATTAACAATAACTGAATAAATTTGGACCTTATACAAATATCGTCATCAGCTGAATAGTTGTGTCCGCATTGCTGTGTTCCGGTTTGAAGGGTGTGAGAGGCAGAGAATTTACTAGGTAACGTGGCATAATATCCTCAAGTCGCAAGGTTGGCACCGTGTAAGTGATATCCTTGTGTTATTACGAGCGTCTAACTGTAGTGGCGCTTACTATCACTCGGACTATATGCTTGTTTGTTAACCTGGTGTTATAATATAAAAATAATACTAGGCGTAATATGTCTACGGATATTTATTCGTCACGAGTAATCCAACTGATATTTTAAATGCATAATTTGCTTTGTTTGTTATCCCTTCATGTTTTTTCAACTTAATCAATTTTCTTGAAAAACCTTTCATTCCGCAAAACAAACCCCTATTTATAGTTTTATCAGCCTGACCAGATAGCACAGATAGTAGTGATCCTTGTTCGATTAAGGATATCAGGTTTCGATAACTACCCAGGACAAATATTTATATGAGGAAATTAGTGCTTGTTCTGTGTCTGCAGGTTTAATATATGTATAAAGTATATAAGGTATATATATATTTGTGATTCCTCTGTTGTATAACGTCCATAATACAAGTGCTTTTGGCGAGTTAACTCTTGTATGTACGAAATGATGATTATTCAAAACGAATACCAATTTTCTGATCTCAACTGACTAATATTATAATGGTTAAATTGAGTTTGTTTGTTACCTCTTCCCGCTTTATCTATTCAACATATTATTATAATGTATTATTTAAATATGTATATATATATATGCGTAAAATGTTCTTAATTACCTGATCATCAAACTATGTTAAAACTAGTTACAAACTAAACATTAGTTTCAAATGAATTAATTACTTTTCACTCTTAATGTCATTTTTTATTATTAAGTCTGATCATAAAACTACTTAGTCCCACCATTAAACTTACTAGAATAAAATTCTATTAGTGCCTTAAATTAAAGAATTCAGTGTCGATGAAGATACTGGATAATCAGTACTGAGATACCGAGGATGTTGCTTCCCATTTCTGCCTTGTCGCATCTTATCTGCACTGTTTTCCGTGGATATACCGCCATCTATCTATCAGCTGCCTTCAACAAAATCTGATACAAATTAGAGGTACCATTTTATTCCGGCTTCTTCAATCAAACTATTCATAGAATTAACTCTCGAACTCTCGATTATATTAGAATGAAACGTGAATTGAAAATTTGGCCTTTGACAGCGTTGGGCACAAGCCAAATGTGTAAAATTCAATGAGAGAACGTTTTGGCAGAGACCTGTTTTGAGAATCGGACGTCTTCCTCGTCTACTATATTCGTTACAATCAATGATTTGTCAACAGGCAATCATTCAGAGATACACATTTGGTATGTAAGTTGCGGTTGTGTTTATAAAATATGCTAACGAATGGTACTTTATGACTTTAAAATGAAGTACATTAAACTTTTACAGTTGAGTATTTATTTAAATATTTTTTTAAGTTGTATGATCAGCGGTTTAACCTATAGCTATAGCTTATGGTATTTTTTTAATATGTAATTTTCTAATAATGAATGAGTTATAGTAATTAATTTTATAGTTTTTGAGTTTATTCATTACAAACGTACATAAATAAAAAAAAATTATTAAGGCTGTGATTACAATTTTTTTAAATACTATAATGCCATTGGTACTTGATAAAGGTGGATCCCTAACGATGATAGAATTTTTGAAATCCTTCTAGTAATTTTTAGGATTACAGAAATACAAACAAAGGAATCTTTCCTCTTTTGAATGATTTATAAAATAAAAAACAAAACCAAGTCTAGACTTTATTTTAAATTATTTATTTAATAACATTCATTCATTCATTTATTTAATAACAGTCAGTTGTTAGGGCCAGATTCGAAGAAGTAAATTTTGTTCGATAGAACCTCACACTTATATATTTTATAACTAATATATGAAACATGTCTAACTCGATGTACATAAGATTATAGGAAAATTAAAAAAGTTGTATATAGAGAGTGGTTGATAAATAATGAATTATTCTTTTTATGATACTCTCGTTGGGAAACGACGCTCTGTGAACACAACCATACCTGTCCGGTACGGCAATTATAGGATAAATTCTCACTTTCTTGGGGAGCCATTCTATCCAGCAGTAGACGATTTGCAGCTACTGTGACGATGATTATATTTTATGTCAAAATTACCCGTTGGAGTCAAAATAATCTGCTTTTACTGACACGTATTGAGATACGTGTCAGTAAAAGCAGATAATAGTCACAGTATTTTCGTAATTTAAGCTTGTGAACGCTCAGATTAAACACAGCCGCTGCGTCCAAATATCTGCGTTTGGAGAGAAGCCAATGTCAACGATTGCCTCAAAACTTATGTAAAGTAAAGAAAATGTCACAGTTATCATAATTTTTTAGCATTCAAGTAAGTTAATGAGTACGAATTTTTAAAATTGGCTTTTACCGCAAAGTTATGTCCTAAAAATAAATTAATACGATTTCTTTATGAGATTAATAGATATTTAATTGAAGAACTGATGGCTGATAAATTTTTTGAATGAAGATTATTCACTGGCAAGTGTCGTGTAGTAGTGGGATAGCAAGAGAGTTGAATAGTACCTCCCTTTATAGCAGGTGTCGTGAGGTGACATATCAGGCAGGAATCAGAACCAACAGATGGCGGTATATCCATCCAAGACGGTGTAGCTCTAATGCACAGCAGTATCTCTGTGGTGAAAGCTGCGCTATGCATTTACCAATTAGCTTACATAGCGCGGCAATTATGGGCAAAGTTCCCACTTTCTTGGTGAGGCCTATGTCCAGCAGTGGACTCCCAACGGGTGCAATGATGATGATGATGCTGAAGCGTCGCGTATAGTCTCTCACTCACATTTGATACTTAATAATAATAATAAAATATTCTCTTTATTTTACACCAATGAAAACAACACAAGAACATCACAAAAACATGGAATAGTAGGTACAAGAGGCGGCCTTATTGCTAAATGTAATTTCTTACAGGCAGCCTTAATTTGACTTGAAACACCTGCATATTAGGCAAAATGATATTTCCAACTAGCTTAAGAGAGAAGGTTAAAGCAACACGTCATCCATAAAGTCACCTGTAAAGCTCAACATATTGAGATCCCTAAAAAAAGACTACGACCAACATATATTTTCCGAACGCAAACAAATGGTATTGCAAACACGGGAATTCCACTGGTTCTTGGGTCGCAAGTCTTAATTATCATCTGCATTCAGATAAAAACCAAATGTATTCAACATCCAGGCGCGGAACTAACAAAGGTTCAACTCAAAAATGTTCAATTTAAGCCTCAAGCCTCTCCGAATATTAAAATATATATGGGTTTCGTATGTATATAGAAATAGTTATAAGTTTATCTTATAAAAAAAATCCATATGTATTGCAAATGTTTAGTTTCAATTTATTTGGAATGATAGATAGAAACCCAGTTCAAGGGCATAGATTTCCATCCTAGTTCAATTTTTGTATTAAAACTAAAAAATATATGAATTGAGTAATGGGGCTTGTCGGATTATTTCGCCCGCATACATTTTTCATGGAAACAGTAATATTTTAGGCACAAAAGGTATACTATCTTTCAATTACATGATAATCCGTTTAAAAGATGAAGAGTAAAGAGGCAACAAATAAATTCACTCAAACATTTATAATGTTTGTTAGTTAAAATCTAAAAACTGAAATCGTATTGGGATATTTTTACAATTCACCCGTATGTATTGTACTACTAAAATTGTTTATCGTGAATCTCACGAAACGACATACATTGTTCGGGATAAAACTTATGAAAAGGAATTAGTTGCGTAAATAATACAAAGTGTGAAGAGGTAATAAATAAAAATTTATTTTAATCCTTCGCGCAATAAATATATGCGATCATAACCAAATTTCTCTTTATAATCTACCAGCCATAGAAAGTCAACTGTTGATATAGATATAGGCCTCCTCAAAATTGAAATATTATTGTCCATAATTGCCATGCTAGGCATTCGTAGTGACGAGTGAGTGCAACTTCGCGCCGAGGCTGCCCATCCTCACCCTGTAATATTTAAGCTGCGATGTTTCGGATGGATATACACCTATCTGTCGGTTTCAGTACCTTAGTTGCCCCTTACGATGCTTGGTACAGGCAGAGGTACTATTTTACTCCACAGGTACAACTATGAATGTTTTTCTATTACCTGCCGTAACGTACTGTAAATTACTTAATGGTAGAAAAGCTTTTTTGGATGCGCCCTTAGTGATTAAGTCGATTGTTTTTCAACCTCTCGGAAGACCCTTTTGATGTTTTGAAGCTATTTTCGTCCACTGAATAAATTAATACCCAAACTTTTCCGAAGATGATGAATAGACATTCAGAAAGGGATTTTCGTCGAAACATTTTCTCTGAGAAAATAATTATTGTATCAATATTGTCATTTTTCTCATTCTTGACGAATTCCGAACGAAAAGTTTATGTTCGAACAAGGCATCGGATATAAACTGAAAATATTAAATAAACTAATTTGTCAGTGTCCCATAAAGATCTTGATGATTTTTTGTATAATATGGCATCGCTCCGCATTTTTACTCGCATAATATTCATTCCCGTATCTAGGTAGGTTAAAGTGAGGTACCCATACAAACGACCTGTGTAGACCTTATGCCTACCTTACTTAAAACCTTTTTTTTTAATAAATATTGACCTGTATGCTAATCCTATTGATATTAATAAATCATGAAACAATCTTTATATGAAAATATAAATTTAAATACAATAGTCCATTTGATAATATTAACAGTTTCTGCAGTCGACCTTTTTTCATTACAAAAGGCTGAAGAAATGTTAATCTTAAAATGTACTCGATTTAAACCAAACGCAGCATCTGCGTCGTTGAATGTCGTTTCATTTTGGAGGGCAGCCAAAATTGTAACAGTTCAAAATTCAATGAGAGAAAGGTTTTGGCATACAAATGGCGTTAATGAATACATGGGTAGCGAATGCAGAAAAAAAATGCATACAGGATTTCGTATAGCAGAGTTGAGTGATATTTTTCTATGAACGTATCACATTTAGTTGTTCTTTATAAGTATAAACAATTTACTAGCAACATCCATTTTATGGTTAACATCAAGGACTTTCGGCTGAGAACAGCGTTGCTAAAATATAACAGGTCGGAGATGCCCAGCTACCAGCATTATAGTTTTATAAGTTTTGATCTCGTTGACCAAAATTTCCGTATGACTAATGAAAATTATACATAATTTAATACTTATGATATGTCATTAATTAGTTTCGTCACGCATTTATCACTACTTCGCGTCGGTATTATCCTGTTGTTGTCGTTACATCATGAGTTTCATTTTATTTTATTTATATTGAATTTGAGAATTATCATCAACCGTTTGACAGAAAGAAAAGTGTCGTCTTGTTCAAGAGAAGTGAAAATATACAAAACAAAGAACCACCTCTCTCAGAATAATGAATTTTTAATGTCACATTTTACCATATTTCTTTTCATTAAATATTCCATGTGCCTTCCCCGGAATAGAAAGTGTGCAGGTTCAATTTCTGCCTTTAACCTAAGACAAAATGAATATTCTCTACGAATGTTGTATTCGGTTCTACACATTTAAGTGCTCATTATCATTTTCATGCCTTCTTTTTCATCATAACAGATGAGGAAGTCGATTATTGGACATAAGTCTCCCTAAGAAAGGGGGAAGTTTGGCCTTTAACTTTAAATGTTTACAATAAAGTATCTATATATCAATAAATCAGTTGAGAACTAAGTCCCACATTTGAAGGAATTTACGCAAACGTATGATTTTGACACAGACAAAGTAAATATGGAAAAGAAGTGTATACATGTATTTATTTTATATAAAATGCAAATTATTTTATATAAAAGAATTAAATATTTTATATGAAATGAAGTAAACTTCAATGGTCTAAAGGCTCTAGTACTTATATTATCTTTGGTCTTTATTTACATTATGACGTCAGGTAAACGTTACCGCAGCCTATAAACGCTTGCATCATCACATGGATATCACTAGCGTGTCACCAACCATGTGAATTAAAGATACTTTTGTCACTTTTACCCAGTAATTTTATATCCTCTCTTATCCTTCAAACCAGAACACAGCAATGCAAACACTGATATTGAGCAGCAGAAATAGGTGAGAGTGAGTTATCAATGTAGACGATCTTATTTAATGTCAAAATTTTGCTAATGCGAAATAATAAAAGATATAAACATTTTAATCGTATTTTCTAGTATTTATTGTACGGAGAACGTGAGTTCTTCCTTTTACTTACTAAATAAATATATGGCCTTCCTTTCCGAAAACTCTTTCAGAGCACACACAATCGTGGTCTCATAAATAAAAATTGCTTCAGTTGGGGAAAGATGCACGCCGCCTCTGTCCACAATGGAGGGTGCACATTTCATATTTTATGAGCCAACCGTCGTTTTACATAAACACTAGCGATTTAAATATTTTGTATATTTTATTTTCTAACATTTACGTGTCTATTATACTCATTATAAAACTACGACGTTTTGTTCGATATTACGGTCATCTTGTGGCATTTATTTTCCAAGTTACCGTAAGGGAACCAGACAAAAAAATTAAAAAGGTAAAGCCGTTGATAAAGTAGGTTTATTTTATATTTTATCTATCTGGTCTCTGTATGGTTATCATTAGGAAATTTAAATAACTTCGAGATGACAGACAGTGCTCAAAAAAATTCAGCGCTATGTTCCTGTTGCAATTACGAATCTATACTTCTGTTTAAAATAACCTTAATATACATACATGCACGTTACTACAATGCTTTTCCCAATTTTTTCAGTTTGAGTAAATCCGTATATATATTTGATGTAAAATAAAATCCGATAGATGGCGCTAAGTGTTATTGGTCAGATTTTATATAATATATTTAATAAAATGTATATAAATAATATGAAAAGAGAGTGATACTTAATCATATGTAAGTAACTGTTAATTAAATATGTCTGTAAATGAAAATGAAAAAATCTGTAAATGAAAAAATTTCCATATTTTTTCATTTAAAATATTTACTTATCTTTTTAAAAAACCTAGACGTAATTCGAATCTTGGCTCTGAACTACGTCTCAACAAAGTTTCTTGTAACAACTCCAGAGCTGTCATGTGGCATAGTGTACGCCCAGAGTCTTAAGCAGAATATATATAAAGTGTAAGCTTAACTTAATTAAGCTAAGTTACTTAGTAAACTACCGAGAACATTCTCGTACTTTTATTTAGCTTCTTAAATTATACCTTAATTCTAGAAAAGTTAATTTTATTTCACTCCAATAATGTTGGCTTCTTATTTTATTAACGGTGAGTTTCTGGCAGATTTGAATAGGAACTTCCTATGTACCAGGTGACGTAAGAGGCGACTGAGATACCGGGACTGACAGATAGCGGTATGTTCACATAAATGCAATAGGGCGGAAATGGGCAGCAGCATTCTTGTCGCGAAACTACGCTCTGCAATTGCCATCATGCTTTCTTAGCGAGCCAAATAGCCAAATTTCAATTATAGGCCTAATTCCCCCTTGGGGAGGCTTATATCTTAGTTATTCTTTATTTATTCTATTATCGGCTATCTTATAAGGGTAACAGAAATGTGGACTAGCTACTTAGTGCGTGAGATTTATATTTGATAGCACATTTCTGATTTACTACCATTATTTTTGGAAGAAATCTATGTCAAACTCTGGCAACTAAGCTGTGCTGAAAATGTGCCGATCTTTAAGTGAAAATTAAAAATCCTGATATGTTGATGCATTTATAAGTACATTTTATCAATAACCTCTGTGCAAATTGTATATAATTTAGATCGATTCAGTTGTGTCGGCATGAAAGAGTAATAAACATTCATAAAAACTTTTGAGTGGGATTCGTAATTTTTTGTGACACAAATACTGATCGCACTTAAAATCCTTCCATTTGATATAAGCAACAACATCATTCCACAAGTATTTTGACACAAATTCAAATGTAAATTGAAATGGCCGACCACTTAAGCTGTATTTAAGCCGAGCTCAAAGTGTCTTGACTCACTCAAGCTATTCCATGCTGTCCCAAGCTATCTCTCCGAATCCAATGCACCTGGCGTCTTCATAAGTTAGATTCTGAATAGGGTCGAATCCGGGAACAAAAGACAGGCACCTTGTACGTATATATACATTTTGGAATAATGAATCTTCCTAATATAAGTTAAGACTTGATGTTTAAAAAGACTGGTTAGTGTAATTATATTTAGAGTTATCAAAGCTTGTTTGTTGTGCTCAAAGCAGACCTTATTGATATATCCCTTCCCTTTTTCGCTTGGAAATGGTACTTACCTGGCGATCTATTACTCTTCGCAAAACCAATACGTAATACGTGAATCTGTATTCGGGGAACTGAAGATTTTTCCGGGATAGAGCTTCCCAAGCGTTATTTTTACAAAAAAATATTCTTTGCGAAAAAAACGATGTCACTGGAATCGTAATTTTTTTTCTGGGGTAAAAATGTCTGGGATAAATTGGATATATCTATAGTATATAGATACTATAGATATATCCAATTAACCTATAGAGGTTGAGTAAAGTGTGATTATTTGATCTTGTGCAAATAAAACGTGCAACACGTATTCTAATAATATTTAATGTATATTTTCTAAAATTTAGGAGCCCTCATCTCACAATTAATCTATCTTTGTAACGGCTTTACAACTTTTTACATTTCAACGTTTCGGTTGCCTTTCGGTCTTTCTAAAAATTCAAACCACGATTTCAAGGTTAAGTGGTAAAACTATTATTCATATCCTCGAATAATACAAAGGCTATTTTTATACTAGATCTTATTTTTCTTCAAGAAATCGTCGCAATTTTCTGCGTAGAAAAGCTGTTAGGGACCGATATCTTCCTGGAATAACAAGAGTCTCTGAGACGATATGACGATTAGACTTAACGATGAGATAGAAGGATCTCACGGACAAAGCCGTAGGCTAAATGTTGATATGTGTAATAATATATGTCATTAATAAATAATATAAAAATAAATTGTCATCTAATTTAATTTTATATTCGAATGGATGTCGGTAGGGTGTGCATTGGAGAACATCACATTATTTGATGGCTGTTAGAATTATTCTATAAATATAGTATAAACCAAACAGTTTGTGATGTCCTTAGTGTCAGACGACTGACGGTTGATGTTGCTTCTGTCAATAATATCTGTCACCTCTCGGTCGAATAATACCCAATGTACATGTCATTCTAATACGCTGAAATGAATCCCATTGATATTATTTAATCTTAGATTTTTTTTGCCCTCAATCCTTTAATGGCGGATTGGTGTTTAGATTTTAGATGTATTTTTATATTGTGGAATCCTAAATAAAGGATATAGTTTGAGAAGATGTTATTTAGTGAACTTCAAATGTCGTTTCTTTATATTTTCAGATAAGATAAAAATGCAAGAAAATAGCATATTAATGCATGAAAAAAGCGGTAATACGTGTGAAATAAGCATGGAAAATATTTTTTTGTTTATTTGTGGTTTATTTAAAAATCGTTAATATTAAATCGTCAGGTACATTGGATTTAGATGTCTTAACAGTTAGCATCTATATAATTAATTATTTTATGCGTAACAGTACTTCGATAGCAATCTTTAATTTTCAAATTGCCACCGATCTGATTTGGTTACGCTATAATGCGGTATGATCTACAATGAGACATTTGAATATTGTAAAATCAAACTATTGATATTATAAATCTACGTTATATAAACTTATTATTTTCCTTTTGCTCCGTTATTCCTTCACGTTACAACACCGTAGCTTTCAGACGTCTTCATTTCGCTCCGTCAATTATCTCTACAAAACTACATACAACGCTACATTAACATCCAGTTTTTTATACCATTAAGGTGGCTAGCAAGCATACGGCCCGCAAGATTGTAAGTGGTTACCATAGTTAGTGGTCGCTTGTGGTACCTAGTCATCATTTACGGATTACAGAACCTTTTTAAACCTCTTTACTACCTTTTTGAAAAACGCAATACTGCAGTCTACTGGAAAAACCTTCGCAGCAAGCTAATTCCACAACCTTAACGCAAGTGGGAGGAATTGCTTCTGAAACCTGTGGGTACACGGTTCCCCAGTATTTCTATCCGCTTTTCTATACCATTTTAAGTTCAACATCATTTGATTGCCGAGTTATCGAGACTTTTCGGAAGTAATTCCTTAAAGTCAAAGGAACAACTTTACAAGTGATTATTAATCAATAAAGACCTGTTTTACAACTATTGCTATCATTTTCATTTTATGCGCTAAAAATATTGGATAAAAAATAAGGATACCATCAGGGTAAAAAAAATCATCCTGAAGTACTTTTAACGTTAATATATAGTAGTTATCCACCCGAAACATTGTAGGTCAAATGAAACGGTTAGGATGGGCAACATCGATCCCGTTGCGAAACTAGTGCTACTCTGCAATTGACATCACTATTTCATATCCCCTTTCGGGAAGGCTATGTTTATTCTACTTTTATGACGATGATGACTAAAAATTCGATTTTGTCACTGCAAAAGATTATATGTAACTTATAACAATAATATAATAATTCCGATTATATTTATCTAATTTATCTAAGTGTATCTGCTATATCTATTTTCTGTCTTGCTCGATCGTTGACTAGTAGATAACGCCACCAGGCATTTAGTCATTAATACGCAAAAATAAAAACAAGTAAGTGAATACATGTAGTTTAGTTTCTACATTGGCCAATATTTTAATAATTTAAGTATCCTTTCGTCAAGTCAATTTTTAGTAACAATCAGTAAAAAAATCGTTTTCTAATAATATGTCGTTGAGTATATAGGGGCCTTAAAACTCGGATTGCTCTGACGAGTGGAACACAAAGCCAGCTTTGGTTTTAATTCCAGTTATCTGAGAATTCAATGCTTTTGTGACAGCTGTAGAGGTTCTGCATTTCTAGATTCAAATCAAGGTTAAAGGCATTCTACAAATGGACCATTGACTAGAATTTCTAGGTTTTTTTTCTTAAATAAAGGCTGCAATATTTTAAAGATTGAAAGATTCCGGTACCGGTAGTTTAGGTACTTACTAAACTAAAAGATAAAAAATAAATACAGCATATGGCTAACTTATCGAAAACGCTATATAACCTCACGCAAGGACTAATAACTGCGAAGCATAAATTGTACTACGTTTGTTCTACGACTTAACGTGTTAAGTTCTAAAACAAACGTTGCTTGTTTGAATATAAATATCTAACTTATTGAAGTAGTGACATTCTTGAGAACAATTGACGTAAGGTAATTAAAATTTAAATACGATATAAAAAGCGTTTTAAAACCGTGAAAAGTGGCTTCATTCTGTGATCTCTTACAAACGTCGTCTGCAAACAGCAGTGCTCGCAATGCTGTGTTCTGGTTTTTAGGGTGTGAGGAGCCGTGAAATTACTCAGTAAATGTGACATACAATGTGACAATGGTATCAACAGTTCACAAGGGTGGTGACACATTAGTAATATCTTTGTGATGAAACGAGTGTCTATAAGTTGCGGTCACGTTTATCATCAAGCGGACCGAATGATTGTTTGCTGATTTTATAATAAAAATTAAGAGTAACGAACTACAAATATAGGAAAATATTACACAGTGAAGTCTCTCTTTATGCACTCCGGTACTGAATAATATAAAGCATTAATTATTCAATTGGTATACTTAGTTCCGTAGATCACAGGTATCCTATGAGAATTCTAAAACCCCGAAGGTATTTAGTGGTCGTAATTCTACCATAAATTATTAAATTTAAACGTAGTCTGTAACTATTGGCTTTTTTAGCCAACTCATCATATCAGCCATTGGAAGTCCACTGCAAGACATAGGCCTCCCAAAGAAAGGATGAATTTGCATTTCAGCTACACTGTCCCGGATAGATATACCGCCATCTGTCGGTTCTGGTACCTTAGTCACCTCTTACGACACCTGGACAAGGAGAGGTACTATTATACTCTATCGGTATCACACTGTATTAGTATAAGCCAACTCAAAACTGTCTAACGAGGTATAGGTCAATGCTTGGAATCTCTTTGCAGATAAAATAGAAATGATATAAAATTAGATTAGAACCTAGCGGATTAGCAAGTTGATGTGGCAAGGCACTCAGCACTCGAAATGAATAGACGATGGAGTCGTAGGGTTCTGGAATGCAGACTACGTACTGGTAAATGTACGAGTAGAACGTCCACCCACAAGGTGGACAGACTATTTGATTAAAACCGAAAGATCGTGCTGTACGCAGGCCGCATTCTATTGGTCTTATTGGAAATCACTTGAAGAAACTTATGTCCAGCAACGGTTGATGTCATGATAATAATCATGAAATTGCTAGTTCGAACCTTGTTTCTTCTTTCTTCGTCAATCTTTGACGTTTAATGTAACCAAAAAATATAGAATAACAAAAGCCTTATCAAACCTAAACTTTCTAACAGTCAGTTAATTAGTGCGACGGTCAGAAATTGAATTGACGTAAAAGACATACAGGTAAACATTTTTGTATTAATTTATTTCTGATGTTTGTTAAAAGTTTCGAATGAATGACGATTCCATATCAATGTTTGTTAAAAATGGCTTAAACATAGGTAGGGAGGGGAGGTATCGAGGCTGTCTTTTCTTCTTCTGTGCCGGAACCTCTCGGCATTACCAAATATATACGATGTTTTTTATCCGTGATCAATATTTGAGCCCCAAAACGGGGTTTTCATTTTTGGTATTTTGACTTGCACATTTTCAGCTGCACACAACACGCATTAGTCACGTACAACATTGGAATTATGGAATATGATTAAAATTTATTGATGCAAACTGGCATTGTGCTCGGTTATCTTTTGCAATGTACATTGGGTCTCTGAATTGTGATTCGCATTGCCAATATTTTGTACCTATATTATTTTGAATAATAGATGCTACTAGCATTTGTGTTTTCTTGACTTATATTATTAACTTGTATTTAGATTTCATTTTTATTCGTTTGTCATGACTAAACACAAAAATTGGTAGATTATTTTTTTTCTATCTATGAAATGTTGTACTATTTAAATGCTTTTTGCAAAGAGCAACATTTACATAAACCTTTTATTTAATTAAATTTGAGATCCTAAAATTGGATCTATACAAGCAAATTTCTATATACACATACAAACTGACTTAGTAAAATATCAATTCAAATAACTGGCTTTGTACCTGATCTTTGGTGATGTAAGAGGCGACTAAGTGACCGGAACTGGCTATTGGCAGAGCATCCATCCGGAACAGTGTAGCTTGAATACACAGGGCGGGGATGGACACCATTCGATGGTTTCCAAACGCCGCAATTATACGTAAGGGTGTTTCTCGTTCGGGAAGGCCTACATAAGGGATGTTCACCAACTGATGTGATAATAATATTTACTGGCAAAGATTTATTTTTTTTTTTTGACCAGGGAATAGACCGGCATACCGCATTAATTACAAAGACCTCTGATTACGAAACATAACAGTTACATTAACCATGCAGATCCCAAAAGACTAGCCTCGACATTAAACCTCGTATTATGCACAACTAAAATTAGTGTTTAATATTCAAAAGCATCGCGGAAACACCGACGTAGCGAACACAAGCGATGTTGTATTCCACTATGAAATAAATGCACCTATTAATTATTTTACTTGTGTTGAAAGCCCGTAATATGTCGCAAAATAGTTGTAGTCTGGCTAATGTCTATGACTTGTCCGCAAGAAAGCCCTTCCCGTTTCCTTGGAAATATCATTCTCTTATTCTTTTTGCGAAAATCTATTGCTAGGCTACGCAATGATTATATAATTTGAGCAGCGTCAAGTGTGTGGATGTGTTATTTATATATTTCGTTATATAAATCCCTAAACGATTTCACTTTCTTTTAATCAAACGAGTTCAATTTTTACAATCATTGTACTACTGTAATATACATTGTACTACTGTAAATAAGTTTAGCAGCACAATGATTGTAGAAATCGCGTTAATTCTCAGTGGAATGTATTGTAGATTTATCGACGAAAGACTTTTTTATTCAAATACAGTAAATTATGTTTTCATTGTAGGAACTGGATCTGCATTATAATTTTCAATTATCATTTCGATTTTTAATTTATGGTAAAGTTTTGTGTATTATTTAATATTAGTTTCTTTTAATATATTAATATTAGACCAACCCCTAATTAAGGTAAAATAAGAAATCTAAAACAGTATTTTTTCATTACGATCCTGTAGTATTTTTATTTGAAATTTGGTAGCTTTAGACAGACTTGATACTAGAAGTCTTCGGCTTGACGCCTAGGGTCTACCCCGCCTGTTTTGGATGGGGTAGATGAATATGTTCTTGTAATGTATTAAAATACCATATATTTTTAGAATTCCTCTATTATCTGATATGTGTAAAACAAGTTTTTTAAGCCATTTATCTCGACACCAGGTCTACGTGTGAGACGTCGTGTGAATTTATTATAATTTAATTTATATGGGCACACAAGGTTACAAGGTTTTCGTTTACGTTTAAGGTACGTTTAAGCATTAAAGTTTACTTTTCTTTGTTACAGGTCGCACCAAATATAATCGAGTTCGTGAAATCCCCAGTGAACATAATAGACTTTATAGCGACACTCAGTTTTTATATGGACGTGGTGGTAGAATTAACAGTGGTGAAACAGTATGTGGACAAAGCAGATATTTTGGAGTTCATATCCATCATTAAAATCCTGAGGCTGTTCAAGTTGACGAGGCACAGCCCAGGGTTGAAGATTCTAGTGCACACCTTTAAAGCGTCGGCTAAGGAATTGACGCTGCTGGTGTTTTTCTTGGTGCTTGGTATTGTGATTTTTGCCAGTCTCGTGTACTATGCTGAGAAATCCCAGGTAAGTTTTTTTTTTTATATTAGGTCATTACATATGAAATTGATAAATAGAACGGGGAATTATAATGTAAATTTTTATTTTGTAAAATAAATTTAATTAATTAAAGTATGCACTGTTATTATCTAAGTACTTTTGCTATCTCGTAGGTAGTGAGAGCATTGGAGTTGAGATTTTTGAGATCGTTTAGGGCCAATCTGTCCTGGTTTCCAGAGTTCAGCCATTGCGTCGAGCGTTTCCGATAATCTAACAGTATCTATTTAAAATCCTTTAATTATTTTGTCGGTTGAGTAACAAGCAGTCAAGGCGTATTGCAAGTTGGATTAACTCACTTCATGAGGTACCCATCGTTCAAGTTTTTTTTAATTTCCCGATTTGCTTCAATTGGATTAATACAGTTTTGTCACCTCAGCCTTTCTGTAAAATGCTTTGAGATGGATCCACTCATACAATAGCCTTTAATACTTCATTTATCATTTTGGTCACCGGCCGTCAATGGAGTTGGTTCTGAAGGTCGAAATTTTCAAAACAAAAATGTACTGTGCTTTCTTTTGTGACACCAACTCCGTACACATTATTAACCCTTTAAGCTGTTTCTGCAGCTCTGGTGCCACGGTAGAACGCGTACTCTTAAATATATCGATATTTCATGTTTTCCATTGCGCGGCAATAAGCGACGCCATAAACTAAAAATATTAGGATAAAAATAAACTATTTTTATTTACTGCATTCAAAATTCAAGTGTACCAGCTTATTTATTTTATATATTTGAATTTGTAATTCTTAGCCGAATAGGAGTTATTTCAGATCAAGGTAGTCAGTACGATAAAACGTTGATCTCATATACCTAATATTATACGGTTTAAGATACCTGTAAAATACCTAAGTGCCAGGAGTGGCATAATTGATGATGCTTCCTATAGTCTAACTAATATGAGCATATCTTAATCCTATATAATCATAATGATGATAGTGTACGGTAGAAAACAAACGCATAGGTTTATGTATGAATAAGAAATAATTGCAGCATGCATGGATACTTTGATGTGGTGAAGAAAATTCATTTGTCTTCATCATATCAATCGTAGGACGTCCATCACTGGATATAGACCTCCCTAAATGATTACGGTAATTATATGTATTCACTTAAATTAGAAAAAAGAAGACAACAATGATGTTCATACCAATGGCTTTTGTACGTACAGATTTTAGTTATGCTGTTGTGGAAGGACATACCGCTATTTCGAAATATTTATGCATTAGTATAAATACTACCTTCTTCTGCAACTAAATAATTATTTACTTGTTCCGCCATCATTCATAAAATTTTGTAAAAGCTCTTTCATTATTTGTTTTACATTCAAGTGTAATAGTTACGACAATGAGTTTAGTGTAATTATATTGCTTTTTGCCGTGAAGTGCCGGTAAAATAAATAGTATATAATACCTCCCTCTGTACTAGGTGTCGTTAGAGACGACTAAAGTTACAGAACCAACAGATTACGGTATATTTATCTGGGTCAATGTAGCTGTGTGTAACACGCTTGCCCAGCGCGGCAATTATGGGCAATATTCCCCCTGTTTTAGGGAGGCCTTAGTCCAGCTGTGGACTTCCAATGGCTATAATGTTGATGATGATTGTGTATTTTGTATAAAAGAAAAATCTTTAGTAACCATTTCTTTACCACTGTAACTGTGTCAAATTTAAGGTTCATCATGTTGCAAAATTTCCTTAAAATTTCCGATGAATATATATACTAAAATTATAAAAGCTTATTGGTTTGTTTATTATGATTTAACACAAAGACTACAACTAATTAAAAAATATCTTTCACCGCTAAGCTCTAACGCTAACGTAAGCTCTATGTAACATAGGCTGTTGATACAAAAAAAAAATGAGAAGTAACTACAACTGAACTTTAATTTTTGCATGTTTGTAACAAAATAAATCAAAAACAAATTAACCAATTTTAAAACTTCTCACATTAATAAAAAGTAAGATTATCAATACATACCATCGGTTAGGGTATTATTATATTCCCGTATTTTTACCGAAAAGTGGATAGGTGAAACCGTAAAACGCTACCAGTAATCGGGCAATTACAAAAACGTATTAGCTTCCCAATCGTCTGCTAACTTATCCGAAGATCCTGGCTCGCACAGATTATTACAGTTATAAAAACTTATCTTCCTCCCCGGGATTACTGTTGAGGCTTAGATTTGTGGCAGACATTGGTCTCATTTCACGGAGATTAGATGGTCTGCATCTCATCAGTTGGTCCGATCCAATCACATTTTTTTTACTACCAAATTAGTAAACAAGTAATTACTTATGTTAGATGGCAATCGGATATCGCAGCCAATAAACGTCTACATTCTCACTGGAGGATATTGCTATTGTTATACGTTACATTACCAAGTAATTTCACCTGTCACATCAGAACAAAACAATGCAAGTAATATACTTTAGTCAAAATAATCAACGAATTTATTACATACTAGCAAGGCCTCATGGTTTTACGCTCGTAGTTCCCGTTTATATGAGAATACAATGGTAAAGTATACTTTAAAAAGTAAAGTATACTTAACAACCAAATTTACTATATTAACTTAATCTAGACCCTCGATTTATATGACATTAATCATTGTTAACGCAATCTAGCTGGTGAAATATTACATTTGAGAGTTACATATGGGAATACTTGTGTAAACAGTATTACATAGGTATTGTTATATTAATTGATATTTTTAACATTATTGCATAACAATGTTGTGCAATAATGATAAAAATATGGATGTGTTTAAGTGTGTAATTTTTTATGTAAAGGTTTGTGTGTGTTTTATTGTGTGTATAGTTTAATGATTTTTCCTTAAAAAATAGTTTATTACTAGCAAACATATCTGAGTTATTTTATTTTTTAGTATATGTCTTAAACATTCGATATAGTAGAGATCATATCCCTGCATTAGTGCGAGACTGAGATATTGCAAAAAAGTATTTTATCTTTTTATTCATGAAATACTTTTTGAACTCGGTTTTGTGTATAAATATTAATTTGTCACAATCTTTTTACTTTACAGGTTTTATGCGTTAAAATATGATGATTTCAGATAATTTACTTATTTTTATATTTTCATTTATATATGTTATTTGAACGTGTTTCTTATGGTATGTACAATAAAGAATATTATTATTATATGTATAGTAAAATTTTCTCTAAGATCTCATTTTTTCAAATATTATACAAACTATGTTAGTTTGTGTAGATGTAACGTAGAGTAGAGTCAAATATACATATATTTCCACTTTATAATATTAGTTAAAAAAGATGTTATTTGTTAAGAGTTGCCTAAAATTTTTATAGGTGGAAATATGCTGCACATTGAATTTTCTATATAAGCGAAAGAAGAAAACCAGGAATGCCTAACATCATAGGCTCTATCTGCATATTTTAACACATTTTTTATTAGAAGTACTTCGAAAATAGCTTTTAAAATGTTGGCCCCCAAAAGCGTTAAAAACATCTGACTTTTTCGACACTTGCATCTGTGTTGTCATTTTTCTCCCAAATGGAAGTAATACGATTGATTTCGTTCGAGCAATACAAACTCAAGAAAAGTGCCTTCTATTTTCTTAAAGACCAGCACCGCGTTTATGTCTACCAGTTTCAGTTGTACGTAGTATATTATGATAGTATCAGAACAGCCACTCGTATGTTTGCTTCCATTTTCCCATTGAATATTTTCCCGATATTTATACAGCTTGCTAGAGTTAGTGTTCTGTCTGAGACTAGGGAAGTCTTAATTTAAACAAACGTAAATTGTAAACATCATATATGTAATATTTTGAGTATCGTACATACATTTAACAAATTAAATCACTTTTTTAAGTAATTATTATTTACATAACATCTCAAAAATGTCGCTAAAGCTCTTATTATATAATAGATGAAATCACAAATGAAATTCTTAAATTAACACCCAGACACAGAATAAACATACGAGTATATAAATGTTTGTCCTGGGTAAGAACCTTAGGTGCACAACATAAGAACACTAGCGAATGAGCCATTGCCAAATTATTACTTACTAATATAGAAGGAGTTATTTCTCTACATATATGTGTCGTTTCATTTCTTGTTAATTTTTAATTCAAAATTAACTTCTACAGAAAATATTAATCAGTGATATCCTTAGAGGTCTAATTATGATGAAAGATTAATCAGAGCTTAATAAAACTTAAATTATTTGAGTTGAACAGAGATTGGCCTGTAGAAATCTTGTTAAACTGTGAATTAACTGAATAAATTCAGATGATACAATAAATGTGATACAATGAATTGCGTTACTGGAATGTGGCCTTTCATTTTGGCTTTATGAATCAACTCAAAATATACCAATAAACTTTGGAAAGTGCAATGCGTAAAGTTTCTTTGCGCAATCTAATTAAGTATGAGCTGACCCAATATATTCTAGTGGTGTTGCAAGTTGAAGTGACTACAGCGGCTTTTACTACAAATGGTAGACCTCGTAAAAAGGTCGTCTGCAATGGTATCTCACTCGCATCTATTTCTACTGCCAAACAGAAGTGTTCGCAATGCTGTGTTCCGATTTGAAAGGTGAGAGAGGAAGTGAAAAATTAGGTGCGTAATGTTGGAAGCGCGCTAGTAATATTCTTGTAATTTCCCATAGGCACAACGCGCAAAATCGATGGCCAATTGAGCCGTAAGGTTCTAGAAGTCCTTTCTATCGATCGCGGTAGATACAGGCCGCACACAACCGGTCCGTTTAGAAATGACCCGGCGAGAACTGTGTCCACCGGTGGATTGCGTACGCTGATATGACGATGACGATGAGAACGTCTTATGACTGCTCAGTACCCTACTCATCCCATTACAATATCAATCAAAGATAATTTTTTTCTATTAATTTGAAACTTCACTTTTAGGAACGCACCTAATAACCTTAAAATGAAATCCAAAGTTTTCGCCTTAAATCGTAGTTAAAAGCAAATAGCGTACATTCGTTTTACTAAGTTTAGTGTAATCAGCTCTAACTTCTTGGTAAGATACAAAGGATAGCAGGCAACATATCATGAGCAGAGTTAGGATTGTCAGTCGTCGTACATCGTCAATGTTAAATCCAATATCAAAATAAATGAAAATAATATACCTTCTGTAATTTTAACTTTTACTAATTTATATTCATCAAATAGAATGTCTACACTACGCCCTGTTAATCAGATTTGGATACCCTATAAAAAACCTATAAAAAAGGTAGATGAAAAAAAAATCCAACACATTGGTCCAAACACAATATTAGACCAGAAATCGAGCTGAAATCATGACTCTAAGCTCTTTGAAAGGTTAAGCCTTTCGATTGAAGCTAGTAGAGTTGACAAAATAATCTTCAATGTATGCTCAGAACAAAATTAGCAATGACAATCTAGTTTCAAATACATTTGTACTGCATACAATCATATTTATTGTGGCACAAATTAAGTAAACTGCTAAGTATTTTTTCTTTGTCATTGGTGAGAGAAACAGGACTGTAATTGGACTACCACGATCCTATTTTTCATGTTAGGTACCCCTACTATTGGCATAACGCAAAAAGAAGTGGTGTATCGGTATACACTTTATTAAAACTATCTAAGAGAACAGAATTTTTACAATCTTAGTGGGTTGATCCGAAGAGGTAAGAACGGTTTTTTTATTTATAGAGAAAAATTTACTAATGAATAGCATTAATCAGCGGTTTTACCCGTTTAGTTCCAGTTCTCGTACTGTTTGAAAATAATAAAAATACCTTAAGATAACTTAAGGTATTTTTATTATTAAATAGTAACCATATATAGTAATAGCGCCAGTAAAATTCCCGTTAAAATCGGTTCAGCTGATTCAGAGTTTACCTTAAACAGACAAGGAAAACTTTAAATATTTTTTTTGTTAATAACGTACATACTTTCTTATACCTATCTTAAAAAGCTATTATTATATCGATTTAAACAGAATCTTCAATTTTGTTTATGTGTAGCTGTAGAAAAAAACAATTCCTGTCTGCACCTCAAATACAACACAATTATAAGCAGATTTGCAGATAAAATTTTGCAGGTGTTTGGAGCGAAATTAACACTCATTGTTATATTTTGGACAAATATCTATAAATTATAGCTTATGTGTTATTCTGATGTATAAGCTATATTATTTAAAGCTTTATCAAAATAAATTCAGCAGCTTTTGCATGAAAGATTAATAACTATATACTTAACGGACCCGATGGCACAGACGGTAGTGATCCTATATTGTGTGCATAGCCAC
Organism: Heortia vitessoides; assembly: GCA_020976665.1. Taxonomy (NCBI): domain Eukaryota; kingdom Metazoa; phylum Arthropoda; class Insecta; order Lepidoptera; family Crambidae; genus Heortia; species Heortia vitessoides. Next base: position 15,320,023 of record JACJUM010005601.1, read on the forward strand.
GACTATGTTGATTTCCACCCAGGACAAATATTAATATGACAAAGATTTCTATTTATTCTGTGTCTAGGTGTTATTTGTATGTATTTAAGATATAATATTTGTAAGACCTTTATTGTCTAATGTTCATAAAACAAGTGCTTCACGCGACTTGGACGATCTTGTTGTCAAGTAAATGTATGAGATATCGTGTGAGTATTTTTAAGGTTTATTTTTATATTCAAATATTCTCACAAACTATCGCATTTATAATATTCGTAGAATAGTTCTACAACACGTAGCTAGAGGAACTCAGAAAAACAAAAGCATCAATTTAAACCTGCAAAGAATAAGATAGATTGCCAGAACATTACATTTTTGAGCAAGATTTTTCCAATCTATCTTCTTATTGGCAGGTTTAAATTAATGCTTTTATTACAACTTATAGGATTCATAAATCTGTTAAATTACTTGTAATAATTCTTTAACGTAATTTTCCAGTAAAAAATTAAAAAAATAAGTGTTCCTCAGGGTTCTATATTGAGTCCGTATTTTAGTTCTTATTTCATCTTTTTAGATTGTTGTCTAGGGAATTTGCAAAAACAAAATAAAATAATTATTTGATACTTACAAACAACTTTGTTGTTTTTGAGGTTTCATAAGACCTCGTTTTGTATTTTGAAATTACAACGTATGTAAATTTATTGGTATTCATTAGTACTTAAAAGTCAAAAAAATAGTAGAAATAAAGAAAACACAAATTTTGAACAAAATAAATAACTCTTCATTCCTCGCTTATTAAATGTAGAAATAACAATGATTCCGTACTAATTACAATAGTAGTTATACATACAGATGTTATTAAGCTAATTCACTCTTAAGCATTTAAAGTTTTTGTGAAGTTCTCATTATCATCATATCAGCAATTAGAAGTCCCTTTTTGGAGAACAGACTTTTTATAAGACGCTCGTCCAGTGTGGAAATTATGGGCAAATATTCTTTTTCTTGGTAAGACCTATTTCTAGCAGTGGATGATCTATAGCTTCAAAAGTTAATGAAACTGGCTAATGAAATAAATATTCTGTATAGTGATGGATACTAAAGTAATATCATACTTAAACATATATAAAGAACATACAAATACAGAAAAAATACAAATATCCATCATAAAAATGTATGTCCTGGTTGGGAATCTAACTCACATTGGTGCACAAGATAGGGTTCTACCATCTTCGCTATCGGGCCAAAATAATGTTAACAAGAGTTAATTTCTTTGAAGTATGATAAAAAAAGGTTATTAATTATACTTGATACCATGTTATTAAAAATATACCAAATATTAAAAAGCAAACGTGTCAATAATACCAGTCCATTGAATTATTAATTTAACCAATGACTCATAAAAATATGCTGCGTAATTAACCTCTCCATTTCACGGTTAGTCCATAATCACCGAATACTCGATAAAAATAGAAAATACGACCCAATTAATCCTAGCTTTCGGATGGAGCGCTCGTGAGAACACGCCTTAACAACGTCAACGGAATCGAATAAAATTGTGTAGTCACCGCGTCGAAGTGAGTACTTCTCGACGTCGTTTATTCGCTAGTTAAACTCGCCGGGTTCTGTAACGCCGAACTTAATTGGGATCCAAACAGATTAAAGGTAATTAAGAGCCTTAAAGGCTTTTCAGCGAGCTAAAAATTATTAAATATTTTAATTTAAGGACATTGCTATATATTGTGAGGTCAAAAATAAATATAAATGAGCGGTCGTCTTTGGTAATATAGCTTTGCCGATTATAAATTTGTTTTAATAAAGTTTTAGTTACATAATTAAGAATATAATTGATAAATTTGTTTAAAAAACAAATTTATCAATTATATTCTTCTATTAAAGATAATTATCATCAGAGGTTTTGCCGATGGGCAGGCGTGGTGGCAAACGCAGGACGTGACGCAGGTATAACAAGGATGCATTTGAGTCACGTTTGTAGGATGGGTATACCGCCGTCTGTTAGTTCCGGTACCCTAGTCGCCTCTTACGACACTTGGCACAAAGGGAAATATATTCTGCCGGTACCCCACGGTACGCATACAACCGGTCCTATTGGAAATTACTTACGGAGGCCTATGTCCAGCAGTGGACGTCTTATGGCTGATATGATCATTTAAGATAAGAATTTTTTAATTCTTTTAATTTTGGAAATATAGTATTGCTTATGTTCCTCGAGGAATGACACTCTCAAAAAAATTTCATTTGGTTTACTAGTGTTTGAGTTAAATCATAATAAACGATCAAACATATATTAATCTTTATTTTATATATGCGAATAAAATATAAAGGTGGTGCTTAGTTTATAACGACAAATTTTGACCCATGAGAAAATATAATTCCCAAGGGATTTGATCCCGGTCCTAGTCAGCGCAAAGGAAGTCACGGGCTGATACCTAGCTAGGAATTTATTTTTATAGAGTAGTCGTAACCTTGACACTTACACTAAAAACTAAAAAATAAAAGAAAATAGTTTTTCTACAGAACAAAACATTTACAGAATAATATGTTACTATTTAATCTCCGACATGCAGACCAGTAAAAACTAATTGCCAGTCAAACCGTTTCGCATATCAGCGAAAACGAGCGTCCGTTAAAAAACGTGAAAATACCTCGAGTTAAATTGGAGCCCCTATATCACGTCACGGACATTGGGCGCGGGCAAAAATGAACGAATTGGCATATATTGTTCTGCTAGTGATTTATTAATGTATGCGAAAGATTAATATTATTTTTTACTAGGAACTTATTTTAACTTAGTTTTGAGAATAACATAAATTTTATTTGAACATTATATTTTTGAAACATCACGTCAAAGGTAACAAAGCTCGAAACCAACTCAACAACTTATATTTTAATAATCATTCGTTCTTTTTAAACATGTGAATGCCGCGGTTTGTACGAGTGCTTCAAAATTTTTCCTGTAATGTTACTGTTTTATGTTGTTTAACGATGAAATTATACTAAATTGTTGTCTATAGCACCGGCCGTACTTCTTATTATCTTTGGCTTATCTTTATATACATTAGTAACCTGGGGCAATCCTAGCCTAACTCATAATATAACTTAGCCCCAGCAATCAAGCGGTTATTTTTACGATTTAGTACGGCATCATAGGTAAATAATTGTATTTTCCAAAAGTGAGTTAAATAGTACCTGCAATTTAGAGTATTTTCTTTTATACTTTATTATATCATACGAAATTTTTTACTTCTTAACCTAAAGTTGGTCAAAGTTGACCACATTGCCTGTACTGTTTGCGTTTTTTACATTGTCATTAACACGTTAGACATAAAACGTCTACTATTTAAGTACAATTAATACGAACGACTGCTCATCTCCGCCATATTGAATTTGAGCTACACTACGACATACATCTGGTTAAAGTACCTTAATTTCAGACATAACAGGCACTTTTATTTAAGAATCTCTAAAGACGCGCGATGAAGAAGCTTTGATGAATGACTTCAAAACAGTTTATTTAAGTAATATTTCTTCGGTTTTTTCATATTGTAGATGTCGCTTGTTTGGATGGATATTTGTTTCTCAAGCATACCAGAACAATTGCGATTGGTAATAAGAACAAATATAAATTACACGCTGGAAAAGCACTCAGACACTTGTTTAAAAAATATGTGGAAACTCAAAAAAATCGCATATCTGATATTTAAAACCATTAAATATTTATCTATAAAAAGAAATATTTTATATTAGCAAAATGCATGCAAAAATATTTAATTGAGAAAAATGGCAGACAATACAGTACAGTTATATATTTAAATCCACAACACTTTCTCTTACATCTAAAACATTGTGGCTTGGTTTTGACAAGAAGCGGATTAGTGAAGTACCGATGCAGATGGCTTGTAATGCCTGTGTAACCAAATAAATAAACCTAGAACAAAGCTGCAAACTACGTCCGCAGTTGTTAGACTAAAGTACAGCCAACGTTAAAACAAAACAAATAAAAATTCACACAGCGCAAACTTGCAATGAAAGACGTAAAAGAAAACAAAACAAAGGAAAGCAAGAAGGCGGTGGCGGCCGAAATTTCAATGGGAACTTTAAATATTACTGGAGTTACGCATTCTCGGGGAAAGCTTGGCGCAGCTGTGCCTCGTTGCTTGCATATTTTATAAATGTAAGTAAATAACCGTAAATTATACATAAAGTTTTCTCCTGATTAATATATTTTATTATGTTTAAAACACGTCGTGGGACACCGTCAAGAACCTCACTCTGTACCAAATGTCATATAAGGCAAGTAAGATACCGAAACCGATAGATGGCGGTATATCCATTTAGAACAGTGTGCTGTGCAGTGTGATCACATAGATATATCTGCGGCTTAAATACTTAAGAGTGAAAATGGCAGCAGTGTCCTAGTTGCGAAAACCTGCCCAGCGCGGAAGTTATGGGCAAAAATCCCTCTGTCGTGGGGAGGCAGATGATAGATGGATAGTCCACTTTATATACATAAAGGGTTTAAAATGGTGTATATGTAACTGATAATTTCGTACCACAACCTTTGCAACTGACAATATTTCATGATACGGATGAATATTTTTAGCTGCAGTCTAAATACCAGTAGTTATTCGTAAAAAGATCCCTTAAAATTAATTAAGACTACATCTCATGCATTCACCGATTCACTAAAAGCACTTGTTTACGGTATCAGACAGAAAAAGTTTCACAGATATACAATATCTAGACATAGAACAAACACCTAATAAATGTTTGCTCTGTATGGTGATTAAACCTACGGCACACACGTTAGGGATACTACCGAATGCGTGATCGAGCCCGCATATTTCAGGATAAACTGGATAGCTTATCCCTGTAAAATGTTACAGCCTCATAATACAGAATTTTATAGAGGATAAATAGATAAAACAAAACAAGCCACGTAAAATAGTACCTCCTTTTTTACCTCTGTAAGAGGCGACTAAGATACCAGAACCAACAGATGGCGGTACATCTATCCGAAACAGTGTAGCTCAAATGCAGGGAGTGGGATAGGTAGCAGCATCTTCGCAAAGTAACGTTTTTCGGCAAAATACCTCTTTCTTAGGGAGGTCTATGCCTAGCAGAAGATTTCCAATGGCTATAATGATGGTGATGAAGATAAAACAAAACTAAACCTACCTAAGTTTAAATTACTTAAGATATTACAGAGACTAGAAATGAAACAGTCAAGAAACTCGCGATTTCAACAAATTATTTAACTGACCATGAGGGCTGGAAACAAATAAACACTGAAAATGATTTAAAAATTCTGAGACCTTTGCTAGTTTCAAGTCTTCAACCAATGACGTGTATGCCTAAAAAGAAAAAAGAAACAGCATTAAACTAAGACCTTCAGGTGAAACCATTAAACTATTTAGGAGTGAGATCCAAATTGGAAACTAAAGTATTAGATCCAACCATATTTCACCTTAATAACCTTAAGGTTACCAAGAGAGCCCAAACATTTTGTAAAACATCTCAATTTTTTATGATTTATAAGCCCGATAAGGCTTTAAAGCCTGCTAACGAGGTCTCGTCGTCAGTCACCTACCAGCCTAATGCTGGTACTGTCAAAGTTATAGGAGAAATTTTCCTGAAACTATTTTCACTATTTTTAGATATAGATCATTCCAGAACATCAAATTTAGTCTCTAAAGTAATAAAATGCACACTACTTTGAACAAAAAGAATAATCCGCTTAACGTTTTTTTTAAGGTGAAACTTGACGTCCGACTAGCCTTTGACCGAAACGAAAGTCTGGCACAAAGGACTTTAGTGAAAAAAATGCTTTTATATCATAGACACGATCTCTTTATGCCTACTATATTGGGTTACCGGTGTGGCAGGCATAGAGAGGGATTACCAAAGTACACTAGTGACCTGCAGTCAGTCAATTTTCGCTGACGCTGTTGCAGCCTTTTCCACATGTACTAGCGATCAGAAATAGATCAGCAGTTTCTTTCAGGATCAACTTAATGACACACACGACTAGTTGGCCGAGTTGCACATAAAATGAAATGCTCCCAAATCTAATTTGATCTAACTAGCCAACTAGTAGCAAATATTTGTGTTATGGCTATAATATTCGAGATGCATACACAAGGAGCACAACTGTTATTGTGAACGTCTATCAATAATCCTTTTATTCTGTACATCCAGATAACTCTGAATAATAATATTTTAATAATTATCAAGCTGGTATATAAATATATAATTACCTGCGAGTCATGTCCAAATGGAAAGAAATTGCGAAACTTTAACATTTACTTGTAAAAACCGATGTCTAAAACCCTTATTTAATTTATATCTGCAGTAAAAATTTTGATTACAAAATACTAAAGTAGACAAGGTGCTGACAAAATCACAGCACCTAAGATTGATCATCATATTATCATTTACCTCACCTCATCCATCGTCTATCTAATTACTGACTGATAAGAGAATAATCGATTAATATACGAAAATATATATAATATTTGTGCAGCGCAGCACATTTGTGTTTAAATAACTGTATCATCATCATGATTATATAAACCGTAAGATATCCACGGCTGGACATAGTCCTTCTTTTAGAGATCTCCAATAGGACCGGTTCCATACGGCATGTGTCTAGTGCGATCCTACGGTTTTAGTTAGATCGTCTGTACATCTTGCGGTTGGATGCCCTACGCTGCGCTTGCCGGTACGTGATCTCCATTCTAGAAACATAGTACTCCATCGGGCACCGGTTCTGTGTATCGAGTACCCTGTCCACTGCCACTTCATACTTGCCAACTTACTAATCAGTAAAAATATAAATAACTGTGTACTTATAATTTAGTAACGATTGAACGAACGCAAGACTATAGTTATTCAAAGGCAATTAAAACTTTGTACATAAGCTTGTATCTACGAAATAGGTCTATTAAAAGTAGTTCTATAACTATCATAACTTGAAAATAATGATCAATAAACAAATATTTTAAATAACAAAACGGTAGCACAAAAGACGCGAATGACATTGTATTGTAATAAAGTATATTCCAGAGATTAATTCTATAAGTAACTTATAGGCTTTTATTTCAAAAGCAAAATCATACTACATAGAAAAATAAACAACTTTAATACTATCAATATTTTCTGAGAACATGCAATTTCAGAACACACTTAACGGTTATTAAAAAGATTGCAAAGATGGCGAAGATATTAAGCATAATAAAAATATTAGGAACTCGACGTGTCGACTAAGATCTCGTAGGAAAAACGTAGTGCGACAATAGTAGTGCGGTAAGAAAAAGATGCAATTAGAACCACTTGAAGCCTCAAAAAATTGCTCAACATGTCTAAGGTTTTAAAAAAAGGGGAATTTTGCCCATAATTGCCGTACTGAGCAAGCGTGTTGGCAATCACTGAGCGCAGCTTTGAATACAGGCATGCTGCTGCTCATCCTTACCCTGTGCATTTGAGTCTGTGCATTTTACTTAGTGGCTTCAGTTGCCTCTTACGACACGTAGTATAGAAGGAGGTACTATTCTACTCTGCCGGTAACCCACAATATATAAAAAGATAAAATTTAAATTACAATCCAGCATTCTTCAGTGCATAAAACCTGTAAAGTTATTTGTTATAGGTTACCGTTAGAGTAGTATAGTGCTTTCCCTGTACCGGGTGTCGTAAATGGTAACTGAGGTACGGGAACCGACAGATGGCGGTATATCCACCCATAGCAGTGTATCTCAAACGCAACAGGGCAGTGATAAGCAACAGCATTCCCGTTGCAATGTTACGCTCTGCGATTGCCACCACGTTTGCCCAAAGCGGCAATTATGGGCAAATTCCCCGTTTCTTAGGGTTGATGGTAAAATAATTAAGCCAATAAAATACTTACTATATATCTACAAACACTAAACTCACAAAGTTACACGGACATCGAATTTTGATGAGCGCCCAATTTGCATTTTTTAATTAACTTTCAGGCACCTATCAAGGCTTCGGCGAAAAAATGATGAATATATATTATTGCATATATTTTAACCAACACTTTTAGAGATTCGAAGGTTTAAAAATTGTTAGAATATAGATTAAATTCCTGTTTGCGCTGACTTGCTATGATAGCTGGTATTAAAATAAGTAACGTGAGTGTTTTTTTAGAAATGAAGGTACTGACTGACTGAAAAATAACGATATAAATACGAAGTCGCGAACACCGAATTATAATAATAGAGCATTTACATAGAATTAATGAATTCAATAATCAAAAGAGTACATTATCATAGAGCGATTCGTGAACAGGAAATAATAACTGCAAGCCGTAAGGTACCGGCAGAGTAGAATAGTACCTCACTTTGTAGCAGGTATCGTAAGAGGTGCTGATATCTATTCAACTGTGATGATGTCTGTAAGCGGGGAGACAATTCGCACTGTTTTTGTATAAAATCGTGTCATACCTATTAGCAAATAGTAGGTATTAGTCGCAGAGGGTAGAATCTTAGCCGGAATGTGCAGCTATTGTCGTTCTGTTACTTTTAAGCTATTTCGTTCCACATGGAAGTTATAACGCCATCTGTCGGTTCCGGTACCATATTCGCGTCATAAACCACCTGATACAGAAATAGTTGATTTTTTTACTCTACTGGCCAAGGAAATTAATAAGAAAATCAATTTGAAACTTGTGAAAAATGTGAACCACAAGTTATTTTCATTGCAAGAAACACTGTTTATTCTAAGTGTAAATCCGGGTGAGAAATGGTGGAAATACATTCTAATTTTATCAGGAACCGGGGTTTTATCTGGAGCGTTATTGCTTGGATTTACATAAACTGCTACTATTCTCACTATAAGATGTCTTCAAACCACTATAATTCTTATGGCTCACTTAATAAAGTTGATTATACTATTATCACTAAGATATTGTTACCTGATCTCAAGCAGTAAGATTGAAGATCCGATGTGTGCAAATTATATTATTATTAATACCCCTTTATTGCTAAATTAAAGCTACGCAATGAAATTCATTACTTTGTTTTAGTAACTTTACTAATTTTTCAATCAAATTTGAAATTTCTTCTTTCACTGGGTTTTGTGATACCAATGTGTTGCGTATATTATTAACAATCTAAAAGAAAAAGAGAACTTAAGAAAGAATACGTAAATATAATGTTGCTTCTATTGCCGCCTACAATTTCGTCTATTACATTCAAGTTTATTTTTAATTGTCTGCAACCTCCATAGACGTGAGGTACCGGTTACGCATGAGGTAATAGGTATCGTAAGGTACCGGCAGAGTAGAACAGTAGCTCCCCTATACCATGTGTCATAAGTGGCGTGTATATCCGTATCAGAACCGGCAAATGGTGGTATATCTATCCAGAAGAGTGTAGCTCAAATGCATGGGGCGGGGCAGGCATAATGTCCTTAAAACCTTTCTTAAAAGTCTTAGTGGCCTCCCGAGGTCTGACATGAATCGTTTGCTACATGTTATTTACTACAAACATAATATTTTCCATCTTCGGTATCACCCATATATTTCAAAATACAGAAGGACTTTTGTATTATTGTCATACTGCGGTTATAAAATAAAAATACGCTTACGGGAATTAAATGTAGGACATTCACTCGCTCCACCAAACAATCGGTTATTTATTGCGCCTTGGCCGGTGAAACCCTTCTATAAACTACGATAGGTTATGTGCGGAACAGACCCCAAGAAATTAATGCCTACATTTTGTGTGTACGTGTGTTGGGTAACGATGTAGAGATGGAAATATGTGCCTATGAATACTACTTATAATTTTATTACTTTATACTAGACCCACCCTGACTGTTACGACTGACTGACTATTATCCTGTTGATTCCGGTACGATGAAAGAAGGGAAAATTAAAAAATATACGCATCGATTGAAAATAACACTATTACATCTCTTCATTTCACGAAGACTTACACTTAACTTTAAAAAAAATATAAAAGAATATGTAGAATTGGTCAAGCCGTTTTCGAGTTTTGCACTTAGCAACATTAATTTTATTTATAAGGATTTATAAGATTATATTTTGTTTAAATTTGAATTAAAATAAAATAGATATGAACTATATTTTTTAAAATTTAAACTTACCTATAGCCTAATATAACTTAATCTATGAAAGTTCCAACAAAATAAATATAATTTTTTTTTATGTCTATAATGTAAAATCAAGCTTTAATTTATTTTCTATAATAAATATATCTGAGAGTTTCACATATATTATACCTTCTAAGATCAGATTTCGTTTCTAAATTGTAACGTATTGAACTCTTTATCTCAGACAATTTAGGCCAAATTGTCACCTATTTACCAGTTCAATTTGCATTAAAATCTCCCCTAGAACTGCAATAGAAAAAATATATTTTCTAAATAATTTACAAGCTTTAAGTTTAGATATAAGTAAGTAATCCTAATGGAAAATAAAAATTTTGCTTTCAGTAAAAAAATAGAGTTACGTTAAACAGAGGTACAGAAACGAAATTATATTCCCTAGTAAAATGCTTATATATAATACAAAAAAACAATATATCAATAGAGGATACATAACTGAATTAGCTTTCGTAGTGAGAGTTAAATGTTAATATTTTCTCAGGCAGTTTCCGACGGTTTTTAAAGGCTGTATATTTTTCTTTAACATTTATGTCGCAATCATTCTTAAGGGTAACAAAAATATTATGTAAGAATGTGTAACTAATGTAATAATAATAACATATTTATTCAAAATATTCAATACGATTTTTCTCTTATTTTTAAAATCATAAGTTATTGATAAATACCTTCAACTATAAAGAGGTATACGTTGACAGCTGCGATAGTATTATTTGTAAATCAACTGTCGGCGTTTTCCAGTCAAGGTATATAACACAATCGAAGCGCTCGCAAAACAAAAAAAAAGAACAATTAAATAACAATAATTTAGCAGTTCACTAAAATCAAGCAGTTTAAAGTAAAAATATAAACGTTTCATAGATAAATAATAATAGCATTATATATACATATAATACTTACTTCACCAAGTTCGATATACAAATTTAAATTTTCTATATTTGAACTGCTATCCATGAAGGTGCTTATTGTATTTGAGATGTGAGCCTTTTTTGATTTAACCAGCCATCTTCTCAACATATAAGGTCATATATATAAGAAATCTAATAAATTAATTTATTTGCGAAAAAAGTCAAAGATCCCATTCCATTCCTCGAAAATATAATTTGGTACATACGTATGGTTTACCCATTTTTTTGTATTTACACAACATTTTAATAATTTTCCTTGATAAATAATAAGAAGACATTCGAACTAAAACCGCTAACATTATTTACAGGACAACCCCGAGAACCAGTTCAAGTCTATCCCCCTCGGCCTGTGGTGGGCCATAGTGACGATGACGACGGTAGGATACGGAGACATGGCGCCCAAGACGTACCTTGGCATGTTCGTGGGTGCCTTATGCGCGCTCGCCGGGGTGCTGACCATCGCTCTACCTGTACCAGTCATCGTGTCCAACTTCTCTATGTTCTACTCGCATACACAAGTAAGTGATAAGATTTAAGAATGACTATTCCACGCATCAGTTACGCGTCCATTCGTATTGGTTACTCTTTTTAATCGGCATCCTTAAGCCAACCGGTTTATTTAATTTTGCCGTGTAGACATGGTTTAGGTTTTTTTATTATTTGTATTTGTTATTTCTGTGTAAGAGAGTAAGAAGAAGAAGAAAGAAAATAAATGAATAAATCTGATATTGTTGCATAGACAATTTTTTTAATGCATAATAACTATTGACCGTCCAATTCGTTATAGGCCTATAAAGGCATTTCCAAAAGGTTGTATGTAACTTACATAGAGTGCGTTCGTTCGGTTTTAATGAAATTGAATGTCCTTGTAGGTTGATGTATATACGAGGCTAAATAAGAGACGAATAATGTTTTAAGCCACAAAAAAAGTTTCGAGAAAATTCTTAAAGCTGGAAACGATTTTACAAAATGATATGAAAAAGTGTGCACACGATCAGACCGTTTATCAACCGCGAGAGTGGGCTTAAATATAAAGTAGCAGAGTGAAATATTTACCCACTTTATACTAGATGTCATAACGGTTTATCGATAGATGGTGGTATAATAATACTAGAAGTCCATTGTTGGATATAGACCTCCCAAAGAAAGGGGGCAATATTGCCCATAATTGCCGCGCTAGGTAAGTCTGTTACCAACCGCAGAGGGCGGCGAACGCGATGGTGCTGTCTAACCCAACCCTATGCATTTGAGCTACACTGTCTTGGATAGATATAGCGCCACTTGACGATTCTAATTTAGTCGCCTTATAAGTCACCTGGTACAGGTTTTCCATGTTATTTAAAGTACTGCATCTATAAATATATATATATGTAATATATAACAGAGGTAATATTCAAGTAAATCATTTTTAAAGCATGAAGCCTATGTAATAAACTAGCGGTTTTACCTGCCGTAATTTGTTGAACAAACATAACGTTATTTATGCTACGCTGTTATTGATCCTGGCATAATGTTATATAATTTATAAGCTTCCTTGATAACATTAATTGTGCTACGCTGTTATTGGTCCTGGCATAATGTTATATAATCTATAAGCTTCCATGATATTTGGACTATCCAACACTGAAAGATTTTTTCAAACTAGACCAGCGGTTCTTGAGATTAGCGCGTTCAAACAAACAAATTAACTCTTCAGCTTTATAATATTAATATAGATAAACTGCTTTGTTAAAATAGTTAAGTACAATCTACTTATCTGAGTTTAAATTTCATCTAAAGTTTTGCCACTATATTACATGAACCTGCCGCAAGCTAAAGTTAATAACGAAGCATAGGATATGCAGAGAAGTTATTATTTAAATTTCTGAATGACGTTCGTCTCTATTCACAGTAATACAAAATTTAAAATTTCAAAAAAATATTTTACAATAAGAGCTGGCTATATTATAAATGCGAAAGTACGATTATTAGTTCTAAACGATTTATCTATTCAACTGATGTACGTAAAACTTCAGAAGGAATATATATCGTTGTTGGTACCTTTGATTTGTAAAGGATGAAGTAATAGCTAGTTTGATGTAAATGTATTATTTGCAGGCCTAATATAAAATATTATCTTATATTATTGTATAAAATAGATTTATTATGCCTAAAGCTTAGATGTTTGCCGCGAGGTACCGGCAGAGTAAAATAGTACCTCCCTCTTTACCAGGTGTCGTAATAGGCGACTAAGGTGCCAAAGCCGACAGGTGGCGGTATATCCAACCGAGATAGTGTAGCTCGTGTAAATGCATAGGGTGGATATGGGCAGCAGCATCCCTGTCATGAGAGCTGCACTCAGCGATTGCCAACACGCTTACCCAGCGCGGCAATTATGGGCAAACTTCTCCTCTCTTTGGGAGGTGAGGTTTGCCTGCGGTGGACTTTAAATGGCTATAATGATAAAGCTTGGATGTATAATTTTTCTGAAATCCTACTATTCAGCTTAAACAAGATTTCATCACAATTATGTATAAGAGTATCTAAAGAGTAAAAACAATACCACTCTTTTTTACGTATAAAAAAAAACAGAAATTAATTTTCTGATATTTAAACGTAAATCTCGTAAGATAAACGTATTACAATTCGTAACCAATACTTATAAAACACAAACAGATTTATTACAATTGTTAAACTAACTATACAAAGTTTTAGTTCTTTTTCTATTTTTAACAGCAAAATGTGCGATTTTGACTACTCTTTCATAATACTGTAAGATCAGCACAATAATTACGGTATACATTTATCATGCTAGATAAATTATGCTAGAAATGCTAAATGTAAAAATATAATTAAACAACTTTTTGTATATTTATATAAATAATTCCACTCTCTTATAAAGCTTCAATAAACACTGTGCTAATATTTTCCAATTGCTATAGGTTTATAGTAAGTGGCCAAGGTTTGATGAGTTTGACGTATGGTTTTATTTATTAAAAAAAATACCTTTATACAGACGTTCAATTTAAAATCAAAATCATTTTTGTAAGTTATCGCTCTAGGTTTTAAAACGAGTTTTTAAAAAATTACCAACAACTTTCAACTTGCCTGTTTCATATGCTTACCCCAGAGTGCCTTATTCAAAATTAACTAGTAATATCTAAAGCTTAGCAGGAACTGCACCATATAGGTTTAGGCATTTAATTGAGGCAAGGTATGTTACGCCTCTTGTCCGGATTCCATAAACGAAGCATATTTACGACTTAAATCCATAGACACTTCAAACTTTATTATTCCATGTTAACCTACTTGAAGCTAATACACTATGACACTTGTTTTCCGGGTGAAAGCCTTTTTCACTTCATTAAGCACGAACCTACCGGTCTAGGCTGTGTCGTCAACTAATTCTATAAACTATCTTGGCCTTAACATAGCTATTTTCTATTTTGTATAAATATTTTTGCCCTGGGTAACCGACAGAGTAGAATAGTACCTACATCTGTACCAGATATAATAAGAAGAGACATTGGTACCAGAACCGTAAGATGGCGGTATATCCTTCCGAAATAGTGTAGCAGGGCGGATATGGGTAGCATCATCCCTGTATCTAGTGAACGTTATGCTCTGTGATTGCCAACATGCTTGCTCAGCGCGGCAATTGCGGGCAAAATTCCCCCTTTCAAGTGGAGGCCTATGTCCAACTGTGGACCTCCAATATGCTGATTACTATTTTTACAGTTTTAGGTTTCCATAGTTATTGTTTTGCCGTTTATTACTAGTTGAGTAGAATAGTTCCTAGTGTGAAAGAAAGCGCCTACTGATACATTGTACTGAAACTAACAGATAGCAGTATATTTATTTAAATGCAGCTTAAATGTAACAATGCGGTGATATTTCTTAGAAGTTTATTAATATACAGCATTCTGATATGATGATAATAACGCTTCTAAAAAGGTAAAAAAATCTAATATTCCTCTATTATCCGTTTGTCATAACCCTCGTAGATAAAACCTTTTTCTCGTAGACGCGTCCCGTTATTAAGCTGGATTTAATATAAAATACTCAGGTCTACCAGTTAAGCCGTGGGGTACCGGTAGAGTAGAATAGTACCTCTCTCTGCCGTAAGAGGCGACTGATGGAAGTTCATCTGAAAAGCACAACTTAAATAATATAGGGTGGGGATGGGCATCAGAATCCTCGTCGCGAAGTTGCGTTCTGCGATTGCCTCCACGCCTGCCCAGCGCCGTAATTATGGGCAAAATTCCCCTACTTTGCGAAGGCCTATATCCAGTCAGATAAATGTTCTAGAACAAAGTATTGGCTGTTATGAACTGATTATTTATTAAGGTAGCCTACAAAAATATACTTTGACCTTGGTGCATGAGTACGATCCGCTTTTGTTCTGTTTTTAATAAATATTTCATTTAGTAGTATAAAAATAAACGTGTTTGACGACGTGTTAATACCCATAAATGTATATAATATTACATAGTTTCTCTTTTGTTTCACAATGAAAGTATTTACTATGTTCTTTTAAAAATACCTTAGTAAACCTGCAAATACGAGCTAGTTGTGTAAATTAAAAAATCTTGGCGGATTTCAGCGGTTTAGTTGATGTTAAAAACAGAACAATTCGAACTTAATTTTTTACATATTTTACACTTTCAATTTGGAGAGAATATAAAAGTCAGACTATAAAGAAGTATGGAGAAAATCTTTTCTTATTTCTTATTACACAGCAAGCTTTGAAAGTTTACATTTGGAACTGTACTACATCCCATGGAACAGAGTACACGAATAAAGAAGTAATATTTGCAAAACTAAAGTTTTGAAATACTAGACGGCACCACGTGATTTTACTCTCCTCATATTTACAATTCCCGTGGAAATTATAAACACAGTAAAAGTAGTACTCCTTATAATATTAGTAATCTGATATTAAAAGGCCGATTATTTTAATCCACAAAAACAGATATCGGCAATAATTATTTGTAATTCCAGTAATTGAAAGTCCACTGCTGGACATAGGCCTCTCCGAGAAAGGGGCAATTTTGTCGCGCTAGGCAAGGGTGTTGTCAATTGCAGAGCGTAACTTTGGCGAAAGGGATGCTGCTGCCCATCCCCACCCTGTGCATTTTAGCTGCACTGTTTCGCATGGATATACAGCGGTATAACCATGCGGTAGGACTCGCAGCGATGAGTCCTGGTACAGGGGGAGGTACTATACTACTCTGCCGGTACCTCACGGCATCCAATAATTACTACAGAGAACTAATAACTCAAATAAAACATTGAATATGTAATTTTAAAAATCAGAGAATATTTTAGTTCCTTAAGATATGATTATTGAAAAAATATTTTATACGTGTTCAAAACTTATAATAAAAAACGTTCATACTGAAACTCGTTCCAATAACTTCAAAATCGGCAAAGTTTCATACTAACTTGTAACCCTTGCTTTACCTCCTTCGGTGAATTTACAAAAACAGTTTCTTTGTGTTCATTTACGTTATAAAAAGAACCCCTGAGCACTGGTTCAAGCTTCAAGCAGTCAGTCAGCTTTTCCTTCTATATATATATAGGTTCTGGGCTAACCACACTCAAAAGTAGTTCAGAACTTTAAAGTCTTTTCTTCTGATATATTTCAGTGTCTTAAGTCGAAAGTCTTTTTCTGATGTGTGTTACTAGCGATTATTTATAGCAATGAAAAGTGACGTGACGCTCACTTTGAGCCTTATTAGTCAATTCTAACGAATCCAAAATCTTTACTGTTTTCGACATTCGATAGACAAGAACAGGAACAGAATTGGCAAAACAAAAGTACATTTTAATAATATTGAAACATTTTAATAATGGTGTAATAAAATTACACCATTATCAAAATAATAAAGAGGCGAAAACAACGCAAATGTCGTGTGTCCTCAATACACAAAGTATACCAAGAATCTTCAAAGCGCCGAAAAAAACCCATTTAACTTTCCAACAGCTCAGAACCGAGATTGTTTACCGGCTGTACGGGAAATACCTTTTGTTCGCGAGTAATATTGAAGGTAAAATTGTCTCAATAAAAAAAAAACTTTTCGTAAAACAACGCTCGTATGAGAGTTGTGGAATTTTTGATCTGTCATTAACTTTTACGAGTAACTGTCATGGGGGAATAAAAAAATAAATTTTTCTAAGAGGGAAACGCTCCCTTGGTTTGTGAGTTTGGTAATTTAATTTTATATAAAAAACGTGCCAGCACTCCGCGTTATCGGTCTAAGGTGAAGTCACCTTAAAACTAAATAAGTGTGGATCTTGTGCAATATCTTTTCTTTCATCTCTTCTTAATGTTATTAAGAGTAATGTGCACTGCACTAAATTGGTAATTCTACCAATAGATCGTCTATGTTCACGCAAAATGAAGATTACAAACGCATCGTTTTACAGATTTATCTTAAATAAATTACTTAGCTCTAAACCTAAGCAGATAACGACCATTGTGAGTCCGCTTTTATAGAAAACGTATATTTTATTTTATCTAAATTCAAATCTGTTTGAAAGCCAACTAGTAATAGGATTTCTGCCATAACGATTCTGAAATCTCATCGAGTTTATCGATGGTTTATACAGCACTGAATAGTTATTTCATTTTACGATAATCATAATTACGTTAAGTTTGTTGTTCCCATTAACTAATGAGGTGAATTTGCCGTGAGGTACCGGCAGAGTAGAATAGTACCTCTCACTGCACCAGGTGTCGTAAGAGTCGACTAAGTTACCAGAACCAACAGATGGCGATCAGATCATCTGAAACAGTGCAGCTCAAATACACAGGGCGGGGATTGGTAGCAGCATTTGCGTCGAAAATGCTGCGCTCTACGATTGCCAATACGCTTATCCAGCGCGGCAATTACAGGCAAAAAAACCTTCTTCTTTAGAGAAGCCTATGTTCAGCAGTGGACTTTCAATGGCTGGCATGATGGTGATGATGTTTAACAAATGATACGTTCACAAATTTGTCGACTCTTCGCGATAAGTTAATAAATTAAAAATTTGTTGAACATTTCTTATAGATTTCAACTGGTTTCTCTGTGTATCTGTTTTTAACAATTTAACGGTATTTACAAACCGATTTTACTAAAAACCCGACACGTAGATAACTTAGGTTGAGATTGTTGGTTCTTAAAATTCCGAAAAAATCGCGTGGTGGAAGTCGCGGGCAGAAAGCTAGTTTTTTTATTATTTTATTTAATGCTATATTCAGTTCCTTTTTTGTAAAGTATTAAACTTATATAGTGTTTGTTCCAGGCAACTATAAGAAAAAATATGTATATTTGAATTTCTTAAAAATTTTTTAATATGAGGTCAGTAAACAAGCATACAGACCGCTTGATTCTATACGAGACCGTTTCCTACAGACGTTTGTGTTATCACAAAGATATCACTAGCGTGTCACCAATCTTGTGACCTGAAAATACTATGTTACAATTACCCAGTATTTTTACTGCCTTTCTCACCGTTCAAACCGGAACACATAAATGCTAACTCTACTATTTGGCGGTAAAAATAGGTGAGAGTGATGTCCTAATGCACCTTATACGACGTCTACCTCTTGTAAAAAATCAAAAGTAAATCTTTTGCCTATAAACTTCAAGCGTAAAAGATCTATAAAAGAACAATATTATATAGATAGCTCTGAGAATCTGCAAGTAAAACAGCCAATGGAGAGGGCACATCGTACGCAAAATCGACTGCGGATCGAGCCGTAAGATTATAGAATGGATCCTATTAACCAGCAAACGCATTTGTTCACATAATATGAAGTTCTGCAAAATCATGCTAAATGCAGGTCTCATGCAACTAGTTTTATGGGATATCTTCGGAAGGCCTGAGTTAAGTAGTGACCGTCCCAATATGAATCATGAACAAACAGTATTATCATCATCGTAACCTCAAAAGTCTCTCCAATTTATCCCAACGTTCCCCAAACCTCCTCCAGATTAAGTTCATTCATAGTGCGAGCGAGTAGAGATTCTAAAGACTTGTGTGAGTAGTTCTCTTATGGTAAGTTTAAATATAAAGTATGTAAACTGGCTACACCTTGAGATTTTAGTAGTGTCAGTTCGTATGAGGTTGACCTCATACAAAAGGCCTCTGCATTAGTACTTTACTCTCAACTATTTCTGCTGCAAAACAACAGTGTTCACTTAGCTAAGTTTCGGTTTAACGGATGAGAGAGGCAGTGAAATTACTGGGTAATATAACATAATATCCTCAAATCACAATATTGGCAGCACGCTTGTGATGACCTTGTTATTTAAAGAGCATCTGTAGGCTGCTTTGAAGCTTCCTATCAACGCGGGATGAATGCTAGTTTGTCGGCCTGGTCCTTTAATAAAAATATAACAATGTCTTCTTATTTTTGTACATCTTTCTTATATTAATTTTAGATATTTTAAGTGTTTTATTAATATAATATACTACATTTTGACGATATTTAATTCCCTATTTTAATTTTATTTGTGAAAACCTGGAATAAACTTAAGTGGCATATACTGCCCTTCCAAGAGTTATGTGTAACTGTTAGTTTTCTATCAATTTAATAAGTAATTAGTTATGATAATATCTTAGCGGAAGCAAAAGTTGCATATTAACTATCCAATATATTCCCATGAAGTTTTACATACATTTTACATAAATAATATCAAGCAAGTAATTATATTAAATCCAGAGAAAAATAGTCTAAAAAGATACCTAAATTTAAAGTTAACGTTTTATTTAAATAATAATCGAATGTCCAAAACTCAAGGTCAAACGAAATTGAATTGGTAAATTAACCACAATGCAATTTCGTTCATAATCAAGTGATTCATTACCAGAATAAAGATTAAAAGATATAATATGGAAAATGCCCATTCACGGGTGTGGTCAGAATCAATTAAAAATCTGGGTGTTTCGTGTAATGGCAAAAGTCTGACTTAACCAAATTAAAATAATTCTATAAAGTTTCTCTGTCTGATTTATTTTACATTAATTGAAATTTCCCAGAATCATTTAGTCCAATATTGGTTTTTGTCGTACTCTTTCAGCACGGTTCAGGTTACACTATTACATGTCCATTGAAGGCCAACAGTGCTTTAACTTTTGGGGAAAGTTTTCCAAAATTGCCACGCTGTGTATGCTATCCTAATGGCCGTGCCCATTAAGTTACGTTATACCAGGTTATACCGCCATCCGTCGGTTCCACCATCTAATTTTACATTACCTCTTACAAAGATCGTCTACATTTGCGCCCCACTTAAACTTATTCCTACTGCCAAATAGCAGTGTTTACATTGCTCTGTCTGGTATTAAGGGTGAGAGAGGCAGTGAAATGACAGGGTAATGTGACATAATATCTTTAAGACACAAGGTTGGCAACGTGCTAGTGGTATCTCTGTAATGTTACTAATAATATATAATTAGTTGCAGTAATGTTTACTACCACGTAGACTGTAAGCTTGTTTCTCAACCTAGACTAATAAAAAAAATTGTCTTTTACCAGATTTAGTGAAAGGTACCTTCAAGTTAAACTTAAGAACCTTCCAACTAAAAAAGTAACAACCCAAAAGTAATTCCACATCGAAAATAACGCTAGGCATCAATGTCAATATATTTTGGCAATATATGTTTATAAGAAAATTTGTAGAAAAGTAATTTTCTATAATTCTATCAAAACGCACAAGAGGCTTTCACAAGTCGATGAGCCCATCAATAACACTGCAGCTTAAGCGAGTCAAACAACCGTATCTTATCAAACAACGTACGCCTTTGTTATTCTAAACCATCCAAAATTAGCTGAAAACGACTTTCAAACGTTCCTTTTTTATAAACTGAAACAACGTTTAGGTTTATAGTTCAAACAGAACAACTAGAAAATTTGCTCGCATTTAGGTACTTTAAATGTGAACATGTGTGATAATGAATAAATCAAGTTAATTGCATTTTAAATATGTTATCGCACTAACCTGTAAGGCGGGTGGCGTTGAAATCGTTCTCTTGTCATCATTATCATATCAATCCATCCAATCCGATCCATCCACAATTGCCGTGCTGATCCAGCATGTTGGTAATAACAGAGTGCATTTGAGATACACTACTCTGGATGAATATATTACCAGCTGTCGATATTGGTACCTTAATCGCTTCTTATAACACCCGGTGCATGTGGAGGTACTAAATTTCTCTGTAAAAATTTAATGTTTCAATTTCAAATTCAAATTAATCTTACGCTTATTAATTTCATGTTCGCGTTGGATGATACAAATGTATGTGACGCTGCGGAAAGACATTATAATATGACTAACTGGGAGCTTAATAATACAATGTATATAAGATCATTTTTCAGTTCAATAAGAATATTTTAAGCAATAAACGTGTTGTGTTGCTTTATCTGGCTCAAATTTTGTCAAGTTAAGACCTAAAACAATAAAAGCAATACGATCCTTCACAGACCTACTTAAAAAAATCAAACAAACGACATTTAAATTTTATTAACTATCCTGTTGATTTATCTTCCACTGAATTATTTTAATTACGTATTGTTTATTTTTATTTGAGTCTCACTATCGCCATTTTAAAAACACCTTTGTTTTAACAACAATGCCACCTTAACACTTGTAATGTCAGTGACGCTATCTATTGACAATTAAGAGAAAACCTAACTTAATTTAAGAAACCTAGGTACTAATTGCTTAACATATATATAAACTAGCCACCCGTCCACTTTATCCGAATGCATTCATACATCATAACTCTATGTCAATTATATTATAAGTAATATATTAAACAAACAAACGTTTGCAATTAAAAAAATGCGACTATATGTTGAGATAGCGAAATTGCTAATTACATACTGTTTATGTTTGATAATTTGACAGGAGAAGATATCTATGAAAAAAAATAATAAAAACGGTATAATAAAAAAAAAACGATCATTAAAACTTAAAATGCTGCCCTGGAAGTGGAGTTCTGGAAATCTTAAATAATTAAAAGTTACCAGATTCGATAAACGAACACTTAAATAAAGTTTTGCGACGGGGATGTGCCCATCTCCGCCCTTTGCATTTAAGCTACACTGCGCCCGAATGCGCAGATGGTAGTAATCCTATTCTATGAAAAGGGCAAATATTTATATGTTGGTATTTGTATTTGTTCTGTGTCTGGTAGTTAAATGTATGTATTTAAAAATTATATTATATTATTATTGATTCCTCTGTTGTGTGACATCCGTAACACAAGCTTTAATTAACTTACCTCAAAGTCAGGTCTACCTTGACCTCCTAAACTTCTAAAATATTGTATATTCGTCGTTCTGTATTAGTCCTGTAATTTAATTTAGTTTTATACCAGACAGATTATTGAGATATAAACAGCTAAGTCTAGCTGCTATATTTAATTCAGCTACTCAATTATATTGTATAAATCAGTAGGAGAACCTATTTGGAGCGTTGACCTTTCTCCCGGCGAGACTGCGCTAGAAAAGTATCCGGGTCAAACGCGAGGCCTAATTTATATCTGGGTAACACTGATAGTGCATTTGAGTCGGCGTCAAAAGTTGTTGCTTTTTTACTACATACATATAAGTAATGTAATTATATTTGCCTGATGATAATTTTGTTATTCTATATTTGGTTAATAGATCGAAACAAGGTTTAGTTTTTTTACTTAATTGTATTAAATTTTATTCTTCATGTTTGTCATGAGAAATATAACCTCCAAAGCAAACATGATACTAGCTAAAAGTTTTTTTTTGCATATCCCATAGATTGGTATGAATCTGAAATAAGACGCTAAAACACTCAAGTTTTGTATATTAGACAACAGACGAATCACATCTATAATACTGAAAAACTGCAAGTCTAAATGTATAACCATAAATATGCCTTATTTGTCGATAGATTGCTTTTAAACATTTCTGTAACTTAATATAATTAATAGACTTTTTTTAGACATTATAAAGTAATTTTATTATGATTATTGAATGCCTAAATGTTAGAAAATACTTGGTAGCATTATCACTTGTATCACATGCATCCTGAGATAAAACTATTTACAACTAAAATAAAAAATATAATAGGGCCATATAGGGCCATTTATAAGAAATAATAAGGCCACAAATACGCTTAAAGCTTCTTTTATTAAAACCCTAAAAAGTCCATTGTCATTTTTCAGGAAATTTTAACTAAAGTATGAATTGTACCATTTCAGTGGTCAGAGCCGGTTTGTAACTTTGTCTATCGCTTCAGCCTCATAACTGAAACTTCAATGATTTATGGAGCCGGCTCAAATTAATTTACTGAAAGTTTTGCTGGAGTTTTGCGAACTACGTTTTTAATTTCATGCAGCTTTAATACAAAAACGTATGTAATACAAACTAATTGGTGCCTTCGGGATTGATCACTATATTTGTAACCTTTTAGATTAATTATAAACTATTTTCTAAATGTTGTCACGTCTTCTACAATGCTTGATTTTATAGTTTTGGATACCCATTTATTTTACATTTGAATTGCGAAAAACATCTGCTAGCTTTAAGTGCTATAAACATAAGCTCCAGGATAGAGCCACGTATCACGTATTGTAATCGTGCAGAGAGCCTATCTGAAAACTACTCTGCGATTACTAGACGAATTTAAAAACTAAGTTTACTTGAAATTCACCTATTAATCCTGTTTACAACAAATTCTCAATTTCTTTAACTTCTCGGCGCTGCGCGGTTTTATTCGTTTCCGTTATCGTAAGACTATTTCTTATATTACTACAAGATAATTTATGGTACTTCTTATAACATTCGCTATCTGTCAATGAAAGTCCCGTTAAAATAGGTTTCGCCGTTTTGGAGCTTAAAACAGCAAACAAGAAAATATAATACTATATTTTTTCTTTTCCTTATAACGTATATAAAGTCTATTTCAAAAATCTTTTATTTTAATATTACAAATTTACACTACATTATTTTATATATGACCGCGCTGTTCCTACACCTGTTATTAAATTTTGAAGTATTTTTTATGTTCAAATAATAAATAGAAACTAACACTCAATGGACGTAGTGCACAGACTTACTTAGAAATTAATCAGCTCTTTTTGACAGCAAGATCATTACAAACATCTTCGTAGTCCGCAAGACCAATCATCGCGTAGCTAATGCTCCATATTGCGCTACGATGCACTACGATGCGCTACGAGAGCGTTCTACATCGCTACGAATGTTATATGAAAGTTAATATTAGTTTCCTGCCTCTGCAGTGTGGATTTATAGTTGTTTTCTCACTTTGGCAAGAGTTGGGTCAATGTATTACACTTTTGTATTGGAAACATTTGTTTGTTGCAATGGCTGCATAACATTTTATCTTTACCTATCTATCGACATAATTTAGCAGATAAGCAAGTTAAAATGGCAATGAACAACATGTCAATACTTGATAAGTCCCATGTCCAGTAGTGGACATCCTACGGTTAAAATAAAAATGACGTATGAGTAATCATTGCAACTTTTACGGCAACCTAACCTATTTGGTAACCTAATATTATAATGTTAATTATTACTGCTGAAATTTTGTACTTATAAAATTAGCATAAAGTAGAAGTCGACTGTTTTTGGAGTCTGAAACGAAAATTAATTTGGGAATCTTTTGTGAAGTATGGTAATTAAAATTTTGGTGACGAAAGAAATTTTTATGTTTGTAAAAATGTTATTACAATTATCAATATGTGGTACTCGTAGATTAAAATAGTAACTTCTCTCAAGTAGGTGTCATTAAAGGTGATTAAGGTACTCGAGCCAAAATATATATTTTATCTGAACACCGGGTCCTAATTAAAATAAGGCGCAGATAGACGGCAACATTGTCATTAAAAACAGCGTAGCAATTCTGAATAAATTTTCCGCTTTATGGGGGGTTTAAATCCAGCAGTGGCCGTACTACGGTGGTAATGAAAAATTTGAAATTCAAAGTAAACCTTAACGCTATTGACATATTATTCGAGCTAGACCTCATAAAAATAACAGTGTTCACATTGCTGTGTTCCGGCTTCAAGAGCGAAAGAGGCAGTGGAATTATTGGGTAATGTAACATAATATCTTCAAGTCACTATATAGTCAAACGCTCTTGATATCATTTTATAGACTGTACGCTTGTTTGTCGACCTAGTATAATAAAAAATATATATTGCGAGTATTTCCAATATAATCGCATGGCATTTGACATAGTTTAACAGTTGTTGTAACTAATTTGAAACAACAAAAGGTGAGCTGCAACCATCGCTTAATATAGATGTAACAGTTGAATTTTTGTTATTAATTGGCATAATACGAATTCCATAGTCATAGGAAGGAAGTGATAAAATCTGTTGGTTCATCTAGTCACTTACATTTAAAGATAATATTTATTCTTCGAAAGAATCCCCTATATATCCATGTCCTGCAAAAATGTCGCTATTGAAAAGGGTCGCAAATATTTGATCCGGAGGATATTTAAGGGCCCTTGCATGATGGGACCCATGACACGTTATCATGTTTTTACCTCATTCAAAAGAATGAATGGATGTTTTATCAGTACCGGTCTTTGACTGATGTTTGAATAGGTTCAATATTTTTTGAGGTTTTCTTAAGTTCAAACTTATTGCTCCAGTCACTTACACAAAGTCTAAATCAATTGTATCAATTGCCAGATTAGGTTCAAGGAGCCAGGTTGTAAATTTGGAAATCATTTGCATAAAGGTGGTAGGACCAAGAAAGATATTTGTGATAGTATTAATCAATACAGTAAAAAGTAAAAGAGATAGAGCGCCACCCTGAGGCACACCCGCAAACAGTACACCAAGTTGATGATATATCCTCGATACATATACGCTGCCGGTAACTAAACAGGTAACTATGAAACCAGTTGGTAATTAATCGACATATGTAAAAAGACATTGCTAAAATCTAGCAAAGCCGAAACCGTAAAGTTCCTGACATCCATGCCTGACTTTATTTTATTTATAAGTTAAATAATAACGAATAGCGTATTGTACGACACATCTAAAACCTCAAACAACATTTCGACCAATACATACTATATTTATTTTGACTTCTATGTATCGATTGCCTTTGTTTTACATCCAAAATTAATACAAATTATATTTTTGTGTTTGCTAGAATCAACTATGTGACTATTTCCTTTCAACTAGTACTCTGATTTACTACGCCTGTATATATCGTCAAATTTTGTTATTTATGGGCATGTCAAATCTTCCAACAGGCAATTTGTCAAAAGATAGAATAAGGTGAGATTTATGTATATTACGTTGTTTTCCGGGTTATCTTAATATTTGATAGTTTAATTCATACATGTTATTTTGTCTCCGTTTATTTATTGTGTTGTTTACCATTATATTCAGGTCATTGGAAGGTCTTTTAGCACCTCGATTCATAGCCATCTTCGAAATAAACAAGTTAGTCGAAAATATTTGGACTCGTTCGAAATGCCCTGGAATCTTTAACAGAGTATAGTATATTTAAATCTGACTTCTTCTTTACTTAACACAGAACAAGATTTTATGAAATTTTGCTTCTATGTATGTGTAATTACAGCTAAGTAAGTTGTTCAGGATTTTCATGCAATTGTATTAACGAAACGAGCTCCTTTTATTATTTTTGCTATTATTTTATACCATATTTCGTGTAAAAAAATATTACTCTATAGACTGCGTTATTTTTTCTACTCTTAACATGTTCTAGACACTTTTCTCACACGGCTGATACTTTTGGTAATTTTATATATTAGGAATGTATATGTATGTATGAGTATGTTAAGAAAACTGTTAATTTTTTTCATTTTATTCTAAGTCCTGATTTTTACTTTGTCTTACAACACACAATCACACAATTAATATGAACGGGAAAGTTTGTAAGTATGAAAATGTGTGTATATAGATCTCGATGAAATTGAATCCAGAGATAATTGATAGACTGAGGCATTGTTTTCTGACTGACCCAATGGCGCAGATGGTAGTTTTTAATTTGCCAAAGGTCGTGGGTTTGATCCCCACTCAATACAAATATTTATATGATGATATTTGTTCTGTGTCTGGGTGTTTAATATAGGTGCACAAGTGCTTAAGGCTATTTATCTTAGAGTCAGGTAAATGTGTGAGATATTGAGTGAAATCATTTATTCTTCTATCCCAAAAATACATTCCCGTGGGATAGCTCCGGTTTTTTAATTTTTCTCCATGGAATCAACTAGATTTTTGCACAGATAAGCTGTGAGGAAGCAACATAAATATTTTTTAGAACTTAACTACAGTTTTCGGTTCGAATTGCTATCGTTTGGGAGAGTTGAAAAAAGGGGCAGCATTGTGCCCAGCAGCAATAGTCCGGTCAGTATGCATTCGGGGACAGGAAACTGTACGCAATACCCTGTTTGATGACTAGTAAGTATGTAAAGTGGTCGAAGTGGAGCCAATGCGGTTTCACTTCGAGGAGGACTTTACCCTGGGGAGGCGAATATACATCAATCGACATGCGACGGATGATATGATGTATTCCTCCCGAGGCTTTTATATCATACTTCGAAATGATGCCTCAGGTGTGTCATACGTCGACACGTCCGATGTATATGGAAAACCGTTTTATTTTTTTCCACGTGCCATTTCCAATTCCCTACAATCAATTTCAAATAATGGAATTGTTTTTGTTTATTTCATTTGTAAAATAAACGTGCATGTTTACCTTTGTGCTGTTTGAAGTTTTATTGCTTTCAGTATTTTGGATCTTTTATATCTTTGGAAAGCTTTGATTTTGGGTACCATAATAATATCCGTGAGTATATATCTCTGTTTTTTTGTCTATTGCATTTTCAATACTTCATTGCTTAAAGGATAACAAAGAATTTTTTTAAGTATCTAATCACACATACACGCACACGTCCTTCTAACATTACCTGTGTCTGAGATAAATGGCAACATTCATATAATAAATTTCAAAGATATAAATACAGATGTTATTGGCATTTTAAAACATTGGATATGTTATTAAATTCCGCGCTAGAAAATTCTTCGCTCATATTAAATTTCCTGAAGCGTAATATTTTCCACGTCATGTTTTATTTGATTTTGTGTGTATATATAAAACCGGCTTGACGCGAACATACGTGATTAAAAATTTGATAATCAAGTACTGACTAGGTTTCCGCCCGCGACTATCTCGATAAGGTCTCTTAAACTTAAAACTTTCCTAATTAAAATAGACCATAAGCAATTTACATCGTTCCAACAAACAGTTTTTTACTATAAATATAAATTCACTAATTACATGACCGATGACCCTGATGACCTCAGAGCGCTATTAGTGCCATTTGAACAAATAGGTCATTGAAAAGTTTAAAACTGGTCTGCTGCTACAGGCAGATCTCAAAACTAACCGCAATAAAACTTGGTAGTGATAAAAGATCACCGCCAAGTTACGGGCCCGATGGCGCTGATGTTAGTGTTCCTTTCTTATGCACCAGGCGTCTTGAATTCGAACCCCTGTGTTTTTCCTGTGTCTGAGTGTTAAAAATATGTATTTAAGTATTATATTTATGATTTCTTTGTCGTCAGATGTCCGTAATACAAGTATTATTCGCAACTTGCCACGAAGCCAGGTCAATATGTGACATGTCGTGTGAATATATTTTTTATTATTATTGATATGTAGAGATAACACTACCTTTTTTACTTTTACATTTTATCCTTTGAGGAACTCTTGTTATTGCGAAAAACAAGCTATGTAAATCTCTAAAAGCTCTATTTAAAATAAATGTGCCGATTCCTTAAAAAAAATCTGATCTATCCCACGGGAACATAATTTCGGGACATACGTAAGTCAACATACGAGTTATTCCAGACTATAAATAATCTGTATGCCAATTTGATTTATGATAATTATGTCATAAGTCGCTTAAATCAAATTGTGTTATGGAAATTAAACAATAGAGGATTTAAAAATATTATACTCCAATACACACTGAACAACAAAAATATATCCTGAGTGGGGATCGAACCCATAACCTTTGGTGCACGAGATAAGAAAACTACCGAATACAGCATCGGGAACGCAATCGCGACTCAGTTTCACTCGCATTGTTTCGTATTACCGCACACTGCATTCGCATTGACGGTACCATTAAAGTAAAATAAACGACAATAAATAAATGTATAAAAATATACGAATTGTAATACTCTTATTCATTATTCCTCGCTTACCGACGTGCCGAGTGGAAATAAAAAAGTAATAAACCAGCAACTTTACACTCTCTCCAAAAAGTTATGAGAGTTGTGTAAAACTGGGACCAACAAAATATAGACTGACACAGTATAGTAACTTTCTACCTAATTGATGTAGATTTAATGAACAGAACCTTTAGACTGAAATATTGTTGTTAATGTAGAGGCACTTGTAGATTAAAATAGTATCCTTCCTGTACCAGGTGTAATGAGAGGCGACAAAGAAACTAGAACCGACAGATGATGGATATCCATCTGAAATAGTGTAGCTCAAATGCACAGGGCGGGAATAGGCAGCAGCATACCCGTCGCCAAAGCTGCGCTCTACGAAAAAACCTTTTCCTTTCTTGCGGAAACCTACCAGCAGAAGACTACCAATGGCTGATATGATGATAACGATGAACAAATCTTGAAGTTATATATAAATAAAGTAATATATTTTTTTTTGAAAAACTATGTTTTCAATCATAAATTAAAATAATTCGTAATTGTTTTTATTTATGTTCAACCTTTTAGAGTTTTGTTTGATGTTTCAATTATCTTTCGTTAACCATTCTTTCCATAACATAAACGTCGAACTACAAACAAAATGAAAATTCAATAAATTGATTATAATAAGATCACTATTATAAGATGCAATTTATTTACTAACATATTTGTTTCCAATTTTTTAACTTTTTACACATGCACTCGAAAGAATGCATGTGTTAAAAGAAATGGCCATCACATTCTTTACTGTTCAACTCTTAGCACACAAGGTAAAAACTCTTCTAAGTTCGCCATCGGTTACATCACAACTAATCCAATCAAGAACAATAATAAATCTCAATCAGTTTGAAAACGTTTTAATATCAACAATAAATATCTATTTAATTTAATATTTGGTTTACACTATTTCTTGGTCCACAAGCAAAGCAAACGAGCGACTGTGAAACGGATTCATAAATGGATTCGCGGAACGAATTGACGATTTCCCTCTTACTGGCGCGCCTAATGTTCTTGCCCAATGAAAAATTATAGACGTAAACTTGGCACGGGTTCATCTGAATAAATGAAGGAGGTAAAGCAACGCTTTTATATCACGTACTTGTACGTGATCACTTATTAGTGCACGAGTTTATTCCGACATAAAACTTAAGAAATATTTGGTCGTAAACATTAATAGTATTATCTATATACCTACGGTTCATGAAAAATATATTACGACTTCAAATTGTGATATTTACTATTATATCTCTTAATTAGGATCAAACTGTAGATAGTAAGCTAAAAAATATTAAAATTCAGTAGCTTAGAAATGTATGCTGGACGAACACCGTGATAGCATAAACTATGTAAACCTGAAAATAAATTAACTCATAGTAGACGAAAGTATCTGGATTTCCAAAACATACATCAGCCATGTCGAACGGTTCGCACAGCAATTTCTAAATTTTACAGGACCATTTATTTATAATAAAATTAACCAAGAAATAGATATTCATGACATGAATAAATACACTTGCAAAACAACAGTAAGAGAATGGCTTTTGACATTGGACTACAACAAGACAGAGGAATTGCTAACAATATTATGCTAGACTGGACTATATTTATTGTTACTATTTTTGTTTGTGTATGTACTAGCTTAGCATTATATTCTGTGTATTTATGTAATGTGTGCGTAAATAATGTGTTGCATTAACAAGCTTTGTATTACACTAGACCATATAGTCACACATTCACACCTACATGCACACTAGAGCATAGGTGCCTATAAGAACAGGCTAGACCTAGTTTAGGTACCTAAGTATCAAAATGTATTTTAGTTTAAGTTACCTTTTGTTGTTGAATAAAGTTATTATTATTATTATACGTAATTTTCGTACATTAAAAAAATATTAGCAATGAGAATCTGTCAATCGCGCTAACTGTCAATGGAATAGTTAGCGCCTACTATTGCGATAGTTACGTCAAACGCTATAAGTAAATATCACTCCACTCAATTTACTTACGCCATCATTGCAGTAATTAAACGCAACATCACATACTTACTTAGCGTATATTTCTTTACTTACAGTTAAGATTTTTGGTTAGTTGTATAATTATTATATGATTGTGTGATATCTACTCGATATACTCAAAAAAAAATCTTTATTTACAGAGAAACAAATTGGAGTTTTATTTTACTTCTGAGATTTAATTATAATTAATTGTCTTATATAAGTAGTATATTTGTGATTCTTCTGTTATTCGATGTCCGTAACTTGTAGCGTTAAGTGCTTTAAGTGTCTTATCATGGAATCTTGTTAATGTATGAGATGTGCGATTCCACGACTATGGCGCACAAGATAGAGACTATTAAATGTGGCATCTAGCCCGTCAAGAGAGTCCTGCTAAAATATTTCAAATGGCTATTTATTTTTTCTAAATACAACTCTTTTCTCCTCTAAGCTGTTAATAATTTGTGTCAATGAAGTCGTTAGGCCAGTAAACGGCAGTTGACCTAGATACATAAGAACTTCCTGGCTGTTTCAGGTTTAAAACACACTCCTATAAAAACAGGTCTCGGGAAACTTGGATTCTCTTTAGTAGTCTAGTGTCCAGATTAAAGAAAATATTAGTAAATATTTCATGTTTTAATTAAAAGTATGATAAGTTAAACAAAACAGACAAAATATTTGCTTATTTTATTTGTTTTGTTTTGTTTATTCTATTTAGGTCTATTGTTCATTAGCGGACCCACGCGGTTTTTGAAGTAGAGTAATAAATAAAAAACGTTGCATAAAGCCTCATTTTCATATTTTAAAAGCTGCTTTTTTGATATTTTTATCAGGCTTTTCTCGAAAAGATAGACATATACCATCACA